>VWZL01004866.1:0-57194 GCA_013396915.1 Stercorarius parasiticus
CTATGATTCTATGATTATTTCATTTCCTGGATAATTTATCTCTAGTTTTAAAGAGTGATCAAGGTACCCAATTTCTTCAACTGCATCCATTGCACCTGCCTTTCCTGGAGCACCTCTTTAGCAGCATTGTGTGAGTCTAATTAATCTGGCAATTACCACAGTGGAAATCCTCAGGATCTAATACTCTGAAGTAGGCTGGACCAAGTCTATGTTCACTGCAAAGCATTTTGGGAAAGATTTGCAAAAACTGGTAATTGCAAGATAACAAACAAGGGAAAATAAGACCAGCTTTATATTCAAGATGATAGACTATACATTTCTTACTACCGCTCTTGAAAATGTTTCATTTACTGGTACAGAGGCAGCGTGTGTGAGAAATACAAGGATCACGGATGTCACTACCCATACCAGGAAAAAGCTGGAAAGAAATAAGCCCTGTGGAAACATCTGTGCAAGGTGGCTAGGAAATCTGCCTAGGGGCAAATGGTTCTAGACTTTTGGAAAAAAAAAAAAATTATTTGCATCAAGGCTAGGTGATATCCGATTCAAAATTACCGTGATAAATATGTTTTGTGAAGAAACATAAAAGATCCTTCCCCTCCTCGGCTTGCTTTTCTCCAGCTGTGCTGTTTCTCCTGCGGTGCAGCGTGCTTCGGCTTCTCCCAGCAGTGGTTTCTTTCGTGTTGACTCATCCAGCCTCACCCTTTCTGCTCCTTGTGCCTTAACTCAAAGGGGGAAATTATAGCTGCTGGTTTTGCGTCGAGAAAAGATGAATCCACACAAGTACTGCAGCTCCGCATGCTGAGCCAACATTAGCGGTGAGTGGTGGTGTTTGTTTGAATTCAAATGTGAATAGCTTGAATGAGGGATTCCCTGTTGAACATTTATAGGAACATACACATTCAATAACTATAAAATAAACTCTGCATCTGAAAAAAAAACCCCAGCTGCTTGCCAAGAAAAAAAAAGAAGCTGCTTTGTATAAGAGTAATGATTCCTTTTCCTTCAAAATTCCAGTAAATGGAATTATTCATTTTAAAAGGTTATGAGTGTTCAATTGCAGAAATGAGCAGAGTTATTTGCCTGTAGCGGTCATGGGAAACAAGAAAAAGATAGAGTGAAGAGTGAAGGAAAAATGCAAAGAGTGAAGGAGGGGGCTGGGAGGCTATGAACATGTACTGGCAAATAATTGCGGGGGTGGCATAAATAAGAGAGAAGGAACGGAGAAAGCTGGAAAGAGGGTAAAGGAGTGACAGATGAGATACTAGGAAGAGTCTTTCTCCAGTTCCCTCTTCAGCAACCTGAACATACAAAATATATGTCCATTGGACACCGTATTCAAAATTGTCCCACTGCAGGTTGCCCAGACAAGAAGGCTGTGAAGGTGGTAATTCCTAATTTTGACCTTCCAGCTCTCTCTGTCCTCTGTAGCTTCCTAGCTGCTGTGGTACCTGGGTGGGCATGGAGAAAAACAAGAAAAAAGCAAAACAGTGTAGAAAATGACCATGCCTGCAGTCCAGCAGAGATCTTGGCATTCCAGGAGCGAAGAGCAATACTCATCAAAAACAAAGATAGAGACATCGGGGCTTAGAGATGGACTCCTGCCACAAGCGGCGCAGCAGGAGGAGAAACTTGAGCAAACCCATCTCCAAAGAGACGTTGTTTGCTTGCCGGCATTTGCAATGTCACCCCGACCCGCTGGTCCCACTCACAAAGGCACCTGGCAGCCAGGTCCATGCTCCAGTGGGCTTCTCCTCACCACTCGCCGGCCACTTTCACCAACCCGGACACACGGGAGCAATTCCCCCTCCTCCAGATCCGGCTGCCAGGACTCTGCTGCCAGCACGCATGGAGCCACCAGGCACAGCTCTGCTCCACCCAGCGCCAGCCGGGGCTGCCGACAGCAGAGCTGATCCCCAGAGGGGCAGGAATTAAGTCTGGGTGCCTTTCTGATAAGCTCTGGACACTGTCTGCAAGGCACGGACACAATGGACAATACTGAGGCACCAAATCCATCATGGGGAGTAGTTTTCAGGGTGCATTCATCCCTGACCGGTGCATTGGCAGTGAGGTTCCTCAAGGATCTCCCCCAAACGTGGTGCTCAACGTTTTCATCACAGTCATTTGGCTGGGTATTTTGTCTCAATTTTAGTTTGTTGGGGTTTTTTTTTCCCAATATTGATCATGGCCTAAAGGAAATGAAGGAAAAATGGTTTATGAACAGGAGTTAATAAATTTCCAGTTACCATGGTGATGGTAGGACACCTCAGAAGGCTGTTCTGAGTCCTGAACTATCCAGGGTCTTCATTAACAAATTGCATAATGGAATAAAGATTGAGCTTACTGAATTTGCAAATAGCAGGCTGAAAGGGACTGCAGCATGTTGCAGGAAACTGGTGACATATTTTCTTGCAAAAGACAGGAACAATTGGTGGAGAAGGTGGAAGGGGCAATATCTGGCAATGCAGCAATTCTGCAGGAGAGCGTGGTGCACATAATGGTACAATGTCATCCTGTCATGGAAACGGCAGAAACCGTTCTTTCTAAAAGCACCCAACAGGGTTATTCCTTGTCAGGCATTTAAATTAATCCATTTATTGCTCCAAACTGCTAGACTTTTAGGTAGTGTGCTCTTTACTGCTTAGGGCACCGTACTCCAAGATGAGGTGGAATGGCTGGAGAGAGCCTAGACCTGAGAGGGTTAAGGGACCAAGAAAATATGACCTATAAGAAAAATCTGGAAGAACTGACATCATGATGATGGGAAAAAAAAAGTATGGGAGCCATGATCCCCACAAATCTGGAATAAAGAGCACATAGGAAGGGAATAATATGTTACCCCTGACTAGGGTGGTCCAGATGAGAAACAGTGGGCTGAAACTGCATCGATGATAGTTCAGTGTTTTATATAGGACAGCATTTCTAGTGGGGTGGAGAACAGTGTCCTGAAGGAGGGGAAATGGCGTAGGGGGGGCCAGTTATTGGTGGCCCAATAGAGGTTCCCAAAGAGGCTTGACACCCTCCTGAGAGGGATGATTTAGGGTTGTAAGGAGCTCTGCCTGCAGGATGTGGAGCAGTGACTCTGAGGACATCTACAGTTCCACGCATTTTTGTTAATAGCACACAATAAATAATCATGGTTGTGTCTTTGTTGGTAAACTGAAGAGTACCAGGGCCCGCTCTATGGTCCTGAGGCCAGTGGACATACCCTGGCCACATCCATACGATTAAACTCTCTTCCACGCAAAGCAGGTTGACCACATCCCACTCATGTTGGAAATCATACCTGTCCCGTGGAGACACATGAAATGCAGTGGGAAATGTGTTTGCAAAAGGCTCAAGTGGCCTTGGAAAAAAGCATGGCCAGGGCTGTGCTAAAAATTTACCAGTGGGGACAGCCAGCTTCCTGTGTCAGGCTTCAGCAGAGTTTATTTATTAGTACAGGTCAGCGCCAGAAGAGTAGACCATGCTATAGAATCATAGAATCGTTTAGGTTGGAAAAGACCTTTCAGATCATTGAGTCCAACCATCAGCCTAACACTGACAAAACCACCACTAAACCATGTCCCTCAGCACCACGTCTACACATCTTTTAAATAACTCCAGGGATGGTGCCTCAACCACTTCCCTGGGCAGCCTGTTCCAATGCTTCACAACCCTTTCTGTGAAAGAAATTGTTTCTAATACCCATCCTAAACCTCCCCTGGTGCAACCTGAGGCCGTTTCCTCTTGTCCCATCACCTGTTCCTTGGGAGAAGAGACCAACCCCCCCGGCTACCCCCTCCTTTCAGGGAGTTGTAGAGAGCGAGAAGGTCTCCCCTCAGCCTCCTTTTCTCCACGCTGAACACCCCCAGCTCCCTCAGCCGCTCCTCACAAGACTTGTGCTCCAGACCCTTCACCAGCTTCGCTGCTCCCTGTGTAGCGGGGACCCATTATCCAAGTGTCTTCAGTCTGTCAGTGGCGAACAGCTGGAGTTCTACAAGAGTGGAAGAACATGGCAAACATACAGTAGCATGTGTTTGGAAAGCCATTGTCATGGTTTAACCCCAGCCAGCAACTAGGACCACACAACCGTTAACTCACTGCCCCTGGTTGGGGTGGGGAAGATAATCAGAAGAGTAAAAGTGAAAAAACTCGTGGGTTGAGTTAAAGACGGTTTCATAGGTAGAGCAAAAGGTGTGCATGAGAGCAAAGTGAAACAAAGAATTCATTCACTGCATCCCACAGGCAGGCATGTGTTCGGCCATCTCCAGGAAAGCAGGGCCCCATCATGCGTAACGGTTACTTGGGAAGACAAAAAGACATCACTCCGAATGCTCCCCCTTCCTTTTCCTTCCCCCGCTTTATACACTGAGCATGACATCATATAGCATGGAATATTCCTTTGGTTGGTTGGGGTCAGTTGTCCTGGCTGTGTCTCCTCCCAGCTTGTTGTGTCCTCCAACCTGCTCGCTGGTGGGGCAGTGTGGGGAGCAGATAAAGCCATGACTGCTTAGCAACATCTAAAAGCAATAGTGTGTTATCAACATTATTCTCCTCCCCAATCCAAAACATAGCACTGTACCAGCTGCTGGTAAGAAAGTCAACTCTATCCCAGCCAAAACCAGGACACCCGTCCAATTCCAGCAGTCTGAAGTTTGGGGGTTGTTGAGTTGGATACGGATCCATATCATTGTGCTGAATTCCCCTCAATGGATTTTACAGATTTCAGGTAAGTATAGAATAATACAGGGTGGAAAGGAGCTCTGGAGGTCACCTAAACCAACCAGCTGCTCAGAGCAGAGCAAACTTCAAAGTTAGATTGACCACCCCACTTACTTTATGAACGCATTTACAATTTCTTCCTCCACAATATCCATGGCAATGAGTTGCACCATCCCCTTGTGTGCAGCGTGAAAGAAAAATGTCTTTGTTCAGTGCATCATGCTTTTGTACGTCCTCTTCTGCTTCTTTGGTTATGAGAAATGGAAACCCATAGTTCTCTCTTTGTTAGGACACTTACAGTTTTGACACTGCTGTCACATATCCCCACATAATCCTCTCCTTCTATAGTGGAAGAGTCCTGGTAGAATTACTATCTCGCTGTCTGAAAATAAGTCTCCAGCTTTCACCATCTTTGCTACTGTCCTTTGTACCTCTTCTTGTCCTATCCTACCCTCAAAACTGTTACAGGGACACACTGATTTTTGTCAGTGCCCATTCTAGCAGGTCCTAACACGCAGTTTTCCTTTCTGACTTCCTCCAGACACTGAGGTGACTTTTTATCTGAAGTGCTCTTTGGGAGCACCTCTTTCCTGGAAGGTGAAAGGAAGTTTGCCATCACTGAGTCTCCTTTGCCATCTGCTTACGGTGCCACCCAGTGCTGAGATCCTTCTGCCCTGCAGGCTCCTTGCAGTCAGATCTCATTTCACTGGTCTGAATAACCTTCTGTGGGCATCAGAGCTCCCCTGGCTGTAGGGATCAGGCTATCTCCATCCCAGAAATTAAGCACACTTAAGACTCCAGAGCTGTCTGAAGGGTTTGTGAGGAAGAGGTGATGATTGAAGTGTCTGCAAATGGTCAGCCCATCCAGGCTCCTGAGAAAAGGCTCTCAGCACCAGTGCTCCTGCCCATCAGTGGGGTGAGAGAGGACACCAGAACAGGCTACATTCAACATGGTGTTTGCTGAATTTTTCAGAGGGATTTTGCAGTCGTGGTTCCCAGGAAGGTGATACACAGACATTGGGTCCTTTCCAAGCCAAGGCTGCTCGCACCAGGGCCCCTTTCAGCTTGTCCAGCCCCACATGGTGACAGGTCTAGACAACGGAGGGAGAGTTATCAGTGCATCGTGACCACAGCTCAGCCCTATTCCATGCGGTTGCATCCCTGCCAAAAGTTGAGAAAGGCTTGAAGCCCTTTGATTTGATCTTGTTTCCTATCAGGTCCCTCTGCCCCAGCAGAGCTGTTCTATCTACTCACCGTTCACTCCTGTCACACTCAATGGTTTGCGTTTGAATTGGGTATTGATACCAGATCTGGGGAGAGCAGAGTTTTGCCAACATACCCAGGTGCAGGGTGGAGGGGCCGGTGGTTGTGCGGTGAACCATGAGAGGTCCCATGAGCAACGGAACCTCCCCTCCCCCAGGACCCTCCTCTCTGCTCAGAAACACACTATAAATATGAGGATCCCCAGCCTTGCCACTCAGCAGCGTCCAGCTCAAGCTCTCTCCAGTCCTCTTCTCTCCAGCCTTGCTGAGATCCCAGCTCAACTCCAGCCATGAGGTTCCTCTACCTTGTCTTCACTGTCTTTCTCCTGGTCTCCTTGGCTGTCCCAGGTAAGAGGGTGAATTGCATTGGAAGGGGAGCAATGGTGGGAGAACCAGAGTGAGGAGGGTCAGAGTGGGCCACGCTTGGTAGGCAGCTTGAACAAACATGATCTCTGTTGGCTTTAAAGGCTGTGGTTTTGTTGCCCCCATCAAGGTGTCAGGTCCTTTGGGTATGCAGATGTGTGCTGGTCTCCTGCAAAGGCACAGGTGACTTGGTTACCCCAGGTGGTCTTAAATGCGGCTCTATGTTCATAAGCAGGCAAGTGAGTCTTTAAAGAAAAGCTCACTTTAAAGTACCATAAGATGTACATTTAGGATGTTTTAGACATTTTTTACACCTTCTAGTGTGTGGGAGAAGGGAGCAGGACCTCCCTGGGAGCAGGTTCTCATCCTCCTGGCCACTGCCACACTTACACCTGGAGGTGATGGGAGGCCATGACACTGGGGCACCTATGCTGACCCAACCACTCTCCCTCTGTCTCCCCCTTGCAGGCTACGGGCAGGTCAGGAAGCACTGCCCCAAGGTGGGGTACTGCTCCAGCAGCTGCAACAAGGCGGACGTGTGGTCCTTCTCCTCCGACTGCAAGTACTACTGCTGCATCCCGCCCGGCTGGAAGGGGAAATAGGAGCTGAAGAGGAAGCTTCTGGGGAAGAGGAGGCACCGTGGTGGCTTTGGGAGTGGCTTCTCAACCGTCTAACCCAACTGTCATCCCCTCCTCTCAATAATTAAAAAGAGAAAAAAAGGAGATGTAACTCTGGAGTGTGCGGTGTGGTTACTTGTGTCCCCATGATCCCACATAAAGCATTAGGACAGGTTCCCCACGCCCAGCCCAAAAGGCCTATTAGCAACATGTCTCATTGTTCTTTTTTGCACAAAATTCGTAACAAAAGTGCTAAACATATGGCGTTTTCCTCTCTGTTTCCCACAGTGAATTCGGTCAATGGTGGGTGAAAAAGGTCTGGTTGGAATAACACCCTCCTGGGTATCCCTTTCCCCGCTGAACCTCATAGCAAAACCCATGGGTCTCATGCGTGGGAGGGAGCCTGGTTCAGACCTGGGGCTCAGTAAATCAGTATCCATCTGAGATCCTAGCAAGACTGTTGTTACCATGACTGGGTAACAAGCAGGAATGGATGAGTGAAGTATTCCATGCTCCCTTCAACATCTTCCAGAGACCTTCTCTAGAAGGATCTTTGGGAGAGCATCATTCCTGCCTTCCAGTCTCCAAAGGCTTCTCTGCTAGGACCACCTACAAGAGCATCCATCGGAGTCATTCACAGGTGCCTGCTGCGGGCATAAAGCAGCCCTAACAGTGTCTGTAAAAGGGCTATTTGCAGCACCCTTTTCTGCTATGATGATTATGTCCATCCTCACCTGTCTCAGCTTGTGGAGTCACCATAGGTACCTTCCATATAAAAAACTGGGTCATTGTCTTTTTAGTGGTGTCCTGTTTCATGTTCCTGTGTCCTATCTGAGGTTATATGAGTGCTGGTAATGATCAGGTCTACTGAAATCTTGTAGCATATGAAGGTGTCCTTGGACTGGGGGGAGAAAGAGACACAGGGTTGGAGAAACCCAAGAATTCATAGAATCATAGAANTCTCCCCTCTTCCAGTTTAAAACTGTTAGCCCTTGTCCTATCATTACACTCCCTGATCCAGAGTCCCTCCCCAGCTCTCCTGTAGGCCCCCTTTAGGGACTGGCAAGGGGCTCTAAGGTGTCCCCGGCACCTTCTCTTCTCCAGGCTGAACCCCCCCAACTCTCTCAGCTTCATAGCAGAGGTGCTCCAGCCATCTGATCATCTTTGTGGCCCTCTTCTGGACCCAACAGGTCCATGTCCTTCCCATGCTGAGGATTCCAGAGCTGCACGCGGTACTCCAGGTGGAGTAATTGTAAGGGAATAAAATGAAACAAAGCAGGGATTGGTAAAAGTGAAAAATGTAGATAGAGGGACCTAAAACGGAATGCTGAGAGACCACCCAGTGGTGACGGGCAATCGCTGAAGGTGTTCAAGGAGCTACCTGCAAGCATGATAAACCCACGCTGGCCCATGGCAAGCTTCCATCTCCTTCTCTTACAGTAAATACGTAACCAGCTTGAATAAAGCCAATACCATTTCCGATGACCTCTGTGGACCTTGGATGGGGAGCGATGAATGGAAAGGTGAAGAGAAACATGTAACAAAAATCTCTGCAGCAGATGAAAAAAGGGGCTGCAAACTGCCTGTTTTGTTTTCCCACTGTGTCTTTCCTAGAAGAGGAACAATTTGGGGAACCCAACACACCTCTGACAGCTCTGACCTCCCAGTGAACTTTGGTGTTGTCAAAATACCTTCTCACCAACTCTGGAGAAACTGTAGTTCTCTATGTTGTAAAATTATCCAGGGCTTGATTCGCTGTACGTGAGCCCACGTTTTTTTGCGCGTCTTGAGTCACCCATGTATCTTGGTACCCTGAAGCCACTGCAGAAATTCTCACTATCTCGGCAGAAGATCCTTCCTCAGTCATCATCCGTATTTTCCTTCTAATATGTTCTCTTTGACAGGTGAATTTAGTAAGAAAAGCAAAAACAAAAAAGTGAGGGGCCTTACGACCTGGGGTTCACAGGGGTCTAGACAAATTTGGAGAAGAAATCATATTTCTCAGTGACAAAGCAGAGATACCCCCGTATTTATAGACTGCAACAGAACGTGTGCAGGAGTGCAATAATAAAGAGATCATGAATTGCTGTTGTTTTTCATCTAAAACTATGTCACTTTAATGCAGTCCTTTATTCACCCCTCTCATGCGAAGCTTTCATGGTGTTCCACGTCCTGAAAGGACAGGTATTTGGGGAGAAATCTTTTGTCTTTCATATCTGGCAGAAATTATGGTAAGTACCCATTAAAAGAGCACCATAAATTGCAGCTCCAGAAGAAAGGGTGTTTTCTGAGCCCTGCTTCTGGAAGCTGCAGGGTGATAAAAATTTGGATCCTGGTTGTAAGATGTTGTGGGTTTTTTTCCCCCACTGATTTTCTCTAAATCTTATTTTCAGTGAAATATAATGATTTATGCAGAAACATTTTAAAGGAAACAAGCTGCACAGAGCAGCAAAAGAAAAAAAAAACACTTTCCACACAAATCTGGAGTTACCATATCGTCTGGTGCTATATATTTTAAAGATCTGTCTTTTCTTGTAGTGACAGTCAGTACATCTGCCCTGGAAGAAAGAGGAATGCCAGGCATAATGAAAACGTCTGGTCCGATGATTCGTGTTAATATGCCCATCTGCTTCTCTGTCACTCGTACCTACATGTAATCGCAGACGGAGATCGGGGCAGGGTCTGCACTGGCTTTTTTGCATTGGGACCCGGACCTTTCTGGTTGAGTGCGGTTTGTATAAATAGCAAAGCAATGACCCGTCAGGGCTTTTTCTAGTTGATGCTGCCCCGATAAGAGGGAGGCTGGAGGCTCACCAGACCTCAGACTTCGCTCTCCGAATGGCACATACGAGTCTTGGTGCCTCCAACTCTTGTCTCGTCTTGCACAAGCACATTAGCTGTCATAACCAGGAGGTAAACACTGAAACAAGGAAATCAAAAAAGAGAAATAGATAAATAAACAAATAAAGGGTCCCAAAATTTCTGGCTAAAATTCCCAGGATTTATCACAGAATCACAGAATGATCAGGGTTGGAATGGACCTCTGGAGATCATCTAGTCCAACCCCCTGCCAGAGCAGGGTCACCCAGAGTAGGTGGCACAGGAACGCGTCCAGGCGGGTTTGGAATATCTCCAGAGATGGAGACTCCACCACCTCTCTGGGCAGCCTGTGCCAGGGCTCTGCCACCCTCACAGGAAAGAAGTTCCTCCTCATGTTGAGATGGAATTTCCCGTGTTCCAGTTTGTGCCCGTTGCCCCTTGTCCTGTTGCCGGGCACCACTGCGAAGAGCCTGGCCCCATCCTCCTGACACCCACCCTTCAGATATGGATCAGCATTGATGAGATCCCCTCTCAGTCTTCTCTCCTCCAGGCGGAACAGCCCCAGGGCTCTCAGCCTTTCCTCAGCAGAGAGGTGATCCAGCCCCTTGATTCCCTTATCAAGCAATACAGTGTAATGATGCTGTTCCCTGTTCTCTCTTCCTCTCCTAATTACTTGCATTCCCGGTCTCTACTGGGCAATGAAATAAACAGCATAGAGGCATTCATTTGACATATAAATTTAGCTCGATTTTTCCTATGTGCATCACTCTACATCAATCTGCACTGAATTTCATCAGCCAGTTGACGAGCCAGGCACTCAAACCAGCGAGGTCCTTCCACAGCCATCACCTTCATGACCCTGAGCAATGCAGTACCACCAGCAACTTTTGCCATCTTTTCATTCAGCCCCTTTTCCATAGAATCACAGAATGATTTGGGTTGGAAGGGACCTTAAAGATCATCTAGTTCCAACCCCCTGCCCTGGGCAGGGACACCTCCCACCAGACCAGGTTGCTCCAAGCCCTGTCCAACCTGGCCTTGAACCCCTCTAGGGATGGGGCAGCCACAGCTTCTCTGGGCAGCCTGTTTGAGTGTCTCACCACCCTCACGGTAAAGAATTTATTCCCAGAATATCTTTTCCAAACCTTTAATGATCAAATTTGCCACTGTAGCCTCAGCAATGATCCCCCCATGGTGCTCTCCATGACCTCCCTCCCCTGCAACTCGGGCCCATAGTGCTGGTCCCCGCCTCGTGCATCCCCACCTCTCTGGTCCTCAAGTCTGCTGCCTCCTTCAGGGAGCTCTAGCAGGGAGCTATAATAACCCATGTTATTATACTCATAACTGGTACAATCCTGGCTTGCAATCCTGTAGGTCTTTTTAAGTTGTTTGCTTGGTTTTTTGATAACATCAGCATCTCCCCATCTTCTCACAGTAAATTTCATTAAGCAACAGATCACACACTGCAGTCAAGAGGGCAACTATTTCATCCTTGAATTCCCTTAGGACTTTTTTGGGGGAAAAGATCTGGGTGCTGGTGAATTGGTGCTGCTGATTTCCTCTCTTCCACCTCCTTTACATTTAAGACAAGCCCTTTGATGAGTCCCCACAAAGGAGAGTTCAGCACGAAGACCTCCCTTCTTTCTTGCAAGGTGAACGCAGCTACAAATATTTCATTTAGCTCCTATGGAGCAGCCTTAGCTTTTAATAGCTTTACTGCTCTGACCATCTCCTGCCCTACACGCTCTTCATCAGGCTTCCTTTTCCTGATGTGTTTGGGGAAAAAAAACAAACAACAAAGACTTATTTTAAGAGGTTTCTTTGCCTTTTGCAAGTTCTTCCTGCAATTCTCCGCTGAGTTGTCTTATTGTGTTTTACGCTTTGTCAGGCACAGTTTATTATCTTTTCTATTTTTCCATGTTTGGACACAATTTCAGCTTCTTCTTTCTAACAACCTCCCTCATCCCACTGTTCTGCTACGACCTTTTCCTTTTGCTCTTTCTCAGGGCTTTTTTTAATAGGTGTCACAGATATTCTCTGAGTCTCCAATATAGCGGCCTTAAATAGCTCCCACAGTGCTTGCAAAGAATCTATTTGCAAGGATTTAACTCTTTTAGCTGTCCCCTTTGTCTTCTTTTTAACAATTTCTCCATTTTTATGTAGCTCTCTTATTGAAACTAAGCACGGAAGTAGTGGCCTTTTCATCCCTTGTTGCTTCTGCAAAGATGCGGAGCGTAAGTACCGTATGATCTGTGCTGCAGAGCCGCTCTCCCAGGGTAAAACCTCGAACCAAGCCCAGTACGTTCATCAGACCCGAGTGCCATTCCTCTGTTATTTAGCTTGCCAAAGGCAGTGCTGAGAAATCACTTGTTATGCCTTTGTCTCCTACCGCTAGGTCAGTGAGCCTGTAGCTGGTGTTTTCTCCCCGTAAACAAATGAAAACCCTATAATACAGTAATTTATCAGTACTGGCTTCCTATGGTATAAATATTCAGCTCCTTCTCCTATAAAAGGAACTTTCCAGGATATAAATCTGCTTCTTGGCATAACTGGAATTTATAATATGAACAAATTGAAATGAAAAAGAGGCCGTATTTTTAGCAGTAACGGTGACTGACCCCACTAGGGAAGAAGTGTTTTCTCTTTTCCTCGGGCATGTGTTCACACCTGGATACCTTTCTCCAAGAAATTCACTTCTGGGCAGCTAATGCCCTCCACGACAAGGTCTGGGCACAGTTTCTGAGCTCCTCTGTATCCAAGCTCTACTCTGGAAAGACAAGACTGTGTCTTCCAACCCTATCTTGCACCTTCATACTCAAAACACCATCCAACATAGAATCACAGAATGGTTTGGGTTGGAAGGGACCTTAAAGGTCATCCAGTTCCCCCCCCTGCCATGGGCAGGGACACCTCCCACCAGACCACGTTGCTCCAAGCCCCGTCCAACCTGGCCTTGAACCCCTCTAGGGATGGGGCAGCCACAGCTTCTCGGGGCAACCTGGGCCAGGGGCTCACCACCCTCACACCAAAGAATTTCTTCACAATATTTCATCTGAATCTCTCCTCTTTCAGTTTAAAACCGTGAGCGCTCGTTCTAATGCTGCCCTCTGTGATCCAGAGTCCCTCCCCAGCTTTCCTGGAGCCCCTTGAGGGACTGGCAGGGGCTGGAAGGTCTCCCCGGAGCCTTCTCTTCTCCAGGCCGAACACCCCCAGCTCTCTCAGCCTGTCCTCCCAGCAGAGGGGCTCCAGCCCTCTGATCATCCTCGTGGCCCTCTTCTGGCCCTGCTCCAACAGGTCCATGTCCTTCTTGTGCTGAGGACTCCAGAGCAACAAATAACACTCTTTCAGTGTGACGCTGTAAAATGTGTGATGTTGGGCATTACTGTTTTAAGACTCTGTGCTCATTTTACTTCTGAAAGCCTGAAACTGCCACTAACACCTTCCATGTACGCAACATCATTTGATTGTATGCTTTTTTCAGATGCTCAGCTTTGTAATGCCAAGAGGAAGGTTCAGCCCTAGAAAGCACCTCTTGTTGGTGTAATAGCTGACTATTTCTCTCTGATAATACCAGTCTATTATCACTGATTTCTCAGACATCAGACCACAATTCCTGCCATTTTGGCTTTTTTTCCCCCTTATACATAATCTCCAGTAGCGCTCTCCTCCCTGCTTTGAGTGTGTCTGTAGGTAGGACTGGTTGACGTGCTCTCTGCAAGCTTATGATTCCTATCTGGTCCTCTTACCCTGCAGAAAAAACACACCTTGTATAGCTGGAATAACAGCTTTTGGGCTGTCTCCTACCAAAATTAAGTTGTTACCACTGACCATCCTTACAAGGAATCAGTCAAATTGTTTTTTCCGGCAGCTCCTGTTTTGCCTCCGAAGGCAGCCAGTGGGAATCTCTTGGATGCCATTCACAAAGGTGCCTTTTGCTTTCCTTTGGTGAAGTCAACTCAGACAAATAACATTTCCACACAACGGGAACAACGCTTTTGCAACCAAAAACATTTGCCATAGGCAAATAGCTGGTGTCTCTCGCTCCCTGCTCCTCACTCGCTTCTTCTGAAGATGAATTCATAGCACCTGCAGGATGCTCTGCCACTGCAAGAGGAGAAGAGTGGCCCAGTGAGGTTTTGGACATTTCCTGGCTCTCAGGACAGGGAGAACACAGTTTCTTGTTACTTTGAGTGCCTTTCACTGTGGAAAAGTTAAATGGCCACCCTGCTGTTCTGAAAGAGGTGAAAAAGAGAAAAGCATGTTTAATATAAACCCAAAGTGCACGTGTATGAAATGCTAAGTGTTCTGTGCAGCAGAGCCGTGTCCCGACTGCCTTCCCTGCTCCTGACATCAGTGGAGGGATGAACCCCCCGATTTGCAACACGTGCAACTTCTGCCACTGAGAAATGCAGGGTTAGCATTCAGGGCACTCAGGCAAAAGAGGCCAGGCAATTTCCTTCTGCCTCTTCTTTAGGAGAAAAAAACCCAGTTTTTGTGTGTTGAGAGGTTCTCTACTGCAGGGAGCGCTGGGTTCCTCCTGGGGATGCCAGGTCCGACCTTCTGCCAATAAAGAGGTGGGATCTGAAGATGAAGGAAGCCTGTCTCCTCCCTCTCCTTGCATTACACCCATGTCAAATTCCAGCCTGAAACCCCCAAAACAGGACCCACAGCTTCCCCCCCGTTGTTTAGTGCAGTTGGGGGGTTCCTCTGCTCCCCAAGAAGGTGCCCCAGGAGGTTACACGTCTGCAGAAGACAGGGGCAGTAATAGGAGGGAAATGTCATTCTCCAACAACAGAAATTCAAAATAAACTACTGGGTTTAGAAACTTCCTTTACGTGCAAAAAACATTCTGAAGGCTGGAGATGCAGCAGAGTGAGAGGCACCACTTCAAAACCCCATTTTGCAGCTCATTTGCTTTCACATGGCTTTTCTTTTCACTCTCCTCGCACCGTTCTTATTTTTGTCTTGGGGAAAAACATGAAAGAAATGGCAGAGGGCTTTTTTTTTTTTTTTTCCTTCTGTTCACGGTTTCCTTTGCCATTTTTATTATTTCATCAGACTTTCAACCCTGCGTGTCTGTGAAGTCTTCTCACCTGCACATGGTTGTTTCAGGTGAATTTTCCCTCTTTCATATCCTGTTGTCTGGGGTCAGGTGAAGCTTGATGAATTACTGCTTCCCAGACGACAGTCTGTGGCTCTTGATGGGCCATCCTGTATCAAGTGTGACATTTACCTGCTGCCTGTCCCTGCCTGATCTCAGCTTCTGTAGACGAGATGTTTAACCCCCTCACTCTCAGTATCTCACGTTATGCACCTAGTTTTCACAGAGACTCATTCCTCTTTCCAAGAAAAATATCATAAGAAATCCCACAGCTTTGTCGGGATTCCTGTATCCCTGGTCAGTCTTTAAACTGGTAGAGGTTTTTGAAGTTATGAGATTTCACATTTATCCTATGTCCTAAGGATAAAATACAGGATCGTAAGGCTGCTCACTAGGTTATTTTTTTTTTACCCCACAATTGCCTGGTACACAGTCATTTGGACCCCCGTGGTTGGTAGCGAGCCCCTTGGAGCAGCTTATGTAGGACATACAGACACAAAGGGTGGATTCGCCTCTCTGGTTGTCAGCAGGGACACGTCTGCAGACACCATGTGTTCAAACTCCCCTGGCAATGGGAGGAGTTTTGAACAAATAGAGAAATTAGCCTTAGGAAAAAATTACTCTCCCCCCAAGTCCATGTACTGGTTGTAGTGCCAAGAACTGTGCTGACCACAGAGGATGCTGCAGAAAAGAGGAGACACAGACCTTGCCCTGCAGAAATTAAGCAAACTTTAAGTAAGGGAGAGGTCTACATCTCCTCTTTTCTCTTGCAGCATCCTTCAGTCTGACAAATACCAGCGTGGTAGCCTTTCTCTGGGTTTAAAAATCCCCATGGATGGAAACATTCTTTTTCCTGGGTGGTTTCAGGGAAACAGGACTGTTTTGTTCCATGGGCCAGTCAGGGAGTTGATCCTTTTTGACACAAACATCTCACCTCCAATATTGCTCCTGGGGCTTGTCTGGCTGCCCTTTGCCAGGGTTCTCTGAGCCACCCAACACCAGATCGCTCCCTGTCCCCCTGCAGAAAGCCTGGACTGAACGGTGTATCACACAGTGGAGAGGACAGGGAAGGGGACACTGAGATTCTCTTTGTCTTTTCTTCCATTGATGGTGACCCCCAAAGAGTCACAGTTAATATAGTAATCTGGTCACGGGCAACATTGAAAAGTCACCTGCTTTGTGCAAGGGTGTCCAGGACAGCCACAGAACCAGGAAACCTGAGTGGCTGCACTGGGGTGAGGATGCTCTAGAGGCACCCCGGGAGGGGGATTTTGGGGCACAAGGGGAAGGCGGTGGCTGTTTGCCTCTGGTTTCTACCCCCACAACGGGACTGAGGTCCCCAGTGCAGGGGTTAAATGGGACTGATGGGGCTCTGGGGGCTGTTGTGTCCCCTAAAAATAAACTGGGGTTCAACTTGTGGAGAAGGCAGACACAACGTTAGGCAATCAGTCTTCTCCCAGCCTTTCCCACCACCCTGCTTTGAAGCAATGGGAAAATCCCAAAGCCTTTTCTCTTCCAGTGTGTCACTTGAGTGTCACGGGTCTGGGGCTGTCAGAAATGTCCGGGGCTGTCAGAGGTGTGTCGTGATTGCGGTCCAGGGAGGTCTGGCTGCAGAACCTCTTCTGGCAGTGGCCTGCTGGGGCGTGAATGAACCACACAGCACACAGAAATCACATCTGCCTGTCTTTACTTCATAGCAGTGAACACCATCTCTGTCGCACTGTGAATACAGCGCTGGGAGCCCCACCACCAGTGCTGCTCCTCCTGCCCGGGTGGACTCCTCCACGATCATTTTCCCTTTTTGGGTGGGGGGATGCAGCAGTACATCTTCCCGCAGGACTGGTTGAAAGTCCACTCGTCCCTTTTGGCACACAGGTAGGAACAGTACCCACCACAAGCGCCCTTGGCCTGCCCGTACCCTGCAACGGGAGGGAGAGAGAGATGGGTTATAAGAGGAAACGTCAGACACCGTAGAAGAGCAGAGCCCCACAAGTTATCTCCTTGCAGGGTACCTTCAGTTTTAAACCCATGTAGGATGGGACCCATGTTTTCTTTCTGTCCCCATTGAGCTGGGGGACCGTTGGGACTCTTAAAGGTGTTCTATCTACATTTGTCAGTACTGCAGCTTACAAGGATCCCTTTGCGTGAGCACGAGAGACAGGCATTTGCAGTGCAGCATTCATCTCATCCCAAATTGGTTGTGTGAGCTATGTTGGGTAAATTGTGAGCCAGAGCCAGCTGCAGGTAGCTGAGCTCCATTGCCAAAGCTGAGTGAGATGATCCACCTCTCTCCACCCCAAGGCACAAAGGCTGGAGAGGGAATAGGCACCCCAACTCTCAGCCTCGGGGTCAGCCCCCATTTCTCCCCACCATGTGTTTCTGTCTTACCTGGGGTGGCCAAGGAGAAAAACAGGAGCACAGCAAAGACCACGCAGAGCACCCTCATGCCTGGAGGCCAGCGGAGATCTCAGCACACCGGGAGCAAAGCAGGTCTGAGATGGCCACGGTGGGGGATCTTGGAGGCCCTGGGTTTTATAGAGGGACTCCTGCCACAAGCGGCGCAGCAGGAGGAGAAACTTGAGCAAACCCATCTCCAAAGAGACGTTGTTTGCTTGCCGGCATTTGCAATGTCACCCCGACCCACTGGTCCCACTCACAAAGGCACCTGGCAGCCAGGTCCATGCTCCAGTGGGCTTTTCCTCACCACTCGCCGGCCGCTTTCACCGACCCGGACACACGGGAGCAATTCCCCCTCCTCCAGATCCGGCTGCCAGGACTCTGCTGCCAACACGCATGGAGCCACCAGGCACAGCTCTGCTCCACCCAGCGCCAGCCGGGGCTGCCGACAGCAGAGCTGATCCCCAGAGGGGCAGGAATTAAGTCTGGGGGCCTTTCTGATAAGCTCTGGACACTGTCTGCAAGGCACGGACACAATGGACAATACTGAGGCACCAAATCCATCATGGGGAGTAGTTTTCAGGGTGCATTCATCCCTGACCGGTGCATTGGCAGTGAGGTTCCTCAAGGNCTTCTCTTCTCCAGGCTGAACCCCCCCAGCTCTCTCAGCCTGTCCTCCCAGCAGAGGGGCTCCAGCCCTCCCAGCAGCTCCGGGGCCTCCTCTGGCCCCGCTCCAACAGCTCCGTGTCTCTCCTGTGCTGAGGCCCCCGAGCTGGAGGCAGCACTGCAGGGGGGTCTCCCCCGAGCGGAGCAGAGGGGCAGAATGCCCCCCTGGCCCTGTTGCCCATGCTGCTGGGGATGCAGCTCCCCCTGTGCTGCCAGCGCACATTGCCAGCTCATGTCCAGCTTTTCACCCCCGAATACCCCTAAGTCCTTCTCCTCAGGGCTGCTCTCCATCTCTCCGTCCCCCAGCCTGTACTGATACCAAGGGTTGCCCCAGTCCCTATGCAGGACCCTGCACTTGGCCTGATTTTCATCACATTCATTTGGTCCAAGACCTATTTGGGTATTTTGCCTGAAGTCTTTCAAAAAGGACTATGATGCTGATTAGAGGGGATGTAGGTAAATACGTAAATGAAGCTAAGGTAACGCATTGTCACACCACATCTGATCAGAAATCTGTTGTGTGTCCAGGCTACCCTGCCCGATAATTTTCTGGGTTGTCTAGAGAGTGTGCTTACTAACTTCACAAATAAGAAGTTGAAAGGGACTGCAAAGCCTTAGAGGACAGGATTAGCATTCAAGTGTATCTTCTTGTGTTAAAGAGATAATGAAAAAAATATAATTAAGTAATAGGGAAAGTTACCATACCTATACAGACAAGAATAATTAGCTTGAAAATACAGAACAAGGAGTTTCCGTCTGCATGGCATTTCAGCAGGGAGAATTTGGGTTGCCGTGGATCAGAGGTAGGCACAAGTGAGCCTTGTCATGGTGTTGGGAAACCAGCACCAATTGTCCTACAAGTTTAAACAAAAGCTGGGTTTGTAAAACACAAGATGTACCCACTGCACTGGGCACCCCTTGGAAAGTGCATCCATCCAGCTTTGTACACCGTGGAAGCAGTGAAAGGGCTGAAGGGAGCTCAGAAAGCGGCAAAAGGTCAAGAAGATGTGACCTGCAAGAAAGTGGAATAACGCTGATCGGGTAAGAGGAGACAATGGAAAACGTGACGGTCTTCAAATCCAGAAAAGGCAATACATTGGGAAGGAATGGTCTTCTCCTGGTGGCCAGGACGAGAAGTCGCAGCGAGAGGTCCTCAGTGGAGATATGGGGAAAACTGTGTAATGACAGGACTGTACGGCAGCAGAAAGCATTGAATAGTGTGGAAGGACTGTGGAAACACCATTGCTGAAGGTCTTAAAGAAAAAGCTACTGAGAACAACACTTAGAAAGAGAGGTGATGAAACAGATGAGGTGCATGGTCCCCTCACACTTACTTTTGCTCAGCTTATGTACTCAAATAAGATCACGGAGAGGAACGTAAGGCTGAGCCAAGTCAGAGTGGAGAACGTGTTTCGGGCAGAAGCGAGTGCCTGGGAAGGAGCCCAAGAACATGTTTTCACTCAGAACAACTGCCCACCCTCCAGTAACCTGAAGTTTGGTGGCTCCCTCAAGAAGGTTTTATATCTAATTTTTGTTTTTGTATTTGCTTCATTAATTTATAAATTGCTTTTTCAATACATTTGTCACGTTGACCTTTCAAACTACTTGGGGCAGCAAGTTCTACATTTCAGCTATGCTCAGTGTGAAAGATGACTCTTTTTGGTTACTTTTTCAATCAATACATTATTTACCATTTCATCTTACGTATTCCTTGGGTTATGAAAATTGGAGAACCAGAGTTCTCTTCTTTAGGACTCCAAAATTTTTACAGCCCTGTGGTGCACCTCCAATAAGTGTTTCTTCCCTGCGCTGAAGAGTGCCAGGATATTTAATTTTACGGAAATGAGTCTCTGGCTTTGCCACCTCTCTTTTAACCTCTTCTTGTCCTACTGTAGGCCATCAGGGGTGGGGACATGAGCAGTGCACACATCACAGTGTGATACCCCACAGACTGATGCAGTTTTCTTTTGTCTTAATAACTTTCTTAGAAGTTCTTAATGTACGATTTTCCATTTTTTTGCTCTGATCTGCTGTTTTCAGAGCACTCTCTTCAAGGATCCCCAAACCTCCTTCCTAACTGGCTTTAGGTAATTCAGTCCCATCATTTGTACAGAGGTGGTATATTTTTCCAAATTCACAACCTTAAACCAACACCAACTCACCTTTTTGCATTTTGCTGCCCTGTTACTCAGTGTTATAAGATCCTTCTGCTGCCCTTTGCAGATTTAGGTTTGATGGTATTGAGTAATTTTGCATCCGCAGCAGCTTCTGTCCCTTCACCAGTCACCTATTTTTTTTCTGCCTGTTTATAAAGCTATTAAACATCCCAGTGAACTGGGGTTGGAAAAGCTCCTTTGAAGAGCTCTGCTCATATTTGGAACCCAAGATCTGTCTGGAGAGTTTGTGAGGTGATGATCAAAGTGTCTGCAAGTGGTCGGCTCATCCAGGCTCCTGGGAGCTCTCAGCCCCAGTGCTCCTGCCCATCCATCAGAAGGGTGAGAGGGGACAACAAAAGAGACTACATTGAACGTGGTGTTTGCTAATTTTATTTTGCAGACATAGTTCCCTTCACAAATGGCGATGGGAACATGGGTCCTTTCCAAGCCAACGGTCCCACACGGTGACCAGACTGGACAATGGAGGGAGCGTTATCGGTGCATCATGGCCACAATTCAGCCCTGTTGCATGCAGCTACATCTCTGTCAGAGGTTGGGAAAGGCCTGAAACCCTGCGATACCGATCTCGTTCTCCCCTCATCATTATACCAGCAGATCTCCATCAGGTCCCTCTGACCCACCAGCCCTAACAACTCTTCTATTGACACCCCCTATTCATTTGTGCTCTCATCAAAGCCAGTGTGCTGATATCGTATCTGATATTGGGTAACCAGCTCTGGGGGCAGGAGGTGGCTGCCAGCACACTTGGCCGCACATGGGAAATCCTGGTGCTCGCGCCATCACTGCACGTCCAGCCAAAACCAGCCCTTGGATGAATTCCCATGTCTCCCCAGCATCCTCCGCTCTGCGGGCAAACGGTCTATAAAAACCAGCAGCCGCAGCCTCCCTGTATGCCATCTCCTCCCTTCGAGTTCTCTCCGAGACTCCTCTCTCCAACCTTGATCCCAGCTCAACTCCAGCCATGAGGTTCCTCTACCTTGTCTTCACTGTCTTCCTGCTGGTCTCCCTGGCCACCCCAGGTAAGACAGAGAGAGAAGAGAGATTAACTGATATTAGCTCGTATTTATACTAGCTGATACTACCTGGGATTATTTTAAAGTAACTCTAGCTCTTGAAAATACGGTTCTTACCATCTGAGGTGACTCCTATAACCTGGCCAGGTACTTTAATGAGTTCTTTCAAGGGACAGTGAAATAAGGACTATGTCAGAGGGAGTTGTGTAGGAGTAACTGGGGTTAAAACTTCAGGGTCCAATCTGAGAGTGAGCCCAGGCCAGACAATTGCTAAACAAGAGTCTGGATGTGGCCACTTCTCTTGGGGACACAGAGACTTTCATAGAACCAGAGGGGACTCTTCTGTGCAACTCGATTTCTGTGTCAAGGAACAGTCCTGGGCAAATTTGACTTACTGATGTGACATAGTTATTGCTGCTAATGCCCGTTTCTGAGATTCCGAGGCTTTCTGGTCCCTTTAAAAGAGTTGAAAAGAGATTTTGGGCTGAGATCTCCCAGACAGGCATTAGAAACTTCCTTCAGATATCAGTTCTCATCCACCTGGGCCAAGCACTTCAGTTGGCCCGCATTGAACCACCACGGTGAATATTTGGTGCAAGGCTGCTGTGGATCCAATTTCAAGACTTGTGCAGCATCCTTTCAGCCATTTCTGAGTAAGAGGGCAAATTTTAAAAGTGTGATGTAAGTACAGAGACCTGAGTGGATGGCTAGGGTTTTGAAATAAGCTCGATGTGGTTTTTGCTGTTTTGCTCTGAGAACACTGATTCTCTCCCTTGAGGAGAGGTACAAGACAAGGAAACACACACGTGCACAGATGAGCGTCTTTATGAACTTGCATGGATGAGCATCTTTCTGCACTTTGCTTTTGGGCTGTCCCTCATGAGGGGAACGAATGTGCTCCCCTTGGGAGCATCTCTTTCTCAGACTCCACCTGTGTCACCAGCTGGGGGAAGAGGGATGCACAAGGACTTTCTCATGTTTGTGCTCTTCAAGGAGCACGGAGGCACCTATGCTGACCCAACCACTCTCCCTCTGTCTCCCCCTTGCAGGCTACGGGCAGGTCAGGAAGCACTGCCCCAAGGTGGGGTACTGCTCCAGCAGCTGCAACAAGGCGGATGTGTGGTCCTTCTCCTCCGACTGCAAGTACTACTGCTGCATCCCGCCCGGCTGGAAGGGGAAATAGGAGCTGAAGAGGAAGCTTCTGGGGAAGAAGAAGCACCGTGGTGGCTTTGGGAGCGGCTTCTCAACCGTCTAACCCAACTGTCATCCCCTCCTCTCAATAATTAAAAAGAGAAAAAAAGGAGATGTAACTCTGGAGTGAGCGGTGTGGTTACTTGTGTCCCCATCATCCCACATAAAGCATTAGGACAGGTTCCCCACGCCCAGCCCAAAAGGCTCATCAGCACCAAAAGGGCCTGAACACCCACTGACAACAAGCTGCAGAGCTGCCAGTGCTCTTATGGGGTCGGGATTTGGGAAGAAGGTATCATTTTCCCTCCTGCCTTCTCTATGGCCCTGAAAAAACCCTCTGTAGACAAGAGATAATCTTTCAGTTCCTTACTGCTTTTTCAGGCTACAGGTTATCTACAGATGTCTTAAAAAATGTGGGTAGTTCAGCAACATCTCCTCTGAGCTTAAGATAGCCCTCTTTCCATGAAAATTTCAGCAAATCCTCAGAGATGGATAACAGAGAAGAAAATAGGCCCTCACAGACCTCATGCAACGGATTTTATGTCCTCTTTGTGCCAAAGTCCCAAGGCTGCTCAGTGCTTCTCTCTTATTTGCAGATCAACACTGCACTTAGGGTTTGGCTTCTGCTCTCTCTAGCTCAAACTGGGTGTGTCGGAGAAGAAAAAGGCACCGAGAAGTGCCATGAAGGTGATCAAAGGTGTGTGGAAGCTCCTGTAGCAAAGTCACGCACCTCTGCATAGACAAACTGTTCAGAGACTCTCACGGCTGGATTGTCAGTCTCCTACTTTTAAACCAGTCCAGGACAGACAACCAAGTTTTGAGGCTTCTCAGTAAGAAAAGTAATTCTTTCTAACACATAGCCTTAGGTGTGAAGGTACAGGTATAGCATGAGTATGTGGGCATAAGCAGGGAATAAGAGTCTGTGGTGGGTTGACCTTGGTTGTATTCCAGGTGCCCACCAAAAGCCGCTCTGTCACTCTGCCTCCTCAGCTGGGCAGAGGGAGAAAATATAACAACAGGCTCATGGGTCGAGATAAGGGCAGGGAGAACACTCAGCAATTTCCGTCAGAGGCAGAACAGACTCAATTTGGGGAAGTAAATCTAATTTATTCATCACACCTTGTCTCTGCTGCTCCTTCCTCCTCACGCTCTTCCCCTGCTCCAGCATGGGGTCTCTCCCATGGGAGACAGTCCTCCACAAACTTCTCCAACGTGGGTCCTTCCCACAGGTTACAGTCCTTCAGGAACAGACTGCTCCACCATGGGTCCCCCTGTGGGGTCACAAGTCCTGCCAGCAAACCTGCTCCAGCGTGGGCTCCTCTCTCCAAGGGCCAACAGGTCTTGCCAGGAGCCTGCTCCAGTGTGGGCTTCCCACGGGGTCACAGCCTCCTTCAGGGATCCCCCTGCTCCTGCATGGGGTCCTCCACAGGCTGCAGGGGGATATCTGCTCCACTGTGGACCTTCACAGGCTGCAGGAGGACAACCTGCCTCACCATGATCTTCACCACGGGCTGCAGGGGAATCTCTGCTCCAACTCCCGGAGCACCACCTCCTCCTTCTTCTTCACTGACCTTGGTATCCTCAGAGTTGTGTCTCTCCCATTTTCTTACTCCTGTCTCCAGCTGCTGTTGTGCAGCTGTTTTTTCCTCTTTTTAACTATGTTATCCCAGAGGCGCTACCACCATCGCTGATGGGCTCAGCCTCGGCCAGCGGTGCCACAGGGACTGGGATCTGCTCAGCATTTTAGAGCCATGCTGTCCAAGTTGGATGTGAGGGATGGAGTGGAAGGGACCCCTTGTTCTCAGTTGCTTCATGCCTTTGTCCACCTGGCACTCTCTGGGTGAGATTAAAATGGAGATTAGGGAGAGCTAAACTGAGGTGTTTACATAGAAGTATTTACAGACATGCTAGTGGTTGATTGTGTTGCCTAAATTAAGATGTCTAATGCCATCTAAGGTACCAATGAGCACCTGGGACATCTATATGTGGCTGGCAGGTCATATATAGGTGTGTATATATATATAAGGGAGCTATGGCAGGTCACGTATAGATATGTATATATTGGAGCTATGGAGGACCATTACCCTCTAGAGACACAGCTGGAGACCAGGTGGGACATCTCAAATATGCACCTAAGATGTCTGAGTCACGGGGAACAGTCAGGCCAGTCAATAGCATTGAGGGAGTTTAGCGTATGGTTCAACTCACCCTAAATAAAAATGTCCAGGCCA
This sequence comes from Stercorarius parasiticus, assembly GCA_013396915.1. NCBI lineage: Eukaryota > Metazoa > Chordata > Aves > Charadriiformes > Stercorariidae > Stercorarius > Stercorarius parasiticus. The sequence continues at coordinate 24,543 of VWZL01004866.1, forward strand.
GTAAACCAAGGGACTCTCCCAGATCCATGGATTATACTGAATAGATCTCCATTGACTATCAGAGGAGTGTAGAAATCCAGAACAAAAGGAGACATTCACATGAGAAAAATATAGGTGTATTCATCTCTCAACTAATCCCACTCAGAGTGGATAGACTTGGAGCGAGTGCTTTGGCAAATTTTATGTTCTCCAGGGCAGACAGTCCCAGCCGGATCTCAGGCAGTTCTGGAGGCAATGGTGTAATGCAGTGCCAATATTGTTCAGTCTGAAACATTCACTCATTGCCAGGGAACACAACCTACAGTATCTCTGCTCGGGTTCAGTTTCTTCTTGGACTGGAGGTGCTGTGGTAGCTATTTCTTTGCTTCTCCTCAAGGGAGAAGGAAATGAGGGAAGAAACACATCAGTCACAGGCTGGTGTAAATGTAAATGCTAGGACTTCTTCCCAGCTTGCGGTGAAGGAGGCTTTAGGTGGGCAATAAAGGCATAAGCTACTTCCCACTATTCTTTGGTCATCTGTGCACTTAGTGCTTTGTTATATTCTATTCATTTATCTTTCCAGAGTCCAACACTCAGAGACTAGAAATGAGTTTCTATTTATTCTATCTGCAGAACGTGGTTTTCAAATCTCTTGGACATGGTTGATGTAGGAGAAACCTGGGAAATTTCAAGAAGTCTCAAATGATGCTTTCTGTGTTCAGGCAACAGAATTGAGCCCCAGATGATTAGCTCAGACTGGTGACCTCACCTTCAGACAACCAGAGTTTTTTTTTCAGGAACAACATTTCAACTTTAAAACAAATTGCATGTCCATTGCCACAGCACTTTGGATTCTAGAAGGGGGTCTAAGTCTTGACAGAATGCATATGGTAGCATTGGCCAGTGTAGTACCAGTCCTCTCAGGTCTCTGTTTTGGAAGGGGAGAAGAAGGGGTCTCAAACTTGTTGGTGTAACACTGCTCACCACAACCATTCCTACAAGCCAACACCAAGTCCCCTGACCAGGGACTGATAGACCCACTTGCCTGTGCTAAAAGCTTTGGCAGCCAGATTAAGAGGAGCCCAGCTCCCAAGGGAGAGACGCTTGCACAGGCCACATGAGATGCCTTCAAAGAGCCAGTGACAAACGGGCACAGAGTAGACGTCTCATTGTCAGATGGCTACTGGGTTGGAGTGACATAATATCCCACTAAGCAGCAAACAATGTGTCCTTGGACAAGAACGAAGTCACGCTCCTCCTTAACACTGTCCTCTCTGTCAAGAAATGTCTATAAATACCAGGGTCTCCAGCCTTTTTCTTTGCAACTGATTCAAGATCTCTCTGCAAGGCTTCATCTCAGACCTGCTGTGATCCTGGTGGATATCCAGTCATGAGGATCATCTATGTTGTGTTGGCTGTTTTTCTAATGGCCTTGATGGCCACCCCAGGTAAGGTGACAAATTATGTGGAGCAGAAATAATAATCATGAACCATAAACGAATTAAGCTTAGAAAAAAAGACTTTTCCAGGAAAGTAGGTGTGGGTGGTGAATCTTGTATTGAGACACTGGTTGGGTTTGGCTCACGAGACTTTGGAGTTGACTTCAGCTCCAGAATCACACTATCCTAGATTTAGACCTCCACCATCTGGGGGTCTCTATGTGAACTGGGTCATTGGACACTAGTTGGTAGAGTCAGAGCAATTCAGTTCATCTCAAGCTAAATACCCAGGCTGTGACTATACCGATAAATTCAGCAGTGCCAGGAGCGAGGTCTCAGCTTGACATTTGAACTAAGTCTTCCACACCATTAACAGCACTGTCACTGGCTCAGTTTTGCTCTTGGCCAAATAGCGTGGACTCAAGCCATTTCTGAGACAAGGGCTGACGGTGGCCAGGGTCCATTCCCGAGTATCAGTGTGGATGGTGACACCTTGTTTTAAGGAGATAGTTTACTATGTGGTGCTGGGATTTCTGTGCTGTTGACCATGATGAACTAGTCAATGCAGACGTAGCTGTCTTTCTTTCTTCCTACAGGCAAAAGCCAGTCAAAAAAGAGCTGCAGTGGGTATTGTTCCAGGACATGTGGTAAAGGAGAGAAGGAGGAGCATACTGAAGACTGCAGGAGGATGTACTGCTGCTTGGCACACAGGAAAAAGAAGTAGGGCAGAGACTTCCAGTGCTGAGAGGAGGAGGGAAACAGTGATGTTTGCATTAGTTTCTTCTTGTTTGATGGAAATGGAGTTTGCTCCTCTCATTAAAAAAGACCAGTTCTCACCCTGAAGTGTGCTGTGTGGTTCGTTGTCTTCCAAAAAATTGGGTGCAGAGGGTAGGAAAGATCTGGTAAGTCTTGCCAGATAACTTCATGTTTATGGCCATAGAATCATAGAATCTTAGAGTCATAGAATCACAGAATCATAGAATCATAGAGTCATAGAATCATAGAATCACAGAATCACAGAATGTGTTGGGTCGGAAGGGACCTTTAAAGGCCATCCAGTCCAGCTCCACTGCAGTAAGCATGGACATCTTCAACTAGATCAGGTTGCTCAGAGCCTCATCCAGCCTGGCCTTGAACGTCTCCAGGGATGGGGCCTCCACTCCCTCTCTGGGCAACCTGGGCCAGTGTCTCACCACCCTCACTGTAAAGAACTTCTTCCTAATGTCCAATCTAAACCTGCCCTGCTCTAGTGTAAAACCATTTCCCCCCATCCTACTGCTACATGCCCTTGCAAACAGCCCCTCCTCAGCTTTCCTGTAGGCCCCCTTCAGGTACTGGAAGGGGCTCTGAGGTCTCCCCGGAGCCTTCTCTTCTGCAGGCTGAACAGCCCCAACTCTCTCAGCCTGTCTTCATAGGAGAGGTGCTCCAGCCCTCTGATCATCCTTGTGGCCCTCCTCTGGCCCCGCTCCGACAGGTCCATGTCCTTCTTGCGCTGAGGGCTCCAGAGCTGGACACAGTACTCCACATGATACGGTCAAATGCAGGTACTGCACTTTCTCATACCAGCCTCATCACAACAGGAGTTATAAGTGAGTTTCTTAGTAGTCTGTTCATCTGAAGTTGTGCCTTTGTGTGATGCAAATCCTGCAGGGCTGCGCAGGAGCAGAGACAGTGGGGTGGTATCAGAGAGAAATCCACCGTATGACCCATCACTGTCCTCCAGAGATCCATCCCACACTTGGACTGAGATGATGTATCAGCAATAACCATCACCAAGGCTTTGCACGTTCACTATTATCCATCACCAAACATTCCCACAATGATAGCTCTAAGTCATGTCTTCTGCCTGAGTTGTGGTACCAGACAGCAGACCCCATCAGGTACCACAAAACCACCGAGCGTTAGTCCCTGAGAGGTTAGCCAGCACCGTCTGAAAGCTACGACCACCAAGGTGTGCAGCACACTGCAAACACTATCTTTGCCTTGTAGGACCAGAGACCCCTACACAGGTTTTTCATTACCTCTTCTTCTGGTCCAGACAATCTGAACCAGCAGCCCAGACATAATCTTATAAAGGTGATGGTTTCAGTTTCCAAAGCACTTTTAGATTTCTTCAGAAGATTTCTGTGAGTAACCTTACAGGCATCTGGGATGTCCTAGCTCCAACCCTCACCTCCCTGCACTGCCAATGCATTGGGAACCAATTCTCCAAATCATTTGTATCCCATGATGTTGATGTTTCCTCCCATTTTTCCCCCACTGTTTGTCCATAGGGAGCTCAGAGCCTACTTGCTCAAAACAAGAGTCATGTGAAGGCAGCAGATTCCTGCTGAAGTCCAATTCGGTTTGGACTACAGTAGGGCCTTGATCCTGGAGTCAGTATTTCATGAACAAAGCTCTTAACTGACTTATGGATGCAAGATTCTGGGCTCCTCAGTTCAAGAAGGACAGGGAACTGCTGGAGAGGGGACAGCAGAGGGCTACAAGGTGATGAGGGGACTGGAACACCTCTCTTATGAAGAAAGGCTGAGGGATTTGGGTCTCTTCAGTCTGGAAAAAAGACGACTGAGGGGGATCTCATCAACGCTTATAAACACTTAAAGGGCGGGTGTCAGGAGTATGGGGCCAGGCTCTTCTCAGTGGTGCCCAGTGACAGGACAAGGGGTAACAGGCACAAACTTGAGCATAGGAGGTTCCATCTCAACATGAGGAGGAACTTCTTTCCTGTGAGGGTGGCAGAGCCTTGGCGCCCGCTGCCCAGAGAGGTGGGGGAGTCTCCATCTCTGGAGACATTCCAACCCCGCCTGGACGCGTTCCTGTGCCCCCTGCTCTGAGTGACCCTGCTCTGGCAGGGGGTTGGACTGGGTGATCTCCAGAGGTCTCTTCTAACCCCGGCCATTCTGTGGTTCTGTGACTCTGTGAAGATCAGGACAGGAATGAGAGGGGGAATACAGTAATGGCCATTGCTTTGTGAGCAGCTCCATGCTGTGCTGCAGAGGCACTTTGTAAGCACAGGCTCCTTGGAGCTGAGTAGTTGGAGAATTAAGGAGGACAGAGACATAGTCTGTCATGTCTCAGATAACGGCTTGGACCTAGCTAGGGCTGGTGCAGCCTAAAAATTTTGCTGTGGCTTCTGAGTCCGCAAATTGCCACTGGCAATTAAATATTGTCCCCAGAAGGACTTAGTTTTTTTTCCTTCATTGGTCTTGTGTCATTAGCCCCTGTTTTCTCCAAAACAGGGTAAGTCTCGATGAATTTACATGATGGGTTAAATAGCCCATGGCATCCATTTCACAAGGAGGTTCTTCCCAAGGAGGCTGCATGGAGAACCCTCCAATTGCTCCAGCTGCCCTCCAACTGCTCATTCTCAGCCAAGACAGCATCTTTTAGCATCACTGAATCCACTTGAAGGAGAAAAAAACGGTGAGCATGAAAACAATCTGTGACCCACTGGTGAGAGCAGAGCTGGAGCCACTGACAGCAGCAAAGAGTCCGACTTTGTGTAATGCAGAGCTTAGAAAATATAAGAAATAGTCAGGGAAAGACATCCTAAACCCCAGAAATTGTCCATTTGGAAAAATTTTGGAGAGTTTCCCCACGGGTTAGGCATGTGTTACCAAGACTCTAAGTAACAGCCCTGAGGCACTTCTTGACATTCATTTATATCTCACTCTGCCAAAGAAATCCAACAGGAACATCCAGGGAACACAACGGCTGGATCCTGCCTCCCACAAGGCGCCTCCGTGGTTGTTTCTGCACAGCCTGGGCACCCTCTGCCGCCTCTTTCAGCTTCTCCCTCCTGCGCCAAAGCAGCAGGACTTCCTCCGCTCTCACACATTCCCCGTGAATTATCCAGCCTCGCTGCTGTGGGAGCGTGCTGGATGCATCAGGCAGTCCTCGTCGCAGCCTCTTGCCTCCCCTTTTTTATCCTGTACTTCTATTGAAAATACCCAGCCATGAAAGAAAACATTTTGCCTGATTTCCAAGGAATCCTTCTTCCTTTCTTCCTTTCTTCCTTTCTTCCTTTCTTCCTTTCTTCCTTTCTTTCTTTCTTTCTTTCTTTCTTCCTTTCTTTCTTCCTTTCTTTCTTTCTTTTTTCTTTCTTTCTCTCTCTCTTTCTTTCTCTCTCTTTCTTTCTTTCTTGTTTTCTTTCTTCCTTTCTTCCTTCCTTTCTTTCTTTCTTTTTCTTTCTTTCTTTCTTTCTTTCTTTCTTTCTTTCTTTCTTTCTTTCTTTCTTTTTTCTTTCTTTCTCTCTCTCTTTCTTTCTCTCTTTCTCTCTTTCTCTCTCTCTTTCTTTCTCTCTTTCTTTCTTTCTTGTTTTTTTTTTGACAAACCAAAAAGGCAAAAACTTCACTTCTTTTTTAGATCAAAGTCAATTTTCTTTCAATTCTTGGGGCTTGCCAGTGAACCAGAAAATCCACTGGGTGCCCCGCTCCGGTTCGGAGAACAGAGGCGAGCACTGGTGCCGCAGTGGGAAGCAGAGCACGCAAGCTAGACAAGAAGGAAATATCCAGGGCTCTTCTTTGCTCACCATTTTCTTGGAAGATAAAGCATAAAGCAACCCCCATCAGCTTCAGGCATTGCTGACCCTATCTCCCTTTCATCTCGGTGGTTTTCTCTCCTTTTCTAGCAATGTCCCCAGGAGGGACACTTAGAAATCCCTGCTGCGGGGTACCACGGATGCTGAGACAGGGTGGGTTTCCTGGAGAGGAATTCACTGTGGTTCAGGACATTGCCTTCTGCAGATGTTCGAGGCCAATTTTTCTTTTCCCCCCGACCAGCGTCCTCAGCTGTGGACTCTGGTGTCACCTCCTACAAGGCACCGGGGAGTTATCCTAAGCACAGTGGGAACCAGGCTCCCCCGTCAATCTTTGAGAGGAAGGAAATCACGGTTTTACTTAGTTTTAATGTACAGCAAAGGCAAAGGATTTAAAAGCTAAAAATATCTGAGAAAAACACTTCAGCCGAACTCAAATCTTTTCCCTTCCCCAGCTGTGCTCCACCAATTCCAATTTCACCTTGTGGGGCATTTATTTAAAGAAGCTATTTTCTTTCTATGAAAAAATACCTATGGAAAAACGTCAGTAATACTGCTAGCACGTTACCATTTCGCTCTTGCCCCCATTTCTTCCCCATCTGCATTGCTGTAATGAGAGATTATAGAATCATAGAATTGCCCAGGTTGGAAGGGACCTTTCAGATCATCCAGTCCAACCATCAACCTAACTTTGACAAAACCCGTCACTAAACCGTATCTCTACACACTGTGTCTACCCATCTTTTAAATACCTCCAGGGATGGTGACTCCAACACTTCCCTGGGCAGCCTGTCCCAATGCTTGATAACCCTTTCAGTGTGAAAATTTTTCCTAATATGCTTTAGGAGGATCCTAAAGGATAAGATCTTGTAGGATCTTTTCCTAAGATCCTTTAGGAGGGGCAGGAACACCTACTCAGCACTGAGAGTGAGAGCGATGCCCACTGCTGGCGCATTGCCCAGCTTGCTGGTTCCTGCTTTCAACGTGCCTTGAGGAAACACAAAATACACTGTGGATAGTGACAACTTCATCTTCTAGTAAGGTTGGAGTCCATAGGGGTCAACAGAGACTATTGTAGGTCTAACATGGATGCGGGTATTGGTGATGCACTTCCCTCCTTGTCTGAGATCATAGAATCATAGAATGATTCAGGTTGGAAGGCACCTTAAAGATCATCCAGTTCCACCCTCCTGCCATGGGCAGGGACACCTCCCACTAGACCAGGCTGCTCAAAGCCCTGCTCAACCTAGTCTTGAACCCCTCCAGGGATGGGGCAGCCACAGCTTCTCTGGGCAACCTGTTCCAGTGCCAGTTCACTTTGGAAACACCTAAGAATGCTTACAAAGGCAATTTCCAGTCCACCCAGTGTTGCTGCAAAGCACCCTTGCAAGATTCCTCATGTGGCCTGACCACTACACAGGCCAAGTGCTGCAGCCCACCACAGTCAGTGCTTATTTCTGGGGTTTTCGTTATTATCATTCCTGCAGTTACTGCTTTTATCACTGTGGGAGCTCCTTGAAATCATTCCCCACCCTGTGCCACTGAGTGCTGGGCAGTCAGGGAGCAGAAGACAGCAGAAGTCACCAAGAGGTGAAGACTTGCAACCTTCATCACCAATGCCAGCTCAGCAGAAAACCAATGATTTTATTTCCAAAAGTTATACTTACCTCCAAAAGTTTAAGCTCACAGCTGCCTGTCTGCAGGAGAGATGCTCCCTGGTTGCGCAGGAGAGACATCTCCTGTCTGGCAAGGAGGCTGCAAGGGACAGGTGAGGACAACAGCAAAGCTGTCCACCGGTGAGGAACGGGGATGGCGGAGGGCTGGAGGGTTGTTCACACACCAGACATAACCTGGACGTGGCCAGGTAGTGCCAGTTGGCCTCAGGGACAGAAAGCAGGCCCTGGCACTGTTTAATTGACTGGAAGAAACATCTCCAGTGTGTCCAAGGCCACAGGAGCAGAGCCAGGAATACGCTGCATTACTTGTTTCTCTTGGACTGGTGAACTCCAAGAGTCAGAGGTGGGGGAAATAGAGCTGAGGATGTCATTTTGTATTTGGGTCTGTCTGTAGATTTCCGTAGGTTGCAAATATAATGCGGATAAAAGGGTGAACTGATAAAAGGGATGCTTGGAAAAGATAGGATTTTGTATTTGTGTTCCCATCTTACACTTCCTAAGAGAAAGCCTGGAGAACAGAGATGAGCAGGATGGGGACGTGGAGGGGACCTTGTTTCCAATCCTGAGGAGCACCTGCAAAGAAAACAGAGGCAGAGGAAAGCTCTGTGAAGGGAGGTGGGGATTTGTTGAGGGGACTGGAGAGCTGCCTGGCAGAAGAGGACCTGGGGGTGTTGGTCGAGAGCCAGCAAAGTGCCCAGGTGACCAAGAAGGCCAACAGCATCCTACAACTAGGGAAGTGATCATCCCCCTGTACTTGGCACTGGTGAGGCNCACGCTGAAAGGGTTATCAAGCATTGGGACAGACTGCCCAGGGAAGTGTTGGAGTCACCATCCCTGGAGGTATTTAAAAGACAGGTAGACATAGTGCTTAGAGATATGGTTTAGTGATGGTTTTTGTCAGAGTTAGGTTGATGGTTGGACTGGATGATCTGAAAGGTCCCTTCCAACCTGGGCAATTCTATGATTCTGTGACACACTGTTCTTTTGTGGGTGGATGACCACAGTGTCCTCTGCCACGCAATGAAGGCATTGGGTAGTAGAGTATTGTGTCCTTCTGCAAGGACAATTTGGGAATAGAGACTGCAGAGAGATGAGACCACAAGCCAGTGTATTTCTGGCTCCTACACCCTCTTCCTTCTTGGGTTCCCAATCCAACCACCCCCTCCCAAAGGAGCTGCTCCAGGCACCATGGATGGTGAGGAAATGCTGCAGGAGCAACCCATGCTGCTGGGTCTGCCAGCATAAAGGCAACTTGGCTCACATACAGCCAAGAGGAAATCCAAGTCCTTCTTCCAGGAGGAGGCGGGCATGACCACTTTTCCAGGCAGAAACCAGCACTAGCAAAATACCCAAAGCATGGCTAAAACATGGCTTTTAGCAGCTCTCTGCAGCTTTTGAGCCCCATCTCCCACGGGCCGCGCCAGCTGCAGTGTCAGCAGTCAAGGTGAGACACATATCTCCCGGTCAGAGTCCAGCCAGCTGGCGAGGAAGAAGATTTGGGGAAGGCTGCCATCTTTTGGATGACTGCAAAATAACGGCACCTGCTTGGAAAATGCTGCTCACGGACCCAAGAAAGATGTCAGCTCAAGCCTTTTTCTAGGAGCATGGGGTGCAGTTGCGGATCACTGAAGTTGTTCCTGCTCTGCTCTTGCCTCCCACAGACCGATCCAGATCTTTATTTAGGGCAAACTAGGACCAGATCTGGAAATGATCTGGCAGATTTTGTCTGGCCCTTCATGCCTTTCAGTGGTGGCTGCATCTGCAAGGACGGAGCTGCAGATCTGGAGAGGAATACTGAAGCTACCTTCCACCTGGCTGGCTCAAGTGGAAGAGGTGCAACTAGGCTTGGCGTGTTAGTTCTGGGATTCTCTCTGCCCATTCCTGCTGTGGTTAGGTAATTTCAGAGGTTCCTTTTACCTTTCCACGGAAATCTTTTTGGCATTTGCAATTGCCATACCTGCTCTCTCAATGCCTGGGGCGTAAGATCCAACGCCAGCCACCTCAGTCCTATGCTCCTCTGATAACTTGGCCCCTGGGTCCCCTCCACTGCTCTCTCTCACAGGACCAGCTGCTCCATGGTCTTAAATGTGCCGGGGCACCTGCCCGCCTGGCGGCCCACTTTCCTGCAGATTAAACATTTGTTTAATGGCCATAAGCTGCTTAAATATGTCTTGGGTAAAGCCCCTTTGTGACCGCCCTGACAACAAATGGTTTCCTGCTGGGACCACTGCTATGGCCCCACACCAAAGCATTTCTTATGGATGCGTCGTCTGTTTTCTTTCCCTTTTGTGCATCCCGCCTGCTCATCTCCTTTCCATGGGCTTGAAGGAGTGAAGAATTTGCCCCATCACAGACAAAAGGAGATGACTTGCTGTACGTGGCCAAAGAGGCTCTGCAAGCCTGTCCCATCTCTCCAGGATATCCGAATGCAAGCCTCTTCCCCAAATCCTGCACTGTCTTCATCCACCAAGCTAACACCACAACGTTTAGGATCTGTCAATGCATGAGTGTACAGCACCTTTTAATCAGCCTGACAAAATCCCAAAAAAACAGGGCCAAAATATCCATTGCTTGCAGGATTTTCCACCGCTACAAGCCTGGCAGCTCTACATCTCCATTGCTTGACCTCCCCTGCCATCTCTGACCAAGCTGAAACCTTTACAGAATCACAGAATCATAGAATGGTAGGGGTTGGAAGGGACCTCTAGAGATCATCTACTCCAACCCCCTGCCAGAGCAGGGTCACTCAGAGCAGGTGGCACAGGAACGCGTCCAGGCGGGGTTGGAATGTCTCCAGAGATGGAGACTCCACCACCTCTCTGGGCAACCTGTGCCAGGGCTCTGCCACCCTCACAGGAAAGAAGTTCCTCCTCATGTTGAGATGGAACTTCCTATGTCCAAGTTTGTGTCTGTTACCCCTTGTCCTGTCACTGGGCACCACTGAGAAGAGCCTGGCCCCATCCTCCTGACACCCACCCTTGAAGTATTTAGAAGCATTGATAAGATCCCCCCTCAGTCGTCTTTTTTCCAGACTGAAAAGACCTGAGTCCCTCAGCCTTTCTTCATAAGAGAGGTGTTCCAGTCCCCTCATCACCTTGGTAGCCCTTTGCTGTCCCCTCTCCAGCAGTTCCCTGTCCTTCTTGAACCGGGGAGCCCAGAACTGGACACAGCACTCCAAATGCAGCCTCATCGGGGCAGAGTAGCTTAGCCCCATAAAAGCATCATATGCAAATAAAGTAAGGGTGCCCCAAAGCCAGTTAAAGCAGCTTGTTGGACAGTATGTGGCATGGGAGGATGATGAAGCTGACCGATGCTGGGAATATCTGGCTCAGGTAGTCTTAGTTGGGACTTCTTTCGAAAGGAATTTTTCATCTTGATGACTTTAACCTGTAACCCAAATTTTGCCTCCAGAGGACGCGTGATATAGACCACTGCCCCTCTGCTGCATCCGTGCTTTGTTATCTATATTGAAAGGAAATACTGCCTCTAAAGTCTAAACAATAATACATCTTGCCATGCTCTGAATATCCAGTAAATAGGTAATAGAAAAAGCCCAATACAGAACTGGAAGCGCTAGAAACAAGGCAAGGAATTCCAGCGACACTCTGTGCCCTAAAATCAGGGGGATTCATGCAGGGCTTATGCTATTAGAGGGGGACAATGGGACGCGCATATCATGCGATGCTAAGCTCGGGCTCCTAAGCTGTGGCTCCTTGAGGATTAGAGAAGGAAAGCGTGTGGGGGAGGTGGTTGGAACGGAGGAACGGGGAACGGCTTAGCATTGCTGGGTTTTAGAGTATCATGGGGGTTGGTGGCTGTGACCCCCTTTGGGAAAGAGTGCTCTGGTGGGAGGGGAGGACTCATGGGCTGGGCTGCACGGGAAGGTGAAAAAGAGGCAAAGTGATTCTATTTCCCAGAAATAGGTTCTGCTTTTCAGCTAGGATTTGTGATGCCCCTCTTGTGTAGGTAGTCCCAACAGGAGGTGCTCTGCAGGCAGTAGTGTTGGACCCCAGTTCTTCAGCTCCCACCACTCATGGTGCTGCAAGGGCCAAGAAAGAGCAGATAGATCCATACGAAGGAATACAAGTGGCATAAAGGAGACATGGAGGAGGGAGAGGAAGCAGGATGGCCAGCAAGGGCAGGGAAGGATGAGGGCAGGAGGAGTTCCAGGTGCAGAACATCACTGGGGACCAGAAAAGGGAAGGTTGCATTAACCAAGGTGATGTGGTGACTTCATAAGTATGGCACAGGGGAGGGCTGGATACGTGCTGCACCCTGTGGCCTGAAGAGGGGGAAAAACGGAGGGGGGAATGGTGTCAGGGAATGAAGGCAATTCATTGGTCATTGTATGACCAAGAGGATTTAGAGGTTGTCCTGGGGGACTGGTCTGGTCTGGTGTTTCACTGGAAGAGTTGCGTGCTCAGAGTCAATAGCATCGGGTAATGGCCTAGAGAATAAAAAACAGATAAAAAGTGAGTCCAAAGTTGCTCAGAAAGGCAGGTGTACCCCGGGTAAGAAAGGGTCTGGTCTTACCATCCCCAAGGTTCAGTCTGGTGGAAGACATGGGACAACACAGACATGTTCAGTCCTCCCTAAGGACCTCTCTGTGGTGGGAGTCCCAGGCCCACTTGGACAGCCCTGTTCACAGCTGTGTTGCAGGCATTACTGGGTGTCTCCAGCATGCTTTTGTGACATCCACACACCACACACCTCAGGGCATGTCCCAGTCCAACACACAGCCAAACAGCCCTTCCATCATCCTTGGAAAGGCTCTTAGAGCATTTGCCTTGAGCTTGACTTGGACCACCTGCCCCTGGGTTCACCAGTCAAACCCCCATGTCCTGCTACACCCTTGGAGGGGGAATTTGGGCCTCCAGTCCCTACCTTGGAGGTGGATCTCCCTTTGGAGGCTTTTGTTGACTACAGAGGGAGCGCAGGATGATGAGGTCCAGGGGAGGTGCCCCCACACCCATGGACCCTGCTATGCAAGCCACCCTGGGGGACAATGGCCTGAGCTACACCAATATCTCATAGCAAAGGGTGGTGAACAGGGACAAAGGGCTAAACCTCAGGGCTATCCGCTTTCTTCTCTTCTCCCCCTGGACAAGACTAACCTCCGTTTGGTCCATTTGCCCCAGGTTTGTTGTTGCCTACAGGTATAGCTGCCTCTTCAGAGGTGACCCAGCTGGGAAGATGGAGACAACCAAGCAGGCTGTAGGGCAGCAACCCAAGGAGCAGTATAGTGGCGTCAAGGCTGTGTGTTTTGTCTGCCTCATGCCCTGCACTCTTGTGCAGCTCATTGCCAGGTGGATCTGGGTTATTTAGCTCTCCAAGTGTCCTGGGCTCTTGCACTAAGTACAGAGGTAGGGACCAGGCATGTGGATGCTGTGGCTGTGCTAATCCACAGAGACCCCTCCAGAAAGGCTGAGGCGAGCAATGACCCCAGCTGCAGTCATGTATATAGGGCAAGAGCACCTCACCAGACTGTCTTCATGTATTTAGAAATCTCTTAAGAGATTTAGAATTCAAAAATGCTCTCGTGCATGCACCCAAGCCAAGACGAAGTGGGCAGTTGGGCTGTATCTACACCAGTAAAACAAAACCAGGTCCAAGCCACCTCTATAGTCCTAAGGCCCTTTGGCACAGTCTGGCCACATCCGTATTATTAAACTCTCTCAGTCTTCAAAACAGGGTGGTTCCTCCAGGTGGTCTACTGGGAATGGACCCTGGTCTGTACTAACTCCTGAGCTTCCCAGGGTTGTTTGGGTCAGCACTCATTGACCTGGGCTGGTACTGGCAATTTAGCAGTTTGGGTGATTGTCTGTGTCCCAAATTGTTTAATTCCCAGTTACAAATGTAGCCCTGGGGAGTTTAGCTTGGTTGAGTAGGACAGTGTCCCTGTGGCCTTTGTGACCAGGTCAGGAGCAAACCAGAAGGACTGTATAGCAAAAACCTTCACCAACAGTGTCAGCTCAAAAAGTATGAGGCAAAATCGTAACTCATGCAAAAAAAAGAAACCTCCTTTTCACTGTAAAAGTGAAAATGCTGCAACCGAGTAATTACTCCAGCCCTGGCTATCCAGTCAGAAAGCATCAGGCATTTCTGAGCAGCGCTGAATGAGGGACCGACGGGGCTGGCTGGCATTTCATTCCAGCTTCCTTTCACTTGAGCAATCCGCTCTTGAGGGTCTTTCTTTAGTCACTTTTACGGCTCCTTGCACTCAAGGCTGCAGAAGCATGTGCTTGAAGAGATGCTAAATGTTTTTTGTGGCATTGTTTTGCTTAAAACCAACATTTTTTCCTTCTCCATGAATAGCTGTTCCTCCTGTTGCTTGTGATACCTGGTGTACTTTTATTGCGAAATGTGACCTCTGGACAAATTATTCTTTGAATCCCTGACTTTCTTCTTGTCTATAAATTTCCCCTGAAAGTTTAACTGGGTCCACTCATCATCTGAAAGGAGGTTGTAGCGAGGGGAGTGTTGGTCTCTTTCCCAAGTTGCAAGTGATAGGACTAGAGGAAATGGCCTCAAGTTGCTCCAGGAGAGGTTTAGATTGGATATCAGGAAAAATTTCTTCATGGAAAGGGTTGTCAAGCATTGGAACAGGCTGCCCAGGGAAGTGGTGGAGTCACCATCCCTGGAGGTATTTAAAAGATGGGTAGACGTGGTGCTGAGGGACATGGTTTAGTGGTGGACTTGGCAGTGTTCAGTTAATAGTTTGACTCGATGATCTCAAAGGTTCTTTCCCACCTAAATGATTCTATGATTCTATCTTCCCTCTTCTTATGGGTCTCCAGTGGTGTCAACCCTTGAAATGACCTTACTTATTGTATTTGAATAATAGCCATGCTCTTTTCCCAGAAATACCCGAGAACTTTACCCAGAGAAGCCAAAGGATACATTGGACATTTCATAGGTGATACTCGCCTTTGCTCCAGGGTGCTGGAAAAGCCTGAAGAGCAGCACAAGTATATTCTTGTTTGAGGAAAGAAAATGGTCAAAAACCCCAGAAATGTTTTGTAAAGACAAAAGAAGAGTCTGTGGATATTCGAATGAAAAAAAATGGAACAACAGGCCTAAAACTCTTTCCATTTTACTGTGCCACGTACAATATAAGTCCTGGATGACACTCGTTGAAGGTAAAGTTCAACAGAGGTGAGCAAATCAGAGATCCCACCGCTGTATAGAGCCTATTTATGGACTTCGCTACCCAAGAAGGTCACTGAGTCAACTGCTGTGACTGGATAATTGCATGACCATGAACATTTGTAGCTCTGCACGCAAAGATCCTGTAATAAAGGTAATCAAATCTCATGCTTCAGCGCATAAGTGGATCTTCTGTGGCCGCCAGGAAAGAGGTTTTCTACCCGTGCACCCAGAACTGTGCAGTTAGTTTGGTGTGCTATGGAGGTAACCTCTGAAGCCTCAGGTTTTGGCCATTGCTGGAGGCAGGAAGCAGGATTTGATGAGCTGGTGGTATAACCGGGTATGGCAATTCCTATGCGAGAGCCGGGGAGATCACGAAAGGGGAAGTGTGCGATTAATGTGCTACAGTGAGCCACTTTGCTGCCACGTTTGGAAATACACGCGGTTCAGGAGATGATAGCCTCAACAGCAAACTGTAGTGTGAAACATCGAGAAAGGACCAGAGGGCACTTAGGCAATGGAGTCTGAAATATCCTCAGAGACTGCAGGTGGCACTTCGCCCAGTTCAAGAATGAGGACTGATGAAGAAGCCCTCAGTCCTCAGTGAACACTAAAACATTGAACCTCCCTGCCATGACAAGCCTTTGGTATTCATGTTAATGAAAAGACCCGCCATGGTGCTACCACTACTGCAAACCAGAGAAGAAACATAGCACCCTGGTGGGTATCATGCTGGGGGTCAAAGACTGTGGTCTACATCCATTTATGTGGGCAAATCTTGGAAATCAGAATCTATGCAGGCCTACCCCAACTAAAATTTCCACCATATGCAAGAGAAAAGAAAAAGCAATGTGGCAATAAGACAACTCTTTGACATTGCAAGGTGAAGAAGACACTGCAGAGTTGGGATGTTTGGAGGTAAGAAGATGGTAAAGACAAGCAGCATCTTGGAGAAAACGGCACCATTCAGTAGCGTGAACACTGGTCAGACAAAAATGCCCACTGTGGCTGGTAGAGGGGATGCTGAATTAGCGCTCTTCAAACCTAAATGCCCAAGTCGCTGCATCTTTGATTAGCGCTTTTCAAACCTCAGTGTCCAAGTGGCTGCATCTTTCACTGCAGGACCCAAGCTCTGCATCAGTGAAGGCCTGTAACTTCCGCGGTTTGGCACAGACTGGAGCAGATATGGATGTTACCCAGCAAGCAGAGAGCTGTGAAATATTCTATTGGAAAGCAGCGCCAGGAAACTGTTCCCATCTGATACACAGTAATTTTGCACAGTGGTGAAGGTTTTCACACATAGCAATAAAGAGTGATTTTGGAAGGCAAATAGCTGAAAGAGCAGTTGCACCTGAAAATGAAGGTATCACCTCCGGTCATGATTGCAGCTCCCTGACGTAGCGAGCCAACGCGAGCCAGGCGCAGGATTTCCCACTGGGGTACCAGCCGCCAGACTGTTACTCTGCCTTCACACTGTCAAATGCACTCGGCTTTGCAATTCACCAAGCAGCGGGTTAAAGCACACACGGCTCTAAAGAAAACAAGCTTTGCTGCAGTGCTGGCAGTCAGCTGTGGTTTTCACCCGTCTTTTCTGTGCATAGAGCCCCTACAGCCTGCTCAGTCCAGCATCCTTCACCGCTTCAAGTTTTTTGTTGACACATCGAAGCTCTTCTGAAGAAAAAAAAAGATAGGTCCTGGAAAACATTTGGGAAACCACGGATTAATTAATAATATTTTCTGAATGTTGAACAACAATCAAAGAAGCATTAGATGGATCCATCACATCCTAGTGAAGGGAAGATCTGGAGATCATCAGGCCTCAAGACTCTCCCAGTGATGTTTCCTTAGTTTCCATACAGTCTACTCAGTCCAGCGTCCTTCACCGCTGCAATTTTTTTGTTGACACATCGAAGTTCTTCTGAAGAAAAAAAAAAAAGGGATAGGTCCTGGAAAATGGTTGGGAAGCCACAGATTATTCAATAATATTTTCTGCATGTTGAACAACAAATTTAACTTGATCAAAGAGGCATTAGATGGATCCATCACATCCCAGTGAAGGGAAGATGTGGAGATCATCACGCTTCAAGATTCTCCCAATGATATTTCCTTAGTTTCAACTGACCTATCTGTAGCTGTGAAGAAGCTGCAAACACCTACACCAAGGTATCTCCTTGACGCAGCAGACTTCTGCACTCTCCACACTCTTTAAGAGGTCAGTACTCAACAGACACCAGTAATGGGCTGGGTGGGAGAGCGCTCATCCCTATTTCCCGGTGGCGATGCCCCCGAGGGAGTGGGTGGCAGAGCCTACACACTCACCCGTTGAGACCCAAGCTCTGGTTGATGTGCTTTGGATGGGGAAGTCAGAGACAAATACAGCCCCATCCATGAAGAAAAACCCAAAGAGCAGATGCACTGAGGCCAACGCACAGCCTGGCTGAATGAACACAGGGATGGAAAATATATGTGTCCTGGGACTGAAAGCACTGAGATCTCTCCTAAAGTTGAGTGTATATATGTCTTTAACTCTCAGGTGAGGCCCAACTACCAAGTCGCCCTTCACCGTAACCTCTATGGTTAACCAATTCAAGATAGACTTGAAGGCTTAGGAGGAACCTGCGAAGTCCTTCCACTCACATTTGCTCCTGAAAAGACAGCGTTAGCTTGTGTCTCCTGCAACAAATGGGATGGCTTCTTGCACCGCACTTCTCTGTACCTTGATGGTTGTCCTCAGCAGTGAAAAGGACTGATTCAGCAAAGCCTTACACCCAAAATTAACGTGAAGCCCACCTGTGCTCCTTGAAGTGGCACTGAAAGCTAGTGTTTAAATATTCTGCCACATGGGCATGTCTCAGGCATGTGCTTAGATGGGGACAGGAATTTAAATGCTTTGTTTAATCAAGACCTGATGGAAGAGCTGTCAACATGGAGGTGGAAACAGCGGTGTGCATTTGTGCGCTGAAAGCACACGTGAGCAATGCGATGGTGTTGCATCCCCTGTGAGAAACATGGGGCAAGGAACGGTGTGTGTACGCGCTAGTCCCTGGTGTGTCACGACACTACCACGGCTCCTGGAAATAAGAGTTTGCTGTCTTGCGTCCAGCCGGCTGCCATCTTGCACCGAATCCTCCCGGAGCCGTGAGCCGCATCACACCGCCCAGAGAGCAACCTGCTCGCATGAATGGAACCGGCAGCTTCTCTCTTGAATGTTAATTAATTAATAGCTAACACAACAGACGTGCTGCATCTTCACAGCACCTTGCAAAGCAGCTACGTGGAAGTGTGATGAATGCCATTTCTCATGAAGAACGTGTTTTCTCTAATGCAGAGTTTTCTTGGTGGGATTTTCTGACCTGTCTTATGCAGGACTAGCAGCACATGAATCTTAATTCATGTCTATGAATTAAGTCTCCCTTTATGACTCAGAGGAACAGGAATTCGTTCCTCTCTCCTGGGTGAAATACTAGAGGAGCTGAGGAGTGACTAGTCAAGGCTGCACAATGTCTGCTGGAGCTAGAAGGACAATTAAGAACTTTTTGGGTCAAGATAGGTCTCTTTCAACAGGCCCACTTTCGCAGTCCTTACCTGGACAATTGCCCCGTTGGATTCATTGCCAGTACAGCGAACTGTAAGATTTAGATCAAGAGTTATTGTTTGCTGCTGTTTCAGCTTCTTCTTTTTTTTTTTTTCTCATTCTGCCCTAAAAATGCCAGAGCTTGTTATCCTCTCAGAGGTTTAACCTGAGCATTTGTGCTGCAGAATCCCCCATGCCCCTTTTTATCAGCCTAACTAGCAGATAACAGACTTCCTCACACTTTTCTTTGAGGAGTCCTTGCTAGCCTCCTGCTTTTGTTTGACCTTCTCAGGTTTCCCTCTGCATTGCATTGACCATCACTGGAGCAGAGCAGGAGGTAGATTTCTCCAGTACTGGCTGGGTTTCCTGCGGGAGATGACAAAAGGAGAGCTTTGTGACACTCACCCAGAGACCAAACACAGCATTCACGGCTCTCGGGCTCTCGCAACCCAAGAAGAAAGACTCAAAGTGTCACCTAATCAAAGCATCCTACCTCTGAGTATGACTTTGCTCACTCTGCCTGGTCTGGGTTGCTCTTGCCTAACTTCATCCCTCTAAAAGTTAGATTTCATAGAATCATAGAATGGTTTGGATTGGAAGGAACCTTAAAGATCATCTACTTCCAACCCCCCTGTCATGGGTAGGGACACCTCCCACTAGACCAGGTTGCTCAAAGCCCCATCCAGTTTGGTCTTGAACACTTCGACGGACAGGGCATCCACATCCATTTCTTGTGCAGTGCTCCACACTTTCTCCACAGTCAGCAGAAAGAGGATGGGCACCTCCAGAACATGGTTCATCCTGTCCCAAAACTCCATCCCCTCCTCCCAAAACAAGGAGAGGAATTGCCTTCTTGATGTGCTTGCATCCTCTCCAGGTCTTGCAGAAAAACTTTGAAGGACCAGCCTGAACAAGACATCCAACTTTTAATTGCTAAACCAAGGTGAGACACATTCCCAAACCCAGCTTAGCATTTAGGAACCTTATAGGGAAGAACAATTGATACAAGAGCCTTTATGCTTCTTCTATTGCTTTATTAAGCAATCTTCCAGTGTATTTATCTCTTCCTTCCAGTCTCCTTAAATGCCACTGAAGTTGCTGTCATCGTAAATCAGAGTCATCAGAACTGCCTTTCAAAGCAAAACTTCTAACCCCGAAGAAAAGACATCACTGTGAAGCAAATGCCAGTGGATTACACATTGCAGAGACAGCAGCATGGGGTCTGCTCCGACCTCATCTCACTGTGGGCCAGACTGATGGACTTGTGGCGTACATCCTCCTGGGGACCAGTCAGCTCCCAGAGCATTACATCAGCTTGACTGGTTCAAACCAAGGATGCACCTAGTATTTTCTCCCCATTTTCAGCCATTAACAGGTCCCTATAAGAAAAGTAAGAATAGGATAAGCACATATGATACATATCTCTACTAATTTCCTACTTTCTGGTAATTTACAGCTCAGGGGGTTCCTTGAACCTGTTGCTATTTGGTTGCAATGACCTTTTTTTTTCCTAGTTCTCATTCTGGAAGAGACGGTGAACAGTTGGTCCCTATTCGCAGTTCTCAAGTCCTCCAGCATTTTGCAGTCCCTGCTGCACAGGGCTCTGGACCAGTTCGTGCAGAACATGTCAGGGGTCCCAGTGGAGAGGTTTGTCACTGTCCAACCTCGGTGGCTGGGTGTCCCAGACGTTCTCACGTGCCAGCAGTTTTGTATGCAGTGACTTGTTTCCAAGCAGTGGCATGACCGGTCATCACCTGGTGGTCCCCAGCGATGACTGATCAGCTGATGAATGAAGCTTCTCTCTGAAAGAAATGTGCATCAGCCCCGAAGTGAATCTGCAGGCTCAGATTCGAGGTGAATCTCAGGGCTCTGGGTCCTGAATGAGCCCAAGCTGGGTAGTGAGACATGGGGATGGTGATTTATAAAAAATTTTGAAGCAGTGAAGCAGAAAAGAGCAAAGGGAATGAAGGTTTCTTTGTGTCTTTCTGTTTTCTTGAGTAAACAAGGCTTGGGACACCACATCCCCAGAGTGCCCACCTCTGGTTTTCCACACCCTTATCATTCCTACCCCCTCCAATGACTCCTTCATCCCTTGTCCAGTTTCTACTGGATCCCAAGGAGAGGAGAGACATCCCATTCGTGTCTTCTCACAGAGGACAGGCATGGCTCTGAAGGAAGGGTCCCCACTGGTTCCTCTGCAGGGTTATTACACAGTATGGCCAACTCTGTGCATGAAGATGCCTCCTGCCTTGTCCCTCTGCCACAGTCCTCATTTATTCTTAAACAAATGTTTTCCAATGGAAGGATAAACCTGGAGAAAAGAATCTCCCATGCTGTAAAAGTCAGTGGTTATGTGCTCTTCAATTAAAAAAAAAAATAAAAATTCCACACCAGAATGTAACACATAACGGTTTAAAACTAATTTACTCCTATAACAAATCTCTGTCTTTTCCTTACACACGACTGTTTCACAATTCTTAAATCTACACCTTATTCAAAGATGGTTGGTTTCATTTTGTTTGCATTTTTTTTCCAATCAGCAATTTTCTTTGATTGAAACCTGACAGCATCACTGATGTACACATACACATTTTAATTATAATCATACAGTATTGCTCTGCTTGTGGGTTCGGTGCAACTAACTTTATGACTTTACCAAAATATTTGCCATGTGTTGGGTAACTACCATACCTAACCAGTCGGTGAAGAGGACATCGGAACAGGTTGGAGAAAGGACACATTCATACCTCAAAATGCTTTTCAACGGTTATTCAGGTGTTTGAGCAAAAATCTCACTCTATAAAGTCCAAAGTTGAACACAATGAAATCGAAGTTCACTTTCAGCATCGAAGAAACATTATTATAAATCCTACCATGAACTCCAAGGTAGCAATACCTGGTGTCTCTGGAGCATGCATCCTCGGAGGGCTTTCTAAATGTTAACTCATGTGTGTATCGTGAACAACCCGTGAAATAACTTTGTTGGCCGTTGCTAGGACTCTTCAGGCTTGGTCTTTTCTGTATTACTATGGAAATGGAGTAGATTTTTTTTTATTCCCGAAGATCAACAGAAGATGCGTCTCTCAAGGGCACGAAACAAAGTCCAGTTTATTTCCTGCAGCAGAATTTCACTCACTGGTACCCCAGAGAGAGGTCTATAAACACAGTGACTCACTCCGGCAAGGGTAAATCTCCCCCACCAGTGCGTTACTGCTACGTGAGGGTGGCCTGACAAATCCGTTGACATGACATAAGGAAAGATTTAGGACTAGTTTGGGAGCATAATAAATGAACCCCCCATTGAGTCGACTATGCGTTCCTTGGATCTATCAAGTAATCAAAATAAGCCCTTTGGATTACTCGAGACAAATGCCTGTCTGCACAACAAATCACCGCAGATTGCTTATGACAGCCAAATGAGACGCCCTTTCAGAACATCACCCAGCAGCTCTCACGCGGCTCTGGAGCACATTATAAAGCAGGAGTTCAGAAATTTAAAAACCGCATCACCTCTTTTGGGTCCTCTTTCACAGGATGAGGACAAGTGACTTCAAATGTGCGTGGGAATGGCCGCTCTTACAGGGCAGTTTGGCCAAACATTCGCTACAAGGCATTAGAGCTTTTCCATTGTCTTTGACATTTCAGGTTACTAAAGGATTATATCTATAGACTGTGGTAATCCCTGAATATTTAGAAAATACATGCACGACTCTCCAAAGATCAGACATCTGCCCCATGGTGCTGCACATCTGCCATTCTTATGGATTTCTGAACAATTTCCTTTGATGAGTAGGTTTATTTCAATGGAAATCTACAAATGAGAAAAGCTCCTGCTCCCTCGTGGCTGTGCCGAGTCTGCGGTTTTGTAGCTTAACATTTTTATCCAAGGCAAGATACACAGTCAGTCTTTTTGGACATCACACAAACACGCATAAACGCCCAGAGATAAAGAAGTTGAACGCGCACACACATGCGCGCGCACACAAACACACACACGTGCTCTGCTAAAAAATCTGTCGCTGAAAGAAATATATATTTTTTAAATTAACAGTTTTTCGAGACACTAACTGCATCTTGAGCACAGAGAACACATTATTTTGTAGGCGTTTTCAGCACCACAATACCAACCCCTATTTTTAACTATTGACTAATTACCAGTAGATCTTAATTACATGGTGTGTGGAGGCACTAATAAGTTTACAAATCTGCCAACAACACTAAACACATATGTCTTTTCAAGCATTGGCCTCCCTCTCCTTTTTTTTTTTAAAAAAAAACCACCCTTTCTCTTTTTTTCCCCTCCAATTTGGCAGCAGAAGATACTGGAAAAGGCTGTAATTGTGGGTGATTAGAAGGAGAGCATCTAAACACCCATCCTTGTGGGGAGAAGAATGGCTCAAAGCACAAGGAGGAATCAAAAGTGAAGCCAGCAGAGCCTGGAGAGCTTGTATTTTCAGCGGGGTGAGAGAAGGGTTGCCTTTGGAGTAGTTTACTTTTGTCTTCTGTGCGACCTTCATGTGCTGGTTTTATTTATTAGCTCTGTTTAGGAAATAGTGGCATGATATGTCCCATATTTTGTGACAGGGCTGAAAATCAACATGAAGGGGAGCAATGCAGAAGGAGCTGCTGGTTCTGCCCATCCTCCCTGTCCATGGCAGCCCCCAGGAGCCTCCCCCAGCTCTACTGCAAACCCAAGAGCACCAGAATCTTCTTCTGGCCCCAGCTGGCCTGCTGTGGTCACATCCGCAAAATCAGACACTCCAAAAACTCCAAAAACTCTTGCAAAAAAACCCCAGCCTCCAAGATATGGCAACTATTTGCTATACTAAGATGGATATAATCTCTGAGAAGATATATGGTACTATTTTATACAGTTACTTTCGAGCTTCTTATGCAAAAAGCTTTTGGCCCTTCCAAAAGCAGGTAACTTTCCAGGAGTTCCCCCTCTGTTCTGCATTGCTGGGTTATGGCAAAATGCAGCCAAATCCATCCCAGAGTGATTTTCTCATGGTGTTTTCAGAGAATCATAGAATTGCCCAGGTTGGAAGAGACCGTTGAGATCATCAAGTCAAACTATTAACTGAACACTGCCAAGTCCACCACTAAACCATGTCCCTCAGCACCACATCTACCCGTCTTTTGAATACCTCCAGGGATGGTGACTCCACCACTTCCCTGGGCAGCCTGTTCCAATGCTTGACAGCCCTTTCAGTGTAAAAATTTGTCTTAATACCCAATCTAAACCTCCCCTGGATCGCCCCGGCATTCTAGAAGGCAAAGAGGCGTTTGCACTTAGCTGATCCTCTGGAAGTCACAGACATTCACAACCCCCTTCAAAACTTGGTCTACCTCTATCTGAAGCCATGTTTTTGGTTGGTTTTGGTTGTGAATGAAAGACATGCACATGATTAAAGAAACATGCATTTGATAATTGGAGTTATGTTCCTTATAATATACCCAGTAATTGCACCACGTTTTATCATGCAAAATTCCAAGTTCTTCACAAACTTTCATCCTCTTGAACGCCCTCTCGTTGGTGACCACACTGCCACATATGAACTTCTACTGACTCATCCTGCTCCCTGAAGACGCATACACATTTGCTCTCCTGGGTGAGGACTGCAGAGTCTAGCACTGGTCAGGATCTAAGAGCTTGAAAGCGATTTTCTGTGGCAGCTCAGGAATTTCTTTTTAATCAAATACAAGATAAAAAATTCCCTTTTGTGTTCCCAAGAGCAAACTCTCTCATGTTCTACAAAAGGCACCCAGGCACTTGTACTTGGTCCTTACGTTTCAAGCTACAAAGTTCATTGCTGTGGTCCATGTTAGCATATGAAGATACTCTTCCAGGAAAAGAGCACTAGGAGGACACGCATTTTGGCAGCCGGCATGGAGGATGTCCCAGAGCCATTGAAAAAGCCTTCAAGTAAGCGTTTCCAAAGACACAACTCAAGGTCTCTCTCCCTTCTACTCTGCTCTCATGAGACCCCACCTGGAGTACTGCATCCAGCTTTGGAGGTCTCAGCACAGGAAGGACATGGAGCTATTGGAGCGGGGTCAGAGGAGGCCCCGGAGCTGCTGGGAGGGCTGGAGCCCCTCTGCTGGGAGGACAGGCTGAGAGAGCTGGGGGGGTTCAGCCTGGAGAACAGAAGGCTCCGGGGAGACCTGAGAGCCCCTTCCAGTCCCTAAAGGGGGCCTACAAGAAAGCTGGAGAAGGACTTTTTACAAGGGCATGTAGCGATAGGATGAGAGGCAACAGTTTTAAACTGAAAGAGGGGAGATTTAAATGAGAGATTAGGAAGAACTTCTTTGCTGTGAGGGTGGTGAGCCCCTGGCCCAGGTTGCCCAGAGAAGCTGTGGCTGCCCCATCCCTGGAGGGGTTCAAGGCCAGGTTGGACGGGGCTTGGAGCAACCTGGGCTGGTGGGAGGTGTCCCTGCCCAGGGCATGGGGTTGGAACTAGATGATCTTTAAGGTCCCTTCCAACCCAAACCATTCTGTGATTCTATGATTCTATGATTCTGTGATTCTATGACTGATTACTTACTGTGCAGAACTGCACATCTGGAAGTCTGATGGTAAAGGTTTCCATGTGCTCTTTCCAGTGGCTGAGTGCCCAAGAAAAGTGTTCTCACTGGACCGCCACCCTCAGCCCGTCGTCACCATAAGTCTTTTCCCACCCAACAGCACTTATTACAAGAGGTGATCACTTGTGGGAGGTTTAATGTTGCTTTAGAAGCTGTAGAGAGGCTAGTAATCATATCAAAGAGCTACCAAAAGCAGGAATTTATGGCAGAGTTGCTGTATGGGATGATTTTCAGTAAAAATAATTTCAATAATTTAACAAGAACAAAAATTAATCTTCTATTTTCAAGCGCAAATATAGCCAAAGAATGAAGAATGTGCATATTCTTGTGAAAAAAGCTGGGGACATTTGCAGTCTGAGTCCACACTGCAGTTGATGTCCTGAAGTATTTGCCATGGAATCACTAGATTCGTAAAACTTGAGTTTTACGACTACGTAAATGAGAGCAGGTGTCGCCTTTCCATATCCATATTTCTAAATGCAGAAGGGTATTTCTGCCTGGGATGATTCAATGTTTATTTTTACATGGTGGAGGAGAGGAGATTATTGTCATTTGCATTGATGAAGGAGGTAGTTGTCACCTTCCCATTTTTCCATATTGAATCTTTGTTAGCAAATAACATGTCTTGAGTAAAATGAAAGTAGGAGATAATTTA
Organism: Stercorarius parasiticus; assembly: GCA_013396915.1. Lineage (NCBI taxonomy): Eukaryota > Metazoa > Chordata > Aves > Charadriiformes > Stercorariidae > Stercorarius > Stercorarius parasiticus. The sequence continues at coordinate 50,134 of VWZL01004866.1, forward strand.
AATGGGTGCCACACTTAGCCTCGGCAATGAAATTACAAAAGTGAATCAACATGAAAGCAGAATCATTTTTCTCAACAATTTAGGTAATTATGGACAAGGCAAGCATTAGTTTTTGCTGCAAAGAAACTGAACCAGTTACTCTGGTATCTTAGGGCAAAACTTCAGCTCCTTAATTAACAGATTGAGAAATATTGTGTGTGCTGGCAGATGGAAGAAATGATAAGAGCACTTGCCAAAGCTGGATACGCTGGTGATGTGCAGATACCAGAAAGCACAGTATGTGCCTGAACCCAGACTCCAGAATAGCAATACTTAATTTTTAGGCATTGTCTGAAATAGCCACATGATCATTTTTGACATACAGATGAGAGACCTTAAGCGTCCATTTCAAGCTGGGCAAATTTCATCTGTCCCCCGAGATATTAAATGACCTGTGCAAAGCCAAATTAATTAAAAGCATTTGAAAATAGAGAAAAGGAAATGGTGATGCTTTTAATATGGTGAGAGAATAAAAGGAAGTAAGAAATAAAGTGTTTCTGTTATCCTACAAAAGAGATCTTTGCTCAGTTACAGAATAAACAGTATTTATTCCCCACCTCCTTACATCACTTAATGCCAACTGGCAAAGCCAGATGAAGGCTTCTCTTCAAAACAGGTAAAAAAGTCCATGTTGCTGCCTGAAACTAGAGCCTGCTCCTGCCAAGAGAGGATGAGTCAGGAGAGGACAGGGGCATGGGGTAGGAAGATCCCTGGGGAAGGAAGCTGGTTACTTCTGCTGCGGTCGAGAAGAAGCTGACAGCTCTTAGGGAGAACAGATCTGGTCCATGCGTAGAACCAACATCAGTGATAAGTACACATGGATGTGCACTGGGGGCCTAACCCTGCTCCTGCCAAAAGTAATGGCAGAACACTCTGGGCTAGATGCAGTTTCTGAATGTCTACTGCACCTGAGATGCCCCAAGGTGGCTGGGACACCCTGCTCCAAGACTGACAGGAGGTACGGGAGACCCAAGCCCTCTTAGAGCACCAGCTGGAGGTCAGGTGAGATTGCCTGGGGCCTTTCAAATGGCACCAGATGTCTGCATGTGGGCAACATTGATGAGCTCCTTCTTGACTATGATGGGAACTCAGACACCAAACTCGCGCGTGGATGCAGACACTCAGATGTCTCAGTTTGGAGATGAATCCAGCTCCCACTGACTTAGAATAGGGGCTCTATCAGGTCAAGGCATTTGATTCAGGACCAAAGTGGTAGAAAAGGTGAGTAGTGGGGCCAAAAAATTTACGGAGTGTGGACACATAAGTGAGAAATCCCACGTGGTTCATGGGAGAAGGGCTGCAAAAGGGTAACCAACATAAATAACAGGAATAAGGTGGGAATGGAAATTTTGTCCTCAGGATGAAAAAGGAGAGAAAAACAAGGAGACGTGGTGAGGACAGAGCTTTAGGAATACGGTCCATGGAGGATCTCACAAGGTCAGTGGGGAATCGAGGGAAGACAATTTCTCTGCAGTACCTTGACAAGAGGAAGGACTGTGAAGAGAAGTAGAGACACTGAGGTGTAACAGTCCACATTAGAAACAGGCAATGCTTGGGCTGATGTTTCAGCTAAAGGGAGATGGAAGAAGCTACAGTCACCAGAGAGGCTACCACCATCAGCCTTTTCTTTGTTTTCCAACGGGAAAGCCAGGTGGGTTGGGATTAGTGCAACATTCTGTCTTTATTTGGTTTGATAGAAAAGGTCATACATTTAATTAACAACTCCGTAGTGACAGCATCAATTACAGGAAAGTACTTTATTCTGTTACATGCATGGGTTTGTATGAGGTTTACAGCTTTATCAGCTATTAAAACAAACATTGGGGAGTGTGTGGAAAGGGGGGACACTACAGGGAATATACTTTACTTTAGTTAAGGCGTGAAACCCAGCTCTGCTGCGTTAGGACAAGAGGAAACAGCCTGTAGTTGCGCCAGGGGAGGTTTACATTGGATATTAGGAGAAGTTTTTTTCACCGAAAGGGTTATCAAACATTGGAACGGGCTGCCCAGGGAAGTGGTGGAATCGCCATCCCTGGAGATATGTAAAAGCCGGGCAGACATGGTGCTGAGGGACATGGTTAGTGGTGGACTTGGCAGTGTTCAGTTAATAGTTTGACTCGATGATCTCAAAGGTCCCTTCCAACCTAGACGTTTCTGTGATTCTATTCTATGATTCCTCCCCTGGTCCATGGCTACACATTGGCTTTCCCAGTGACCTGGAAGAACAGAAAAGCAATGTGCTACGTACATTTCCTATTGGGACAACAGCCAACCTTCACACGCACCCAGTTCAGAAGGGGAAGCATCAGCTGATAACTTTATTTGTCACTGAGCTCCAAAGAGCAGCGTGGCACACTGACAGTAGCAACCAGCTACTCTATGAGATACGTCCCTGCCCTTCATAGCCAATTAAATCATTGGAGCCCCATGAGGGGAAGTAAGAAATGCTGTGTAGTCGCTTTTCCTAAATCCCAGCTTGGAAGAGCACCAAGCAAGTCCCTCAAACTGGAGGTCTTAGCTGTTAATGCTTTTCCAAGGGGAGAAACACAGTTGCCTGTACCGCTCATCACCTTTTTTGGCTGATGAAGTCATGTTGTTTCTTCCTGCTGTACCTTGAAGAGCACGACTGAGGGGATTAGCTCGTGCTCGGTTTAACGGGAAGGCCAGGCTTCGCAAAGAAAAGGCAGAAAGCTTCTGGGAGTCACCCTCTTCTGCACAGGCCAATCCCCAGGTGGGCCTCCAGTCTGGCATCCCATGTTACTGGTTCAGATGACTGCGTCTAAAAGGTGTCCCATAAAGGCAGGTTTCTGAAAGCAGAGAGACAGGTTCCTTTTGATGCACAGTAATAAATGAAAACAGTTGCAGCTCCCAGGAGATTAAAGGAAGCCTGAGGAGAGCTGAAGAAGCCATGTCACCCCAGGTAAGATCTAGATAAGAGGAACTGTGAAGTTTGCTAATGCACACTTCCCAAGACCATAATAACTCTTCAATTTTTCAGGAGGCGTAAAGTGATTTAAATGTAATGTTACTGCCCCATAGAGAAAAGTTTGGGATTCATGTAATCACATATTTAGCGGAGAGCTGTTATCCAGCTTTTCTCATGCAACACCTGAGGACCTGGAGATGTTTTAGGGACTTTAATCAATCTTCACAACCTCTGCAGGTTATATCAGTACCTCCATTTTGCTGAAAATATAGCCAGAAAGAGGACTCTGATTTTATGGAATAGCCTCTTGTTTTAGATGCCTTCCTCTGGGATAGCCCCATCCAGCTAAAACCTCAGTGAGTGAAACCAGGGTGGCTCACGGGGATATTTACTCTGAAAAAGACCTGCTCCTCGTTGGGCTGCTGGAGCCCAGATGTATTCTTTAATTTTAATGTATTTCCTGGGAAGTGTAAGCCATTCGAAACTACTCAGTTGCATGTGAAATTATAGAGTTGTAAGGATCTGGGATTAGAGGTCAAGCACCTGGCCCAGCTGTGAGAACACACCACCTTCGGTTGTTTCAAGATATCAGTAGGGACTAACACATTATTATTGATGGTCACCGAAAACTCTTGTCAGTCGATTGCATCGCTAAACTGAAAACTCAGAAACTAAGCCCTCAAATAAAAAAGAAGTGCTAGAGCTGGAAAGCTTCACCAAGCATTCCTCACACTCTCTCAGAAGCAGCTTGTAGGATGACCGTGAGCTGGCTTCTCAATACACAACATTTGGCACCTTCTGCACCTTTTCCTAGAGAACCTGATGTCACCCAGTGCTGTTACAGGGAGACCAGTAAGCGCAAAAGCAGCATCGTGTCAATCCTCCCCCGATATACACACATCGCATTCAAAAAGTTTAATGGAAAGTACAGAAGTTAATCAACAGAAGGACTGACCTAAGTGTGTCTCCGTAAGCCAAGCTCATACAATACCTACTAAGTTTGCCAACACATCCAACTTTTAATACTGCAGAGGCTTTAACGTCGTGGCAAAGGAAGCTGGAGACTTTTCTGCCTCATGCATGAATAACAAAGCCACCTGCCATATTCCAGCGGTGGATGCTTTATTGTTAGTGATGATGCATGAGGCAGAAATAATGCAGTTTGATTTTCAGAGACAATACCAAGTTGAGCTTGCAAGGCTGTCAGCCCACACTCGTTTGACTTTGGGAACTGAGCAAACAACACGGAAGTAATTGATGGAAACTAATGACACAATAAGATGTCATTTTTCTGACCTACTTTGCTTAAAGTAAATCCCCATTAACTGTAATTATCTGTGCTGGTAGCAGAGTACTCCACATACACCAAACACTCAGCTGGATCCATCCCCCAGTTATTTAAATGAGGTAGTTTCAGATTTACACAACTCTGATTCTGGCTCACATACCTCTCTATATATAGTGTTTGTTCCTCTGATCTGAATAAATGCCTGCAAGATGGAAGACCACACAGCTCAATTAGCGTATTGATCAGGACGAAAAAAAAAGCCTTTAACCAACCAGCACAAGGAGGTTCTGAGCCCATGCCCTGGTGCTGCTGGAGTACCAAAAACGTCTCCCCTTCCTGGTGTCTAAACATGAAATGCGAGGCACAGATGGATCAGCCCTGAGTACTGCAAGGGAAAAACCCTTGCTAAACATGTTTTATAAATACTTGCAGATCTACGGGTCACCCAGAGTTTACCCGGACCTCTGGACACAAGTGCCTCCAGCGTGATGGAAGCGTGGGTTGCTGCTTAGCACCGAGAAAAGCTTTCTCCTCACAAACTTAGAATCATAGAGTGATTTGGGTTGGAAGGGACCTTAAAGATCACCCAGTTCCAACCCCCTGCCATGGGCAGGGACACCCCCCACCAGACCAGGTTGCTCCAAGCCCCGTCCAACCTGGCCTTGAACCCCTCCAGGGATGGGGCAGCCACAGCTTCTCTGGGCAACCTGGGCCAGGGGCTCACCATCCTCACAGTGAAAAATTTCTTCCTGAAGAAGAAATCTCTCTTAACGTATGAGTTAAGAGAGATATCAACACGGGTGTGATTGACACTCGCAACTTCCAAAAAACCCCTAAAAATACATCGTGTTGGCTAATAAAAGAAACAGGCTCTGTCTAATGACTTTCAGCTCTCTGGAAGGGCCAGTGCTACAGCAAAGCAGGAGTGAAGTTCTTTTTGATCGCAGGGGCAAAGCATGTCCCATGTCCTCGGCCGAAGCCACCACGTGGAGGTGGCTGTGGGTACCAGGGAAATGAGGGGTTTGTGGGGTGCTTTGAACGCGGCTACATCTCTGCTGTGTGCTTAAGTGAGTGAGCGGGAGCTGGAGAACATCATGGGATAATCAGGAATTAAGATGTAAGTGGTGGAGATATCACTTCTGGCCACCCACGGAGTCATGTATCCATGACTCATCGCCTGATGCAGGAAGGAACGTAGTGTACCATGCATCAAAATGGACAAGATCTTTCCAAGGAGAGATGATCCGAGTTGGAAAACCTTTCAAGGGCTTTTCATCCCAGCTGCTTATTGTTTCACATTGGCATGCGATTTCCTTTATAAAATTACGAAGCTATGTGTTAAAACTAGTTAGTTTTGTGGTTCAGGTTTTTTTTGTTTTTTTTTTTTTTGTCTCTGCAACTCCTACTGGAAGGCTTTTCCGGTTTCTAGACTAAATATATTCATGGCCATTTCCTACTCATTTACTCTTCTGCTGCTGCCCTTCAGTGTCTTAACGCCTTTCCCTTCGCTTGCATTTACTTCCCAGGATGTATTTATAGGCAGAAAACATATTCCCTCTCTAATCTCACTTTGCTCAACTAAACAAGCCAAATTCTTCCAGTCCACAGTAGAAAGACAGGTTGTCCCGACTTCTAGTCAACGCCTGGCTCTTCCCAGCACATATTCCGGTCTGAGTTGGACAAACACCCTTCTTGGACACAGGTGACCACAAATACACCGAGAAATTCAGAGGCAGCCTCCACTCTGTATTGCAGCATGTCGTATATTGCCCAAGCAGCTGCTTTTCTCACTTCGTGTGCCAATGCTCAAATCCTTAACTGCTGTTTTCTCCCACCCGTATGTCTCATCGCACAAGTTTGGGTTGTTTTTGTATCAAAACAGATGACTCTTCTGCCCCCTTATTGGTTCACGAAATGCAATGTGCACCTACACTTCTATTTAAATAATAAGACCAAATAGTTTTATTACTTCTGCGCTGTTTTGGTGAGGTGTTTTTTTTTCCCTTTCAAATCATATGTAGCAAATTTGCTACATAGAAAAATTTGAAGAAATGAGGAATGCTTCCATTTATATCCCATCGCACTGCAAAACAAAAGTTTAAGCTTCATACGGGTGCCTCTCACCCAGGACTATGGGTCCCAGCATCCCTATTTCCTACATATTTACTGCTTAGATTTTAAACTGTCAAACAGGAGAGGGATTTTATGGGATGTATGTATTATTATACAAGCCCTTACGCACAAGAACTCATTTTGATCAAGTTGAGAGCTGGCGTTTGCCTCATTTATTTCTATATTCCTATTTCTTGCCGCAGGTTAAGTCAGCAGAAAATGAGGGACTGTCCGCAACAACATTTGAATTCAGCATCGCGGGGGCCTGCAGGATCACGTCCTCTGCGATCCCATTATTCCTATCACACCAGTTTTCTCCTTTTGAAGAACTTTGTGCCGGGGTTTCGTGCGCTACAAATGACTTTGATTTGGCCTCATACGTGCGTGCATCAGAGCGCGTTCATCCGGACAATGCGCCAAGCTTTGCTTCCCGTTCCCTTTCTTCTCTGTCTCTGCTATAGGAGGATCCAACCGTTTCAAAACCAGCGGCGTCGTTCAGACTTCGCAAAACTTTTGAACTCCTTCGACATCACTCGGAAAGGCCAAATCCGTGCTTCCCAGACAGCTTATTTCCTCTATGCATGTCCTCCCACTCTTGTCAAGATTAAATTAATTTTCTCTCCCGGGAAAAAGCATTTTATCTGCACTTATGCACATTTCCACCTGCTCGGGTTTTGGTTTGTTTTTTTTTTTTCC
>VWZL01004866.1:61685-87265 GCA_013396915.1 Stercorarius parasiticus
GTCCAGAGGGTCATTTCCAGAGGGTTGATGTCTGCCTGGTGTGGATCAAACCCCCCTGTAGATGACGAGAGGGTGAGGGTTGCATCCATCCCGGAGAATCTCTCCCCACCGGGTGGAGGGGGAGACCCCACCGGCACCGAAGGAGCAGGTTGTGGGAGTGGAAAAATGCAGCCTGATGCTGTGGCTTTGGCAAACGAAGAAACCTTCTCCTCCGGGGAGTGGGGACGACAGTGGGGTTGCTGGTGTGAGGCTGAAGGTCAGGGATGGGGACTGTTCCCCTCCAGCAGGTCCTGGGGTAGAGGGAGATGCTGGTCAGAGGAGGGTGTGGGAATAAAAAAAGCATCCTTCAGAGTGAGCTGTAAATTGCATTATCCTCCCCAAAAAAAGAGATGTGGGAGGGATTCTCCGGGATGAAAGCCTGTAGATGCAAACACTTCCAACAGAGATGTCGGTCTTACCGAAAGGGGTGTTGTAAGGACAACTGTGAAGACCCGGCGTGGCCCAGAGTCCTCTGAGATGGGACGCCGGGTTAATAAGATGGAAGGGGTGGGAGATGTGGGTGACAGAGGGTGGAGGGAAGCCTCCGCGTTGTGTCGCGGGGTGCTGGATGCCCCCCTCCACCCCACAGATGGGTTAAGACTGTAGGGAAGAGGCTGCAGATGGGGTTGGTTGGGGTTTTGTAGCTTTAAGTATAATCCTTGGGGAGGAGAAAGTGAATTTTTTTAAGGGGGGAGAAGGTGGCGTGTCATGGTGAAGCGGTGGGAAGCCCTGGAGGGGCTCGCTGGAAGGGTTAATATCCCTGCATTGGTATTTCCCAGATGAATTAAAGGGGCAAAAATAACCTCGCTGGTGGATTTTAGGATTTTTTTTGGATGGGAGAAAAGATGAAGAGGAAGGCAGAAAGTGGTGATTGATGGGGAAGTCCTCCTTTTTTTTCGGCTAGAAGGGGTTAATTCTGCCGCCTAATGAAGAAGTGGCTGGAGTTAAGATGGAGACAGCATGGTTGAGCCTGGGGGAGGGCTGCGTGGGTGGAGGCAGGGGAGGGCCTTGACACCTCTTCTGAGGACACTGCTCGCTCTCCCCGGATAAAATGAATATACACATCAAAGTTGGTTTTTTTTTAATTTTTTTTTTTATTTTTAAAGAAGCCGAGGAGGTGGAGGGGAGGGGATCTGCGTGGGAAGGGTGCGTGAAATGTATACCTAGGAAATCAGCCCAGGAAATCGGGCAGCGCAACAGCAAATACATATTTCTTCTGCATCTTCAATGTCATTTGCGTAGCGTTCAAAGCACGTTTGTTCTCAACTTCTGCTTGGGGGTTTATCCTATTTATTTATTTATATTATTTTTTTGTGGCTGAGATTTGGGCTGGGGGGTGGCGGGAGGGGGATGTCTGTGGGTGATGGGTGCCGGAATGACGAATTGGTCTGCGACCCTTTCTCCTGCTTCCCCTGGTACTCCCGACTGCTGAGCCCATCAGCAAAAAGCAGTCGTCGATGCAGATGCTCCTCTGGCAAGTTGGATTTTTCCCTTCTTCCAGCCAGGCAAAACGAAATAATTGTGTTGAAACCCGGCATTTGCCAAAACACCCGCACACTTGAGTGAACAAGGTGGGGAAGGGGACACTGAAGCGATGCCGGCAGAGATGGAGGGGTGATTTTATTTTAATTTTTTTTTCTCGTAATATGAAGAAGCAAGGCGCAAGTTGCCCAGACTTTATTAATGCAGAGAAAAACGTTTGCTTCTGAGGTTGTGCAGGGCTGAGAGTGCCGAAAAGGACCTCTGCAGACCAGCTGGCGTTAGGTGAAATAAGGCAGCTTTCTCTCCTGTTGATCCCTAAATCCCACTAGCACATGGCTCCCGCTTTTTAAGGCACAGCGGCGTGGAGCTGCCTCCCAGTATCTGACCAGAGCAAGAATTAACTTCATGGGATCCGTGGGCTAACCTCCACGAGGGTGTCTTTTTGCATTCCCACTGTAGCTATTGCCAGCGCCATTAGAATTAATCTCGAATGCGGTGATGGGACTAATAGCGGAAAGCGCTGGTTTCGCGGTGTTCGCCTGCAGCTTAAATCGCTTGGTGCTGGGAAGAAGTTTATACGTGGGGGGGGACAGAGGAGGAAGAAGACCCAGGACGATGTGAGTTCAGGATGGGATGCAGCCAGCCCGGTTTCCTGCGTAATCGCGGAGACGGCGGGATGTAGCGTAATCAGGATCACACGTAGGGTAATCAGGATCGTGCGTTTGGTAGAGGCTGTTGTGGCTGTTGCTCAGCAGCTGGAAGCGAAGTTGTGGAGAATAGAGGGGGCAGATAAGAGTCATACAGAAATCCTCGTCTGGAATTGCCGAGGGCTTTTGCTTCTTGGGAAGCTTTATTTCATCTGGGTTTTGATTTGGGGGGGTAACACAATTCCTGTAGGGACTTCTTTTCCTCAACGTTGGGACAGCTTGCCGATAAGATGATGAATAAATAGCATTTCACAGCAGAAATATAAACATACATTGGTCTCTTATTTTAGCGAGACACTCTCTTCATTTTGTCAGGATTGTGGGAGAAGTAGCTGGTTGTTTTTTGAGCAATCATCTGGGTGGGGGCTTTGCCTTCCGTTCGTGTCCTCTGTTGTCCTATTCAGAGAGTGAATCGTGACCAGGCAGGAGTGCTGGGGGTGTGTGTGTGTGTGTTTGTCTGTGTGTGTGCAATGCAAGTACTTTATCATATTCCCGATTTTTTTTGTGGTGGTTTTTTTTGCTCTGCTGACAACCTAAGGCTGTGTTAATACTGCCTGCCTATAGCGGCTGCTGGAAAGAAAGTATATGTATACATTGTAAAAACATGTGTGTGTGCATACATATATAGGTGTGTGTATATATATATTTAATTCTTGCTTGAAGTAGTCCGATCTCAAATGGCATTGAGACTGATAAAGCTGAGGTCCTGTTTTTTTTACCATTATAAATCTGCAGTTTTCACCTTTCATTTTAAATCTCCTAGATTACCTTGAAGACTGGAACAATTCAGCCAGACTATCCAGAAAGGAAAGGATGCCAGCCGGGGCACATCACGCTCGCTATTGAGCCGCTGCCCTTGCTGCGAGCTGCAGAAGGGCTCTTCATTGAGGAGGGATGTTGCAGTGCTGTGGTTTTGCTGGAAATAGGCTGAAAGTGGGTCGGCTGTCAGAGCTTGCCAGGGCTGTTGCTTTTGCAGAAGCCCTTCAGCTGTATAAATTCAGGAGACTTGAAGTTTTCCTATCTTGGGTAGTTGCGCAAGTTGTATTAATGGCAATTAAGAGCAGAACTTCTGTGTCCGACATCCCTTTCTTTAACCTCTGTTGGAAGTGGGTTAGTGGGTCATGGTTGCTGTCCTGGAGTACAAGGGTTAGAGTATAAAGTATGATCCTTCGCGTCGCGGCGTGCTATTAAAGAAAACGTTATTGGATTCCATTGGATTAACAGTATGTGGAGTTTGAGCTAAAATGAATGCTGATCAGCTGGAAATCGCTCTTCTGTCTGTTAAACTGTCAGTAACGGTAAGTTTCGTGACTTGACTGTACTATGTTTGCGGCTTTTGTTTTTCAAACGGATTTGCATACATATTTAGAAGAAAAACACTCTGAAAAAAACAACCAAACAACCCAGAACAACCCTTGTCACTGTTCTGACGTTAAAACTACCTTGCGTGTGTGTGGTTAAAAGAAAAATTCCTAAAATTTAGGCGAAGACTTGACATCTTGTTTATTAGTAGAAAGACCAAATCTATGAGCTGTTCAGCTTTCGGCACGCCCGGAGGTGGAAGGAGATGAATCAATGGGTTTAAATGGAATATGTGGTATTTAATGACTACGTGATGAGTGGGTTTAGGCTCTACTAAAATACTTTGTTCTGGGATGAACTGTGAGTTAAATACATGCTACTTTGGATAGTTTAGATATAGAGGCAGCTACAACTCTTAAGATATCTACCCAGGTCGCTTGAAGTGGGAGACATCTGCTTGTCAAATGACAGATGAGCGAGAAGCTGCTGACCTGACACTGCCTCCTTGTCTTGGTTTGGGATGTTCAGCTCTATAGAGCCTTTTGTAAATTTACTGCCTGCCCTGGCACACACGGAATATTTTTTTCAGCTTTTTCTGGTTAGCTTGTCTGGCAGCTAAGTTTTTCCCTTTAGCCAAGTTTTAACAGCTTGCTTTTATAGTATGGAGTTTTGTCAGCTTTTGACAAGTTGGCAGAGGGAAGACATTCTTGGATAGATGATAAATATGTTCTCCCTAGAAAATCAGGTCTGGGGTATAATTTTTATTTTTTTTTTCCCCAGCGAGGTGGTTCTCCCTTCCAAAAACCTTACCCGTTCTGCCCCCATTTCTAAGAATTTTCTGCAGTATCTCTGTGAGGAAGTGTCAGGCTGCGGGTGTAGAGGGCCAAAGACATTGAATCGGAAGTGCAAGGCAGGTAGGTTCTGTGTGTGGGAAAATAATCATCATCACAATAACAATGAAAAAAGGCTTTATCACTTGAGTAGGGTCTCCATTGGTTGCGAGGTGGTGGTGAGGCTCTGTGTCTTGTTGAGTGCTACCCACTAGAGGGGGTCAAACCACAGATGTTGAAGCAGATCTGCTGTGCCAGCCTTGGGAGGGCAGAGTTTTCTCCAGATCTTTTCTTGGGAGAAGTAACTGCTGCCCTGACCTGGTGGCAACTCACCTTCCCATGCGATTCAGTGTTTCTGGAATGATGGCATGGCTTGGGTAGGGGGGTGAGCAAGATTTGGAGGAAAAACTGGAGTTTGGTTTCCTCTTGGAGATGGGTATGCTGTTGAGGAAGAGCCGTGTGGGCACAAGGTGCCCTGTGGGTAAGGTGGTCCTGTGGTGACAACAGCTCATCACCTCTCCACCATGGTATGTGGGGAGAAGGAAGGGGAAGCAGAAATGCTTTGGTGACCTGACTTTGTTCTTACTGGAACCAGCATAAAGTTTCCATGGCTTTCAAGGTGAGGACACTGGTGCTGGGTATTTTCAAGAGACCACCTCCGAGGCCAGGTTGGGTGGGGCTTTGAGCAACCTGGTCTAGTGGGAGGTGTCCCTGCCCATGGCAGGGGGGTTGGAACTAGATGATCTTTAATGTCCCTTCCAACCTAAACCATTCTGTGATTGTATAAGGGAAGAAGGCTGCTTTGAAGCTGGGTTGCAGGCTGCTTTCCTAAATGCTGCTACCTGCATGGTCTTTGACCAGAACATCCCTTTTCAGTTGCTCAGGCTTCACGCTGAACTCTAGGACACAGTCGTGCCTTTTCTTCCAGGTACCCCATGGCTTCATCTCTAATGCCAGCGGCAAGCTGAAAGTGCCTTTCCTGGTGGAGGGAAGGCAGGGTGCCAAGGGAAGGAGGAAAGATGGCTCACCTTTATTTTTATGTTAAAATTATAAGCTCTCTATTTTCCACCTTTCTAGACACTTCCATTTTGCTTTTAGCTGCATTGAGCTAAGCTTTATTCCTTGCAGTGGTTCTCCTCTCAGTACAAATGTAGGTTATTCAGGGAGCATTTCCTTTAATGAAAAGGATGGAGGTAGAACTGATGGTGATAAAGCATCTCTTTGGAGGAGAGCTGCTTTCGCTGTCTTGAGACTGCAAGAAACAGAAATTGGATGTCAAACGTGTAATTTTCCTTGGGGAATGAAGGCGAGCCTATGGAGGAGTCTGGATCCCTTGCAGAACTTCTCCCTGTACTTTCATTTTGCTTTATTTCCCTGGAATCCTGACTTGATTTTTAGCACCTTGCTGTCATGAAAATCAGTGGTAGTATAAGCCAGTGTTTTAACACCTAAAAGCTTTTAGGCAGGAGGAACTATGAATCAGAGTAGTGCTTTACTATAGCTAGAGATAAAATTAAGTTGTAATTAAAGGCATAAGCAAAGAACATGTGCCAGATATTGTTACTTCATTGACCCACCTTCTTCTGATGTGCTGTGATTCAGGCTGATACCTTAGTCTGCTACGACTGCTTTAGGGCACCTGAGATGCTTTTCCAAACCGAATCCCCAAAAACTGGGGAAAGAGCTTTCCTGCGGTGACGGACGTTTAGAAAATCCTCAAACCTAGCAGCAGTCTGGCGGTGGCAGGAACAGCTTGCGTTTCTAACCCTGTGGAGCGGAACAGTGTGACCTTTACAAGGCAGATCAACAGGCACATCCCATGTCCTTGGGGAGTGGTGGTGCCTGCAGTGTCAAGGATGCTCCAAAAATCTCTTGGGTTGCGGGACTGAGCATTTGGCTGTGTCCCAGGAAGGCTGGCAGCATCCTGCTGCAGCTCCCCATGGCTGGATTCTTATTAGTTTTGCAACTCCCCCTGCTCTGGGAATTTGTATTGCCCACCACCCTATATTCCAGGTTCAGCCTACGTTTGGTTATACCTAAAGGGGGCCTACAGGAAAGATGGGGAGGGACTCTGGATCAGGGAGGGGAGCGATAGGACGAGGGGGAACGGTTTTAAGCTGAAAGAGGGGAGATTTAGATGAGATATCAGGAAGAAATTCTTCACCGTGAGGGTGGTGAGCCCCTGGCCCAGGTTGCCCAGAGAAGCTGTGGCTGCCCCATCCCTGGAGGGGTTCAAGGCCAGGTTGGACGGGGCTTGGAGCAACGTGGTCTGGTGGGAGGTGTCCCTGCCCATGGCAGGGGGGTGGAATGAGATGGTCTTTAAGGTCCCTTCCAACCCAAACCATTCTGTGATTCTATAATATGTATCTGTTGTAGCATAGGAGCCACGTTTGCGTTGCTCAGGAGGAGTCTCAGGAGGTGCTATTTGTCCACCCTTAGTCAAATCTGACCCATGGGCTGAGTACTCCGTTTAAAGTATGCACATGCTTGGATGGCTAAGCTATGTGTCTGTGTCTGCTTTCCTTATTTCAGTATAAATGGATGTGTTATTCCTTCCATCAGTGTCTCGAAGCCCTTGCTGAACCAGCAGCCCTGTTAGAGCAAAATCAGATCTTGGCCAAGAGACAAAAAATTGAGGGAAAGGTAATCTTAAATGTGTCCCCAAAACCATAACAGGACCTGAAGACTGTGCTTCTCCTCACGTCTCCTTTCTTCTGAAATCTGTGAGAGCTCGGGTTCACCTATGAAATATTCACAGTCTGTCCTTAAGTGACTTCAGCTGCACGGAAGATCTTTTGCAGAATTGGCAGCTTTGCTGAAACCTCCTGCGTTCAAGCCCAGAGCCTTTATCGCGCCGACCTCCTCTTCCTCTGCTCCGCTCTGCCTGCGCGGTTGCATGTTAGGATGCTTTGGTTGGATGCGGAGGCTCTTGAGGATTTTTGCATCCCGAATAAATACCTGCGTGTTGTATCCCCTTTTACACAGAATGGATTGAGGGAACAGGCGTGTCCTCACTTGTCCCCAAACCCCATGGGAAATTGGACTAAGCCAGGAGTGAATCATAAATGCTGCCTCAGTGCCCTGCCGGAGATGGTCTGTGAATGGGGACTATGGAAAACAAGCCTGTTTTGAACAGGCTTAAATTAACGCTGCAGAGGTCTGCGCTTGTGCTGGAAAAACTCAATAGGCTGTTGTGCTTTATCACCCTTTATACCTTTGCAGGTCATCTTGATGCGGGAAAAAATTTGCCGTAAAACCCCCGCCACTTTGGCAGAACTCTTATTAAAAACTCCTCAGGAGCTACAGTGCAAAAGGCTCGGGCACCTGGAGCTGCCTTTATCACCTTTCTAATTAAACCGGCGGAAAAAACAAATCAAACCCAAGCGACAGAGAAGCCTGGCCAGCTGCTGGAGCCTCCTGCAGCTTCTGGGTCTCGCCCCACAGTGTTTCCTATAGGGCAGCAGTGGGGCAGGGGTGCCAGGCCGTGCTTCTGCTTGCACGATGGGCTTCACACCTCTCTCCAAGAATAAAGGAGTGATGTCCTTTCAGTGAGATGGCTCAGGTTTGTCTGCTAAAGCAGTGGGATGACAGGTTTCCCTGTGAGTTCGCAGAGATTTCCAGTGTCTGGGCAAAAATCGCAATTTCCCGGTTTCTATTGTAAAAGAAGAACAGTTTAACTCTTCGTGTTTGGTTTTCGCCCCCGCCACGGGCAGTCCTGGATGATAGGACTGGCAGTAACGCGTTGCCTGACGTACCGAACACAGAAGACAGCAGTAAAGCACCAGGAGTGGTTTTCAAGTTTGGGATTGGAATTCATCCCAGTTATGTCTAAGTGAGGGAAAAAAGAGCAACGGAGGCCGATGTTGTTGAAGTAAAAATTGTAAAGAGTGGTATAAGCAGAAGGCATTTAAATAATGTAAACAGTCTGGCATGGGAGGAAGGATGGGAGGCATTCCAGAAACAAAGGGAAAATAGTTTTAAAACATGGCTAAAAATATACTAACTCTTGAATTCCAGAGATTATCTCAATTAGCGCTTTTTCAATATATCTTTACAACAGAATTGTAGGAGTTCACAAAAGATAATAGAGGCTATGAGATACGGGGAAGTGATATTAATTTGTTTAATTAAAAGGATGAAGGGCTCCCTAAAATAAGATTCACTTATCTTCTGTCACAGGGAGGAATGAGGTTATATTCGGAAAACGGCGGCTTGTAGCGTTGTAATGTGGAGAAAACGTGGCGAGAGCCGGGGCTGGGAGCAAGAGCCCCCTTCTTCAGCCTTGGCGTTGCTTGTTCAGTGACTTTCAATGGCACATCCCTTCCCGTGGGATTAAATGCGCTATTAGAGCAAAAATGGTGTGATTTTACATTTCTGAGAGGATTTTGTTTGATGTTAAAGGGTGGGCGTCAGGAGGATGGGGCCAGGCTCTTCTCAGTGGTGCCTGGGGACAGGACAAGAGGTAACGGGCACAAACTTGAACATAGGAAGTTCCATCTCGACATGAGGAGGAACTTCTTTCCTGTGAGGGTGGCAGAGCCCTGGCACAGGCTGCCCAGAGAGGTGGGGGAGTCTCCATCTCTGGAGACATTCCAACCCCGCCTGGACGCGTTCCTGTGCCCCCTGCTGTGGGTGACCCTGCTTTGGCAGGGGGTTGGACTGGATGATCTCCAGAGGTCCCTGCCAACCCCGGCCAGTCTGTGATTCTGTTTGGGGAGCAGAAATTGGATATTTTCCTCCAATAAAAAAAATTAAATAATGTAATTCAGTCACCAGAGCTTTCAGGTGCAGGCAAACCCACTTTTAACTGTGTTTCTGTATGCGTGGAGCCATGCATGTGTGCTTGATGTCCTCTTTGGCTTTGGAGGCATGCTGGCATGTGTCAGAATTTATGTCCAGCCTCAGCTCCGCATATATACATCCCTTGGCATGGGGGAGAAGCCTGCATTTATATCTAGCTGTATTTTAAGAAGTGTAGGGGGAGGCATTAGGGGCCAGGGGGGAGAAAAGACCCTCATGCCAGATCTAAATTAAATTAGCCCCCCTGGATGTGTATTAAAATGTTAAGTAGCACTAAGCTCTGTATCCCAACTCAGCAATATTTCGAGGCACTTTATTGCTTTAATGGAGGGATAAAATAGAACCTGCAATTATAGTAATTTTTTCTAATTGAATATTTTGCTTTATTCTTTCCCTTTCAAAGCATGACTGTAAGTACTAGCCTTCATAAAGCTTTGGAAATATTTATACTTTCCCTTTCTGGCAAGGGGTGTAAATACGCTTTATCTTGGGCAGACCATTTCAGTCCCTCGTGGCTGGGGAGCAGAACGGCTCTGGAAAGCGGTGGGCAATAAATATTTCTATGCTGGTTTTAACCATCTTGCCGTTATCACTGTGAAATACCAGTTTCCCATCCGGTAGAGAGGGGAACGCGGTGTTACGGGTTAAATGCTGTTTGTCACTGTGCGTGGGCTTGACGTGATTTTTGTCAGGTGTCTTTTTAATTAATTTATTGTCGACGCAGGGCTAGTGCTTGACAGCTACAGCTAGTCTTTTTATCCCCCGGCCACGTTCTGCGCGGGCGGACGCGATCCTTCATTTCTGCCCCTTAGGCTGGATTTGGGGAGGAGGATGCGGAGAAGCACCTTCTGGGTCTTGCTTGAGCAAGATGTAAATGGCAGGAAAATGCAAAAACTGAAGGGCAGGTGAGGTTCTTCTCACCCAGAACCGTTTGAGACTGGTGGGGCAGCGATGCTGACAATAGGGATTGGGAATTCAACTTGAATCGCTGATGGTATAATTGGGTGTCGGTGGAGGTTTTTAAAGTAGCCATTTTCGGTAACGCAAAATGCCAGCTTTTCAAACATAAGTTCCTACCTCCAGCTCAAGCCTCAAGCAGGCACAAAAATGCAGATAAATTAACATAATAATTGTGTTGTGCATCCTCTGTGCTGAATATCTGGTTTAAAGAGGGAGATCTGCTGATACTTCCTCCGTGCATACACCCGTGATGGGATGCTATCAGTTTTACACTGTTGCAATAGCTGTCTTCTCGTCTAAAGGGGACTTTTGATCCAATAAACTGCTTATCTTGTGTAGTTGTCCTTTCATCTAGCGTGGGTGGTGTGTGACGGCTGATTGAAGGCACAGTATTGTGGTTCGTTTATGAATATTAATTAGGAATGGAAATAATTTGGAACAGCATGCACCGAGGACTCTCGAAGCACTGACTGCAGAAATGCATCTGTTCCTGCCTCGCGGGAGGCAAGGCTGGGAGTCCTCTCCCAGGGAACATGTGAGCTCATGTTGGGGTGTGAAGTCACCATATACAGGCTGTTAAGCCAACACGATGACTTGATGACATAGCAGAGAGGTTGCTGTGATGCTTTTGTTTCCCAAAGAAAAAAGAAATGGTTTCTTTGGGGAAAAGCTGCAGCAGACTCAACTCATGAGTCTGATGCTCATGAGTTGGAGCATCTCATGAGCATCAGACCCGGAGCGGGAGCCGGAGGTTGACGCTTTCGCATCGGCACATGGCTGTGTCGAAAGGCAGCGCGATAAAATTGCACGCCCTTCTTTTTGTCAAGGACGTGCTTTTCTCCTGAGTGCTTAATCTTGCCTTAGTCCTTGTCAGCCCTGTTCCGTTGTCACGCGTTGATGTAAATGCATCGTACCACCGGGAAAGGCTCCAGCCCCAAATCTGATGCAGCCTGCTTTTGGATGGTGGGTGAGCCCCTCCATGGGTCTATCTCATTGCTTTCCTCTGCTTCAAGTTCCCTTGAATAAAAGACCCACAAAAGGAAGAGATTTTCCACAGAAGGAAATTTTTCACTCTGAGGGTGGTGAGCCCCTGGCCCAGGTTGCGCAGAGAAGCTGTGGCTGCCCCATGCCTGGAGGGGTTCAAGGCCAGGTTGGACGGGGCTTGGAGCAACCTGGTCTGGTGGGAGGTGTCCCTGCCCAGGGCAGGGGGTTGGAACTGGGTGATCTTTAAGGTCCTTTCCAACGTTAACCATTCTGTGATTCTATGATTCTGTCAAAGTTCTACCATGTGCACTCATCAAGTGTAGAGCCCCCTTTGTCTCACCTGCTGGGAACTCGCCTTCAATGTCCATGTCTTCACCTGTGGAGTAATGGCAGGATTTGTCCTCTGGCCCTAAGATGGGCTGGAGTAGCACGGCCGTTTCTATTGTGTTAAGCTTTCTTGGCTTTCAGGAGGGAGTGGCTGCCTCCAGCCTGAGTGATGCCAAGGAGCTGCTGGGGTAAAGGCTGGTAGGTCCTGGCCAAAATTGTGCCAAGGGAGATCCCATTGCAATTGAGCTGCAGAGGCTGCAGTGTCCTAATGTACAAGGAGGAGCCCAGAAGGATGCAACACTTTTGGACGGGAAATATTCCCCTTAGGGTTAATTTTTATTTTCGTACGATAATATGTGGAGTTTTTTTCCCCAGGTGATGAAGGTGTATCCAACCTATCAGAGTCTCTAGCAAAATGGTGAGACCCTGGCCCAGGTTGCCCAGAGAGGTGATGGATGCCCCATCCCTGGAAACATCCCAGGCCAGGTTGGACGGGGCTCTGAGCAACCTGATCTAGTTGAAGATGTCCCTGCTTATGGCAGGGGGGTTGGACCAGATGGCCTTTAAAGGTCCCTTCCCACCCAAACCATTCAGTGATTCTATGAAAAACCACTTCTAGCTTTTGGATGTTGCCACATAGTTTTCCTGTTTGGGTCTAAATTTATATTATGGCACATATGCATATGTGCGGTCCAGTAGTGGAGCCCAGATCCCTTCATTGGATTAGATTGTAAATGTCACCTTTGAGGGATTTATATTCAGTGGGTCACTTGAGTATTAATGCTTAAGGCTGAGCAATGGAGAAATCCCTAGGCATGTCCATCTAGCTGAGACCCAAACGCTCATGTCCTTGTGAGCCCACCCAGCAGATGCTGATGGGGGAGGACGTGGTTCATTGCTCCCACAGCTTTCTTCAGCGTACTTTGCTCCGCAGTGAGGACCCGGTGGGGTTAAGCTGGGACCATCCTGGGAGCACAGGACAGGCAGTGAGCCAAGAGAAGTGCACTGCTGGGGTCACCCATCTTCACCCAGACCCAGCTCAACTTAATTTGCGGGTTGCTTTTTTTTTTTTTTTTTAAAGCAAGCTGAGTAATTAGCTGATTTACTTTAAAACTCCTTAGAGCCTTTGAAAAAAAAAAAAAGCAGTGGTTGAAAAATGGGTTTATTATTCCGCTTTCTTCAAAGCGGGGTATTGGGAAAAGCCGTCTCCTGCAGGCGTGTTCCTCTCCCAGCTCATGGGCACTCCAGGGGTGCCGCCATGTGTCACCCGCGCTCGGTGTCACAAATGGCTCGCCTCGGCGTGCCACTTGCTTACAGCGGGACGTGATGGCTGTCAGAGGGGGATCGTCTCCATCTGCAAGTCGCGTTTGGTGTTTTGCTCCGTTCCCAGTGTGGTTGGGTGAGGTCTTTGAACCGGCACGGGCTTTGCTTTTTCAATTCTGCGCTTTAGATCTGGGATAATAAAACATCAAAGTGAACCATACTGTTGTGGATACAGGAAAATCAGGACACCCGGTAGGACTTCAGGGGGTAATAAATTTGTTCTATATTTAATCTCATATTTATCACAGTGTCAGTATGAGACCACTTCATTTTACTATTTTAACTGTATCTAAGAATAACCGAATACTTCAAATATTGAGAAAGTGGCTAATACCTGGTGGTGGCTGATGGGATCCAGCTTTAATAGTTATTGATTGGTTTCACAAAGCTCCCAGTATTATTACATCTTAGCTACTGTATGTTGGGAGTTAAAAATTGTGTGTTGGGAATTAAAAACCGTATGTTGGGAGTTAAAAACCTATCAGTTATTTAAGATTAGACATAATTGTAGATTTTCAACTTAATTATCCTTCAGTAGTTGAATACAGCCAGGACTTCAGGTGTCATTTACAATTTTGCAAAAAAATTATGGTTGATCTGCTGTGGTTTTATTGTGGGAAAACCTTGGCATCCCAAAGTTCAAATGTTCTCCAGCATTTCCACAGCTGCTCTAAAGTTGGTGTTTCCCTAATTGGGATGGGAACACCAGTTTGAAGTCTGCTTGTCAGACAATGAACCCAAGAGGCAATTGAACCCTGTAGGGATGCTCTTCTTGCTTGGTCCTTTCTGGGAATGTCCCGTATCTCAGAACGTGCAGGAGAGTCTGCAGAGGTGGGCTGGGAAAAAACCATATATTCTCATAAGAAAAATAAAAATTAACCCCAAGTAAAGGGAGTATTTTCCTTTTAAAAATTCAGGAGAGCAAAAAGTAAGATGAAACTCTGCTTTTAGTACTAAAACTTTGCCTGGATAACCTAGCGTTTACCTGAATAATCCCTCCATCAGTGTGCTTCAAAACACCACCTTAATAGATGCTTTATTACTGTTTGTGCAGAGCATGTTTTTAGTCGTTGTTTTACTGCTCTGAAGTTTAATAATTCCATTTATAAAAACTTCCCCCGCCTCACCCCCATATGGCTTGTTGCACAATTAGAGCTTCGTTAAAGGCTCTCCTTATTTTTGCTCGTTGTGATCAAGCTCTGCCTCGAACGAACCGCTGAATTTTCTGTTTGAACACGCAGATCTCACCGTAATTCCTTGCCGTTCTTTTAACCAGGAACCGGCTTTTTGCAGTTCCTGGGAAGTGACCAGTTTTTTAGCAGTGAGGGCAAATTATTTCTGACCCTTGTATTTTTTCCTGTTGGTATATAACTGTGTTCTCAGGGCAAAAAAAAAAAGAAAGCTACTACAAGTATCGGGAGCTACATAACTGCAGCAGGGAGTTTGAATTCGGGATTTAAGTTTAATTTCTGATGCTTTGCTGACTTCTCTGCCTGGGACTGGATTATTTTCCCCTTTCTTTCAGGGGATTAGGGGATTTGTAAACCAGCACTCCTAACAAAGGTGCCTAAAAAAAAACTAGGAAGGTTCTGGTTGGGATCCGGTGCTGGGAATAACGCACTTATTCTTCCCTAATAAAGAATTAAAAGGCACATATTTAGATTGGATATTTTGCCTAGCATTGACCCTTACGGTCAACGAAAGGGTTCTTGCCTTGCTAACAGTTTCCACTGGGTATAGTATTAATTGGTTGTGCGAATTAACTGAAGACTAAACTTCATTAGGCTGCCATTATCATTGCATGTGTGTTCTTCCTCTCCTAAATCCGCAGTGAAAACATCTGTTAGTCACTCAAAATAGAAAGCCTGCATTCTTAGGAGCAATTTCACCATCAAAAAAAAAAAAAAAAAGTGGATTTTTACTCATTCGGCTCAAAGAGCAGTGACCCTTAAAGAAATTTATTTTTATTCTGATCCCTTTTCCAGGAGGAAACGTGTCAGTAAGACAAGCTGTGTTAGCTGTAGCTGCAACTTTACATTCATACTTGCAGGTGTGGTTTTGCAGTATATATCAAAAACTCAGACATGGGCAATGTCATAGAATCATAGAATCTTCATGGTTGGAAAGGACCTTTGAGATCATCGAGTCCAACCATACACACACAAAAAACACCCCTACAATCTCTGACACTAGAGCATGCCCTGAAGTGCCAAATCTACACATTTCTTAAATCCCTCTAGGGATGGTGACTCAACCACCGCCCTGGGCAGGCTGTTCCAGTGCCTGACCACTCTTTCAGGAAAGTCATTCTTCCTAAGAGCTAATCTAAACCTCCCCTGCCGCAACTTCAGACCATTTCCTCTGGTCCTGTCCTTATTCACCTGGGAGAAGAGGCCAACACCCACCTCTCTACACCCTCCTCTCAGGTAGTTGTAGAGGGCAATGAGGTCTCCCCTCAGCCTCCTCTTCTCCAAACTAAACATGTCCTCCTCCCATCTTCTGTTTTCTGCTCTTTACCCATTTTCCTTCTGTAGGACTGCATTTGGCTTGGAAGGTATTGTTGTTTTCTTCAGCAGTGCTGCTCAGGTAGGTCAAAGTGTTTTATTTGGACTCTTACTTGTTCCCAAACCTGGGGTTTCTGTGTAATTGGTGCATTGAATGGCTGTAGTCATAATTTTTTTCTAAACCTAGCATCTCCAGGGTTGTGCTGCTTGCTGTATTTATGGAACTGAGTGGCAGAAACCAGCAAACAGCAACATTTTTTGTTTGTTTCTTTTGTTTTTTAAATTTTCAGTATTTTCTTTGTTCCGTGCAGACTTTGTTGGGTCACCTAGGAAATTTGCTAGGGCAGCTCCAAGCTGTCCCAGGCTGACTCTCCTGCTCTTGGAGCGTCATCTGCTGGAGTTTCATCCAGCAACTGACCCTCACAAAGTTTCAAGTTTTTGGAGCTTCAGTACCTTCCCCTTATTTGCCTCAAATGCAGAAGCAGTGCCTGGCAGCTGCCCACACCCCGGTAGCCCACCTGAGCCCAGCCAGCTCCTCCAGCAGACAGCCAGGTGAGAACTAGTGGTAATCAAAGGACGAAAAACATAACATCATAATTTCTTTGCCAAAGTCCCAAACAGAAGCTTGAACACCAGCAAACAGTGCTGCAGCCTTGCTAGCCCGACTTTTCCACCCTAGCTAGTCCCGGCTTGGGTTTTCAGCCGACTTTCATAGAATCATAGAATGGTTTGCGTTGGAAGGGACCTTAAAGACCATCCAGTTCCAACCCCCTGCCCTGGGCAGGGACACCTCCCACCAGACCAGGTTGCTCCAAGCCCTGTCGAACCTGGCCTTGAAGCCCTCCAGGGATGGGGCAGCCACAGCTTCTCTGGGCAACCAGGGCCAGGGGCTCACCACCCTCACACCAAAGAATTTCTTCCTAATCTCTCCTCTAAATCTCCCCAGCTTTCAGTTTAAAACCGTTCCCCCGCATCCTATCACTACTTCCCTTACACTTTGGGGAGTGTCACTCCACAGGTGGTAAGTTTTGAAGTGTCAGAGGCTGAGAAGCTCATAGTGATTTAAGTTAAAGAGGCATTCATTGCAGAAGTCATTTAGGGTTGTCTTCCTATAATAATGAAGAACTAGCTTAGAAGAGAGCAACAAAAGAGAAGGTTCATAATAGAAATGCAACTTAAGGCCGGTTTTACTGAAAGTGCTGTTACGTGCTATATTAGATTTCAGAAAAGCACATTTGTAGGAGCAGGGAATGACCATGAAAATTTACCATCCCAAACATAAAATTTGCTCATGCATCCTTTGTTCAATGATTCTAATGATAACGCTGAAATGACTTTATTTGCCCATTAAAGGATATATATTACTCTTCCTAATCATATGAGTAGAATTATAAAAAGAAATTTCTCCTTTTAAATTAGGCTGTTTACCCAGCTCTGTGGAGTAGCTGTTATTTTCCTCTATGTACCGTCTGCGCAGACCACAGCAATAGGGCTGATCTGCAGACGCCAAGAGTTAAAAACCTCTGGATCCCGTCAGCAAAGACAGATTTTGTTGGTTTATGGTCTCATGCTTTCCCCGGCCCCCATCCCCGCAGGAGTTCTGTTATCTGATAAGATCGTATCTCCTTGGGTCAAACCAGTGGGATTATCTAAATGAGGCTGTTTTCCTACCCTGTCCTTCCCGACTCAGCGATGGGTTTTGTTGCTCTGCCTTGGCTTTGATGGGGACCGTTCCTGGGGTGTCCTGCAGTCGTTCGATCGTGCCTTTGGTGAATTAAAGAAATAACTCTACGTCCTGAATGGGTCAGGGCTCTGGGTGACGGGTATAAGTAGCTTATTGTGCAGAGCTCCCTGTGATCTGTAATGACTGCCCGAGTTCAAGGAAGAAATCACAAAGAAGCGTCGATGTTTGGTGTTTTTAATGGAGTTCCGATTTCAGCATAAAATACCTTTTTTTGTTGTTTGAACCCTACCAGTTATTGAAAAGAGTTTACAGTGCTTGAAAGAGCTTTTCTGGAGGTATAGGAAAGTGCAACTGAAGCATTTGTATCTTTGTAGATCTCAGGCCAAAAACGCTGTGCGGCTCGTTATCGTGTTTTTGATGGCAAACAGAAAAGAGCACAGGTGGCCTGGGAAAAGGCGTTGGATCCGGGCAGGTGCGTCGTGGTTTTCCTCCAGGTTATCGTGCCGTCATCTGGCATTTGTGATTTCGAAAGTTCCTGAGCAGGAGGTGGCATGTGTTTAATAGCCCGTGATGAATGCCTTAGTCCTCTGAGGGTTTTTGAAGTTTGGCAAAATTTTCTTCAGTGCTGTCGAGAAAAATTCTGCTTCGCTTGGCATCTCCTCGCTGCTTTGATTAGGGAGATTCCCACGTAAGGACGGGAATTCTGAAGGTTTGAAACTCTTTTCCTGCAAAAATCAAGAACGGGACAATTAGAGCTGGGTTTTTTTCATGCAAATTCACGTGTGCCATGAGGGTTTCATTCAGTCACTTGAGGTTTGGACATAGTACGTTATGCTGAAAGAGATGAAACCAGTGAGGTGAGTTTCTGCCCCTTGCAGAGGCAGAGAATACCTATGAAAGAAGTACCTTTCCATAGATTAATTGTGGATACTCTTATTTTTGAGTGGAGCAAAATACTGCAAGTTACAAAGTCAGTTTTCCAGCTTCTCTGGGGTGTAGACGCGGAGGACCAAGTATTTTCCTGGTGACATCAACAGAGTAATGTCAGTCGAGAATTTGTCTTATATTGAAAAGATTTAAAGATCCTTGCAGTTTCTAGGGTTTATTTGTGCAGTATCTCCTGGCTGGAGTTAGCCCCAGGACTACGGTCACGTGAGGAGCTGGGTTGAATACTACAGTGAAGAAAATTTGGAAAACTTGTGTTTGTTCTAGATATTTTTATAAGGTAATTATGTTTTGTGTGTATTGGCCTTTAGGAATGTGTATAGAGAAAGTACTTTTTCGCTGTTGGAGTTTTTTAGCACGAATGCATTACTTTGCAGTTGAAGTGTGTTTTAACGTGAAGGGTTTCACAGGTGAGATTGCCTTAGCAAATGCCCGTGCTCTCCGCAACTGCTGCAAAGAGAGCCGAGCACCATTCAGGAGGTGGGAAACCCAGCTCTGGAAACAGGACACGGGCGTTGTAACACCCCCTCAGGATCTGATACCACCTGGGATGCATGTGCTGATGAACAGGGTACCCGGGGTGATTTTACACAGGGATCACAGAATCACAGAATGGTAGGGGTTGGCAGGGACCTCTGAAGATCATCCCATCCAAACACCTGCCAGAGCAGGGTCACCCAGAGCAGGTGGCACAGGAATGCGTCCAGGCGGGGTTGGAATGTCTCCAGAGAAGGAGACTCCACCACCTCTCTGGGCAGCCTGTGCCAGGGCTCTGCCACCCTCACAGGAAAGGAGTTCCTCCTCATGTTGAGATGGAACTTCCTATGTTCAAGTTTGTACCCGTTACCTCTTGTCCTGTCACTGGGCACCACTGAGAAGAGCCTGGCCCCATCCTCCTGATGCCCAGCGTTTAGATATTGATGAGCGTTGATGAGGTCCCCTTTGAATTTTCTGTTCTCCAGTCTAAACAGACTCAGGTCTCTCAGAGATGCCATGGCGTGAAACCAGGAATAGCTTCAGAAGCAAAGATGGGTTCTCAGCTGAGTCATTAAGTTGTAGCTTGTCTAATTTTTATCATTTTTTTGTCTTTTGGAGTCCTGGCCTCAGGGTCTAGTGAGAATTTGGTCCTTGCTGATTTTGCTGCAGCAGGTTATGTTCCTAGCTGCAAGATGTACAGCTTTATTTGAAGAAAAATCATAGAATCATAGGATGGTTTGGGTTGGAAACGACCTTAAAGATCATCCGGTTCCACCCCCCTGCCCTGGGCAGGGACACCTCCCACCAGACCAGGCTGCTCCAAGCCCCGTCCAACCTGGCCTTGAAGCCNCCAGCTCTCTCAGCCTGTCCTCCCAGCAGAGGGGCTCCAGCCCTCCCAGCAGCTCCGGGGCCTCCTCTGGCCCCGCTCCAACAGCTCCGTGTCTCTCCTGTGCTGAGGCCCCAGAGCTGGAGGCAGCACTGCAGGGGGGTCTCCCCCGAGCGGAGCAGAGGGGCAGAATCCCCCCCTGGCCCTGCTGCCCACGCTGCTGGGGATGCAGCCCAGGCTGCGGGGGGTTTCTGGGCTGCCAGCACACGTTGCCAGCTCCTGTTGAGCTTCTCATCCACCAACGTCCTGGAAGAGGGGAAGCAGTGAGAAGGGAGCGTGGGCGTCACAAGAAGATATGTTGGCTAAATACTTTCTGGGAGGCTACCAAGTGGTGTAATAACTAATCTCAAAGGTGATAGCTGTTTTAGAGAGAAAAGCTTGTTTCTGATTTCAGCTTCTGGGTAACGTGGTTTGGTTCATGCCTTGGAGCTGTCAGTGCAAGAGAGGGTCAGGAAGAAGGTGAAGGGCTGCTGGATGAATTCAGGAGTATCAAAGCTTCAACAAGTGGCAGCATGAAATCCCGTGTGGGGTTCTTCTGAATTCATAAGAGCAGGAAACAGAGCGAAAAAGCAGTTGAATTCAGTATCTTGAGAGCTTTCTGTGATCCTGCCGTATAGGAAGGAAAATTCCAAGTAGCTCCAGCCTGTCCCTATTGTGTAGTTAGTAGTGCTTTCCCATTAAAATAACCTATTTTCTCAAAACAGAAATGAATCTATAGGACTCTTTGCTGAGTTTTACTTGGTGCATAAACTTTCTGTGTGTCTTTCCACTCTTCTTTCGTTGTTTTTTATCATATTTTATGTTTCTGACCAACCTCCTCTTGCATTTCCCACGGGGCACTGACAGTGTTGCTGCTGCTTTCAAGGTTCGCTTGCAGTGAGACCAAGCTTCATATCTCATCTGAAAGATGAAATTATCCGCTGCATGGTGCCTTCTCAGCCCCCCGGAGGGTCCGGCTGTCCCCTGATACCCCAGCCATCCACCCCTGCTAATCCACCTGCCCTGTCTGAGCGCTGAGCAGATCTGGATCCCACGGAGATTTTTCATCTCCAGCAGGACTGCAAGCCACGGACCTCATGTTCTCCGGGATGTCAGCAGAGTGTAATATTGATTATAATGCTTACTGTAGTTATTTATGACATTCATTAGCAGGGAAGAGATGAGAGACTATGTTACTGTATTAAGTTGTCCCAGAGATACCTAGATAGTAAATAATAAATAAACAATCGACGATGGAGTAGAACTGGTGGAAAGCTGGGACGGTCAATGTAAGGATCTACCAGCCAGCCTTTTTAAATTAATAATGTGCAGATTCAGTGTGGTTATTACTTTCTGTGGCTGGTAATGCTATATTAAGGGACCTAAGTGACTGTGGAGATGTATCTCGACTGAGCTAATTGATGTCCATCTCGAGATGGCCATCTTCCTCTCTGCTGCACGGCACCGGGACTTTGGATACATGTCTCCACAGGATTTCACCCAGCGATAAAAATCTCAAAAATGATATTTTGCCGTAACCATACGCTGCTTCTAACAAAACAAAGATATAACTAAAATGATTAATGTCCCTGAAGTGGTGATTTGTTGGAAAAGAGAGGTAAAAACCGGAGCAGAGGAAGGGTATTTCCTTGTGCTGTTCACTTAATTTCCTTCTAGTTTACCACCAAGTAGACCTTTCGTTATCACAAGAGAGAGACGAATGTCTGTGCGCAGACATGGGATTGGAGAATTTTCTGACTTCACTGGATATCATGGACATTTACCCAACATTCAGCTTCTACTGGAGGCTTTTGAGCCCAGAACTGGCCCAGAGCCCAATACTGCAGTTGTGGTGCCCTATTTTATAAGAAAAATAAAACTTACCGTTTGGCCAAAGGGTCCTCAGAAAGAGCTCAGTGACAAGAAATGGCAGGAGGACTAGTTGAAGGCAGCTCAACTGAAAGCATGGAAGAGTGGCCAAACTTTTTTGGCTGATTTTAGTTGTATTAACTATTTAAAAAAAAACACAAACAAACTTGCATCAACGCTTTACCTTAAGCAGCTGTGACTCGTAAATGAAGCCGTTCAGCTCCGTGTTCACAGTGTAAACCACCGGAGATGTATTTAAAGTGATAAACTCTGTAGTTGCACTTGTATTTTTGGTTTAAATCCTGTTTGCGTAAGGCTGATAATTTACACGGGGCTTTACAAACACAGATAAGACATGCTTTCCCTGCCCAGGTAACTCATTCTTAGAGGCTCGGACTTTTCAGATTAGTATTTTCTCCAGGTATTAGGGCATCCCCTCCTTTCCTTGTGTACCCTCTGCCTGGCATCGGTGAGAGGTCTTTGAGCCAAAGCCTGGGTTTTGTGTACGGATATTGCTTCACCCAGGGGGGCTCTGATTCCCAGTTGGGCACTGGCCTCTGTTTTGATGCTGGCAATAATTTTGGGGGTGGTGAGTACTGCACCCAGGAGGTAAGTAGGTGCCTGTATCAGGAACAGTGTGGCCAGCAGGACTAAGGCAGCGATCGTTCCCCTGTGCTGGGCACTGGTGAGGCCCCACCTCCAATTCTGTGCCCAGTTTTGGGCCCCTCACCATAAAAAAGACATTGAGGTGCTGGAGCGTGTCCAGAGAAGGGCAATGGAGCTGGTGAGGGGTCTGGAGCACAAGTCTTGTGAGGAGCGGCTGAGGGAGCTGGGGGTGTTCAGCCTGGAGAAAAGGAGGCTGAGGGGAGACCTTCTCGCTCTCTACAGCTCCCTGAAAGGAGGGGGTAGCCAGGCAGGGGAGGGCTCTTCTTCCAAGGAACAGGCGATGGGAGAAGAGGAAATGGCCTCAAGTTGCGCCAGGGGAGGTTTAGGATGGATATTAAGAAAAATTTCGTCATGGAAAAGTTTGTGAGGCGTTGGAGCAGGCTGCCCAGGGCAGTGGTGGAATCACCATCCCTGGAGATATTGAAAAGACGGGTAGATGTGGTGCTGAGGGACATGGTTTAGTGGTGGGTTTTGTCAGGGTTAGGTTGATGGTTGGACTGGATGATCTGAAAGGTCTCTTCCAACCTAGTCAGTTCTGTGATTCTGTGTGACTACCAAGCTCTGTATGTGTGTATATAAATAATACTCCTGTTGTGACAAACGCTAGTTAGGATGTGGTGCATCCAATAATGACAGTTCCTGACATTTCTTGCTGCTGTAGATCTGTCCTACTCCTCGACTGGGGAAGGATCCTCTTTGTGTTGGAGGCACGGGGAGTTTGGTGCATGGTAGTGCAGGTTGTACCTCCGGCAGGCTGTCGTGCTCTGACGCCGAGCGTGGTGGTTCTCAGGGGTTTTTTCTCTTGCTCGCGATTGCTGGTGGCGTCGAGCACTTCAGGCGGGCTGAAAAGCGTGAGTGTCTCCTGCAGGAGTGTATTGTGTTCTCCTGGTGCCAAATGGGTCAAAATCCCTGATGTGGTTGTGGCAAACTGCAGAGCTGGCAGAGGAACGAATAAATCAGAGACTGTATGAACGTTATGGGGAGATGATCGTTAACCAGCATTCATGTGTAAAAAGCAGCGTCTAGACATTCAAACACTGCTAATAGCCTTTGATTAACCATTTTTGTTTTGTTCTTGCTCAGTGTGTTAATCACTGTGATTAAAATGCTTAGCCACCATGGAGCTAGGCGTTGTATAAATTAGTAAGTAAGCAAATCCAAACAGATGGGGCAGGGAAAATTAGTATCTCTGGCAGGGCCAGCGTTAGACAAGGCAGGGCCAAGGAAGATTTAGGGGGAGACCCTAAATAATCTAAGAAAAGCAAATTTGCCTCTCCAGTGGGCCTGCCAGACTTTCCACCCTCCTGCTCCTATAAAGCTTTGCCTCTTCAGGCCTTTTTTCTCTGCCTGGAGAGCCTGTTTCTGTCCTCACCTGGTCCACCACATCTCAGGATGAGCTGGTTCTCTGCCCAGGATGCTACAGACAGGCCTGGAAACAGCTCTTTCCTTTGCACGAGATGAGTTATTAACGTGCCAGCTTCTCCGTGGTGTGGATGCTGTCCCCCATGCTGCGAAGCCTTACAGGAGGAGGACTTGGGGAGAAGGGTTGACCACTCAGGCTGTCCTGGCTCCAGACCGGTCCAGCTTTCTAGTTATTTGGTTTTTTTTTTCCTTTTTATAGCAATAGCAAAGGAACACTACTGATGTTCAACCTCTCCACCACCAAATGTGTGTGGATACCGTCCTTTGATGGGAGGGCTGCCTAATTTAATCTGTTGGGCTTAGGGCTAAATCCTCGTCTGATGCAGTTTTTCAAGGAAGAAGCTGAGCTGGAAAGGGTGAGAGGGGCACCTTGCACTACTTGTGAGACCAGGAGCCTTGATAGGTGTCGAGATGCATCAAAATCAGAACCGAGTCATGTCACCTCTAAAGAGAAACCACAGTTAAAATGGGTAAGCGCGGTGTTTTCTTGGTGGTAGGCTTAGGCAAAGATAGAATTACCTGAAGCAGGGGGTGTCCATGGAGGTGACAGTGAGACCACCCTCACAGCCCTTCTTGTTCTTCCTTCTCCTCGATCTGGTTTTCTGTGTAACTCATTTTCTGGTAGAGCTGTGAAAAAAATTAAACAGGTAGTTTTGGTGACAGCAGGTTTTTGCCTATTATGTGCTAGGGTCTGTAGCTAGGATTTCCAATTTCCCTTCTAATCAAAAGGCTTCCTAAACCTTTCAGAAGTGCTCTCCTGGGATGACTGCACTCACAGAAATGCAAGCACTTTGTTTCTGCTGGTGTCCATCTCTTCAAAGGCAGCTGAAACACAGCGCAGCCACCAAACCAGTCCTGCTCTTTCTGGTGCTGCTGGGCATGAGCATAGAATCATAGAACAGAATGATTTGGGTTGGAAAGGACCTTAAAGATCATCCAGTTCCAACCCCCTGCCCTGGGCAGGGACACCTCCCACCAGACCGGGTTGCTCCAAGCCCCGTCCAACCTGGCCTTGAACCCCTCCAGGGATGGGGCAGCCACAGCTTCTCTGGGCAACCTGGGCCAGGGGCTCACCACCCTCACGCCAAAGAAGTTCTTCCTAATCTCTCATTTAAATCTCTTTCAGTTTAAAACCATTGCCCCTCGTCCTATGGCTCCCCTGCCTGATCCAGAGTCCCTCCCCAGCTTTCCTGGAGCCCCTTGAGGGACTGGCAGGGGCTGGAAGGTCTCCCCGGAGCCTTCTCTTCTCCAGGCTGAACCCCCCCAACTCTCTCAGCCTGTCCTCACAGCAGAGGGGCTTCAGCCCTCCCAGCATCTCCGGGGTCTCCTCTGGACCCGCTCACAGGTTCGGGGTGTATCCAGTACACAGCTCTTCCTTTTCCAGTTGCCTCAGCCCACCGCTGTGTATGTGACGGTCCTAGGATATCACAGTGTTAAAAGCTGGAAAATCTTGCCGTTTCTCCACTTAAATTAAATGCTGAATTTATTCTGAACCAGTGCAGAATCAGTGCAGCATGCCTGTGTAGTTCTTTTCAGGTTAAGTTGAATTTTGTTCCTTTTTTGGTTTTGCTGTGCCAGAGGGATTTTTACTGGCAATGTAGCAGCATCGCTGTTGGGCTGATGGGCAGCAGAAGCTTTCGGGCTGGGAGACAAGTGAGGCTGGATGGAGACGTGTGTTTGGGGGAGGAGGTCCCTGCTCAGAGCTCAACAGTGAGGCGTTCGCACCTCCGTTGGGGTTCAGGATGGGCCGGTGCAGCTCAGATATTTAAGTGGCAGGAGGTGAAATCCTGACCCCACTGGAGTCCGTGGCAGCGCTGGTGTGAACTGGAATTTGTCCCGTAGGGTCGGGTCACGAGAGGCCACAGGAGGCCACCTCTGTTTGTCGGTGCTTAGGTTAAGTTGGAGGGTGTAGTGGTTTTGGTGAAATTGGCCAATGGCTGGTGACAGATGCTACCCCCACCCCCAACCTCCCGCGCACGAAGAGGAGGAGAGGTGAAGGGAGATTTATGAGTTTAGAAGAAACTAAACTACTTTAGTGAAATATTAATAATAAAATATAAAGGAAAATAATGAATTAAGTACAGTATGTACAAAACCGCATTAAACTCGCAGGATGATGTCACCAGCAGGCACTGGGGAAGTCCCAGGCTGGGCTCAGCAACGGATGGGAACTGAGTCCAGCTCTGGAACCCATGGATTGGGATCAAAGGCAGACGAACAGACAGGGTCTTCCTCAGACGTCAGCCATTGAAGAAAGAGAGCGATCCTTTGATCCCTCTGCTTTTATACTGAGCGTGATGCAGATGGGATGGAATACCCCTGTTGGTCAGTTTTGGGTCACCTGTCCTGTCTGCTCCTCCCTGCACGTGGGACCCCTCTACGCTTTTCCGTTTC
>VWZL01004866.1:87405-123547 GCA_013396915.1 Stercorarius parasiticus
GACGTCAGCCATTGAAGAAAGAGAGCGATCCTTTGATCCCTCTGCTTTTATACTGAGCGTGATGCAGATGGGATGGAATACCCCTGTTGGTCAGTTTTGGATCACCTGTCCTGTCTGCTCCTCCCTGCACGTGGGACCCCTCTACGCTTTTCCGTTTCCTACCCTCCAACAGGGCAAATAACGAAATTAGCTGACCTTGGTTGTTCTAGCAATAAGTATAAGCAAGAGCCTCTCTGCGTACCATTCCTTGGCACAAACTGTAAACGTTGGTCTGGTCACTCTGAGAACGAACCGTTTTCAGCACAACATGCTGTTAATTTCAGAGAGTTAGAAGAGGCCTCGCTAAGAAGTAAAATTACTGGACAGAAAGTTGGTTCTGTTTTACCTCAAACCAGGATGGAGGGTTTCTCCATCCACCCGCGTGTTGAAGGCAGCTCCTGCTTTGGTGCGAGCGTCTTCCGAGAAGTGTTGCTGGTGGGTGCGTGTCCCCGGCAGTCAGCAGCCGATGGATTCAAAAAGCCTCGTAACAGACAGCAGCAAGAGCTCCAACCAAACGGATTCCCAGGCAGAAATCACATGCTTGATGAACTCTGAGGGTACATTCCTGGCTCCCGGTACTCTTCTCTGACCCCAGGCAGTACTATATCTCATTTAAAAGTCAGTCCTTCTCTGCTTGTTTGTTTTCATTTTTTTATTTATTTCCCCATCCCCTTGCTATAGTGTTTTCCCTCTTGTCCTTATATGAACCATCCATCTTTTTCTTCGTCTTTCTGATTTCTTTCTTAGCTTGACTAATCACAGCAATTTTCAAGCCTCATAAAAAACTTTGTTGCCTGTCTCTCTCCTTCCTTACACCGGCCTTCCTTGCTTTCATCTCCTGATTTTTTTCCTAGGGACATATGACTATATACAGGAATGCGTAAATAGAGCTAAATAAAAATATGTTTCCTTTATACCTGAAATATATAAAAAGACCTAAGGCTCAGCACTAAGTGTATACCTTGAAAAGGTGGGCTTATTCAGCGCTCTTCTAAGGCGATCGAGACATGTGAGTGTACAGCTGAGTGTGTTAAGCTGCGCAGTGACCACAATTCCGAGAACATTGCAAATATTTTATTTGCAGTGTGTTAAGGTTTTTGAGAAACTGCTGTATTGTTATTGCCGGGAAAATGCTGACATATATTTTATGTAACACATCAGGCGGGATACAGACTCACTTTGCAGAACTGAGTAGCATTGCTACGGCCAATTGTTCAACACAGCATTTTGCTACGTTTTCTGACATGCTTAATAAAGATATTTTCATGATTCTAGGTTCAGTCTGAATGCCATTAACTGCTGGCTTTCTGAGGGAGCAGAAACGCAGCTCGTAATGCCAGACTCTGCAGGTTTTGCTCAGCAGCCATTAGGTACGACTTCGGAGCCTCTAAACCCTGGAAATAAAAAGCACCTGGGCTGGTTGGTGTGACTTGGGCTGCTGCTTTCTGATGATCGGCGTTCTGCAAATTGACTTTGCCCATCAGTTAGGGTAAGGCAGAGCCGGGGAGTATTTTCTCAGGGATGGGGATAGAGATGGTCGGATATTCTGGCACAGGGGAGACCTGGCAGAGAATATAAGGAAAGCGGCTGCTGTCAGCCTTTGTCAGGGTCCCCGCGATATCCATGTGTTGCCTTGGCATCGTCCGGAGCCCGTGGACTTGCGTATCTTGCAGCCAGAATATGAAATCATTATGTCGGTAGAACGGGAGCTGTGCGTCGTCGTGATTGGTTTAGTTTGCATTTAGTATTTTTTCACTTACAATCTTCTGCAGCGGATACCTGCAGTAGCCTTTTGGAATTGTACCTGGTTTTGCATGTGGTTTTGATGTGCTGGGAGAAAACAGTCTGCTCGTTGCATTTCAAAGGATGGTGCTGGTTGAGGTAGGGTTATTCTGGGCATCTCTGCACTTAAGAGAGTACTCTTAAGAGAGCGCTGCATCACTGAACATCCCAGTGGAGAGGGGATCAGGCTCCTATCACATCCCTTCCCGAGGAGGGCATACCTGCTCTTCAGGCAGGTGTCAGTTCTCCCCGACTTCTGTGGTTTTGTGCTTAGCCTGTAAAGCAGAGGAATTTTCACCATGAAGAAACAAATATGCATGTAGGTTGTAGAGAGGGGGGGTTGGTCTCTTCTCCCAAGGAACAGCGATAGGACAAGAGGAAATGGCCTCAAGTTGTGACAGGGGAGGTTTAGGATGGATATTAGGAAAAATTTCTTCCCCGAAAGGGTTGTCAAGCATTGGAACAGGCTGCCCAGGACAGTGGTGGAATCGCCATCCCTGGAGGCATTTAAAAGCTGGGCAGACGTGGTGCTGAGGGACATGGTTTGGTGGTGGTTTTGTCAGAGTTAGGTTGATGGTTGGACTTGATGATCTGAAAGGTCCCTTCCAACCTAGGTAATTCTATGATTCTATGGTTCTATGTTTAACTTTTGCCACCATGAAGACTGCAGGAGAGGGAAGAAGAGTAGACCCTCATGATACAGGTGTCATCTTTGACCATGTGAGCTTGTAGGAAAGCTAGCAGTGCAGGAGAAGGATGGCGGCCAGGAGGAGTGTGAAGGAGGGGGTGGGGTCTTCCACGCTCCTTTCACAGATCCCAGGGATGCTCCAGTTTGGTGCAAAAACTGAAGCAGGGAGTGGCAGAGAGTTGACTTGCTGTTTGGCATAGAGCTGAACAGCTTCTGAGTTGCTTAAAATAAGCACTTTGAAGGTAAACGGTCAAGTTATGCACAAGTTGGAGCTGTGGGGAAGGTTGCATTGCAGAACTGAGACCATGGTGTGGGACAAGTAGGGGAGCTGGACTGTGACATTCCAGACAGTGTCTATACTGAGGAATGCGGCAGAGGGGCCGGAAGAAGAGGGTGTTGTGGTCAAGTGAAATAAAAAGCTGTATAAAGTTAGTCGCAGTGTGAAATGAACCCAGAGCGCTGGGGAGAGCTGATGGGAGCTGTGTCACTGCTGCAACAGTGTCACCCTGCTGTCACGAAAGCTTTAGTGCACCTAGGTTTTCTTCCAGTACAAGGAGAGAAGCATGGAAAGTCCTTACCAATTTTATTTACTTTTCCTCAAATGTCTGCAGAACAGGGTGACTAATATTTAGAAGAAATAGTGGTTGCTTTTATGCTACTTCTTAAAAAACTTAGGGGAAAACGTGATTATATTTTCCACAGTGATCTTTAGCTCCTTTCCTTGATGTGCTATTACATTTTTTTCAAGGGAAATGCATCTGAATCATTAAAAAGCATAGCATAAAGCATGTGATCGTTAGCCTTTTTTGAAATTAATTGATGCTTAATGTGATGATCGACATGTGTGCAAGAGGCACAGAGGCACTCCCTGTAGTTACTTTGGAATTTGACCAATTTCCGCCAGATTTTTCGGTGTGGATTTTGAAGATACCAAATTGTTGCAGAGTCCATGAAGGCAGAGGGGAGAGAAAAACCTCTTGCAGTCACCACGGAGTAAAAGCCGCTACGCGTTGTGTCGGAGAGTCCATGAGCGAGTTCACCAGGAGATACTAATCCATAATGCAGTGAGTTTCATCGTACCCTTTGCTCATAGATCTGTCTGTCCCAGAGGAGCATCGCTCTTTTACAAGTCAGCCTTTGGCAAAAGTGATGCCGTAATGTGAGTCCAGGGCTCTGATTTTCCTCCTGCAGCTGCTTGCCATCCCACCTCTGACGCGCGGCATCCAAGGCATCGCGGAGCGCGGCACTACGGTGGGGTGTGCGATAGATCTCAACGTGCTTTGTAGATATATGCGAGCTCCGTAGGTTGGCCTGGTTACTGAGATTTTGTTCGATTGTGTTGGTTTAACTCAGTGGGAGGTTATTTGAGAAGGAAATGAAAGGCTCAATGAACAGTGAATACTTGAAGAGGTGTTAAGAGGAAATACCAGACGTATAAGCTTTAGGATCTTTGTTTTAAAATTTTTCGCTGTCTCTTCAGCCAGCCTGGTGTTGAGCAGCACAGAAGTAAACCTGCAAGCACAGAGGAATGCCTGACTCATGTTGGAGTGAGAGAGTCCCTGTTCAAGGGAAGAGGAGTTTGTGCAGGGAAGACCTGGGAGTCAAAATAGCTCAGGATGTAAGGAGAGTAAGTGTAAGGAAGATACCTATAGGAGAGATGGGGAGGGACTCTTTATGAGGGAGTGGAGCAATAGGATGAGGGGGAATGGTTTTAATCTGAAAGAGGGGAAATTTAAATTAGATAATAGGAAGAAATTTTTCACTGTGAGGGGGGTGAGCCCCTGGCCCTGGTTGCCCAGAGAAGCTGTGGCTGCCCCATCCCTGGAGGGGTTCAAGGCCAGGTTGGACGGGGCTTGGAGCAACCTGGTCTGTTGGGAGGTGTCCCTGCCCAGGGCAGGGGGTTGGAACTGGATGGTCTTTAAGGTCCCTTCCAACCCAAACCATTCTCTGATTCTATGAAGAAATGTTTTACAATGAGGGTGCTGAAACCCTGGCCCAGGTTTCCCAGGGAGGTGGTGGATGCCGCATCCCTGTAAACATTCCAGGTCAGGTTGGATGGGGCTCTGAGCAACCCAATCTAGTTGAAGATGTCCCTGCTCACTACAAGGAGTTTGGACCAGATGGCCTTTAAAGGTCCCTTCCAAACCATTCTATGAGTCTATGAAATGTTTTTTCTGCCTCAGTTGATAGCCTGGTTGCAACCCGGGCTGTCGTGTCCCTGACCCGTGCTGGAGAGGGGGGAACTGCAGGATTTCCCTGCAGAGTGGTAGGGATGGCCAGGTGGGAATGGGAGCATTCAGAGGAGCACGTAGTGCTCTGTGTCTCTGTGTTGGGGACAAACTCTTCTGCAGACAGAAATAATCAGGAAGCCTCATCCTCTTAGATGAAAAAGCAAGAGGTTTTGTCCTTCTAGAAACTCTTTCTGTGACTTACACTCTATTTATATTCTTAATTACTGGGAAATTGAAACTATTTTGGATTTATTTTCCTAGAAAGGAGTATTTATATGGAAAAAAATCTGATTGTATAAATGGATGAGTCTGAAGTACTACAGAAAAAGAGGGCAATATTGGCTGTTCTAAAATCAAAACTTTCCTAACCATTACAAGTGATCATGTCAATTATATCAGAAGCCCAGTAGCAGTGAGGTAATGAGAGGGAGATTTGATTGCTGAAACAAATGTAATTTCCACAGCATTAAGATCTGGTGAAAACTGCATTCTGAGGCAGTGGATTGCATTCTTATTAGACGACTGTGGTTCTCCCCGTTTTGCTGTAGACGCACACAGACTTATTACTGTTTAGGCCAAGTAGGGTAGAATAATATTTCACCTACTATGCACCGATGTGTAATTTCTGTCCAAGTTACAACAAAATATCTGCTTCTGAAACCTGTGATAATTATGGCTGCTGATTTTTGCATGCTTGGGATCGATATACTGGAAATAGGGTAAGCCTGGAGAGCTCGGCTTTGCTTTGCAAGATTTGAGAATTTGATCTACGCTTAGGAGGAGAGCACCGTGTCCAAGGAGTCTGCTTTCCCTTTGGACTGAACTTCAGTGCCAAATGAGTTTCTTTCCCAATATTCTTAATTTTTCCTTCTTTCTGAAAAACCTAGTGGCAAACCTGAGGCTTCTAGGTCCAGGGTTGAAAAGCTGTTTGTGTTTGCATTTAGGTTACACCGCTGGTGACTCTTGCCGTTGGTCTAGCACGGGTGCAGTTCTGCGAGCAGCAATGGGGGAAGCGCTGGCACGAAGAGGCAAGAAGAGCTCTTGCATGTTTTTACAGTCGTTTCAAATAAAGTTTTTGTTGCTGCCAGGTGAAAGGCAGAGGCTGAAAGTGGAAGGCTCTGTTGAAGGAGATGTCAAGACAAAGTGTTGACTTCCTTCTCCAGATTTTATGCAGTTGGATTATCACTCACTTTTCAAAAACTTCTTAATTATCACTTTGATTTATTCATCTTTCCCAAGGTTTTTTCACATGATTAGTGAAAGGTGGTTGCATGTGCCTATCTTCTGTTCAAAGCAAGATGCTGTAATGCTCTTAAACCCAGCATCCGTCTGTATCCCTCATAGTTGCCTGCACAT
The DNA here is from genome assembly GCA_013396915.1 of Stercorarius parasiticus. Taxonomy (NCBI): domain Eukaryota; kingdom Metazoa; phylum Chordata; class Aves; order Charadriiformes; family Stercorariidae; genus Stercorarius; species Stercorarius parasiticus. The sequence continues at coordinate 93,502 of VWZL01004866.1, forward strand.
CATTCTCCACTTCTTGAGCACTCCTTGTTTAACATTTCTGCCTGAGTACATGTGAATTTGTACGGTTAATATTAGAGCTCAAGTATACTGCGAGATCAGATGATTTAAAAAAAAGGAGGATAAAAATCTCATTTCATGAAACTAAATCTTGTGAAACCACGTCTAACCTTTAAAGTGAGCAGGATTACTTCTGGAGAAGCGAATTCTGTGAAATTACGCTGTTAAGAGACAGAGGGTTGTCTCTCTCTTGACTCCAGGGCATTAAAACTCAGCCCCCGATGTTGGTACCATCTAAGAGATCACCGGATGGGTCAAGAGCTGGCATGTAATTTCAAGCCCGTGGCGCGTGCTGTGACTGCACTACACTGGGTTTGATACAGGTTTGGTTCACCAGATACTGAACTGGTGCACTCGGATGGACCCTGAGGGTGGGCATCAGTCCAGAGTCTAGTCCCTGAAGTGGTGACATATAAACCAAGGAAAGCAGCTAGACCATCTCCAAAGGAGAAAACAGACCCTGGTTCATCTCTTTCAGTGCTATTAACACTGCAGACGGTCTCCAGAGTGGTTTTGGCAGAGTGAGGTTTGGCACCGGTGCAGCATCACCTGGTGGCACCCTTCCTCGATAAAGCGTTGGCACGGCCTATCTGCGCTAGCTGCTGCCTTCGGTCCTGCCCCCAAAGTTCCTCATCTAGGACAAGTGGCGGCGAATAAGGCTGTCGTACGATGGTGCTGCTTTGTCAGCAGCAGCAGATTCGGGTGAAGTTTAGCCACAGAAGCTTTTCCGAGACAGAGCAGGTGGAAAATGCAAAACCTTGCATCGCTTGAGAAGAGATGGTCTTGTTCTGCTCACCGAGGAGCATCACTTGAGAAAGGATGTTCAAGTTCTGCTCACCAAGCAGCTGCAGAGGAGAAGTCTTTATGTGATGTGATGGATCTAAATGGGTTAAAAATAGCATGGGAGCAAGCCAGTAACAAATTCCTCTAGCTGCTCTTCCAGGCTGCAGGCACTCCCTAGTGATTCTCCTCCACAGAGGAAAGTGGAAGGAGTGGCTTGATGGACTGGTCCCTTTCCCATCTCCTGAAGAGTTTTGGTCCCTTATGAAGGCAGGACATCAGCCATGGTGGGCCACCAGTCTGATATAGTTCAATTTAAGTGTGTTGTTGGCAATGAGCGTACTGTGTTGCTTGTTGAAGAGAGGCATGAAAAGGGATTGACCTCAGACCCATATTAGGGTTAGGATTGGAGCCATTTGGCATTTTGAGTTCTCCAAGAGGAAGAAATGCAGATACTATCAATCATTGTCTTCCTTCTTTTTTTTCCGTCTGTTTTTCCTTCCATTTTTCTTCCTTCTAGTAAAGTCTTGAAGGTGGATATTGATGGTTTATGAGCAACTTAATGTTAAAATAAAAATAAAAGTCTTTGATACTGAAAAACTTCAGAGTTTGGGGATAGGTATTATTCTAAGCTTTTTTTTGATCCGACAGGATTAAGGCACCAAGAAACGCATCAGTTACATTGAAAAGTCTTCCCATATCACCTCGTCCCCCATGTCATTTAGGAGAAGTGTTGAGGGTAGGGATAATGGGAGGAGATTGTAAGCCCAAGTGTTGGAAAACATTGTTTGGGATGGGTGCAGGGAAGAGTGTTGCAGGAACACAAGTGAACGGTTTTATGAAGAAAAGGAATGACTAGTAGAGCTTTCTGGTCTCTTGTCTTGGTGCTTCTTTTGGTATTTCACTGAAGTTCCCAGCTCAACCCAACTCACCAGCTGATTGTCCAGGTTCTCCTTTTACTCAGTCATGGGATTTCTCCCCAGGAGAGAAAACCAAAGCGAGGCAACTCTGCGCTAGTGAGAATATGAATGTGCTCACTGAAAGCTTCATTTAATGTTTATAAAACATCAGGGAACACAGAAATGTTGCAACTTCAGGTTAGTGATACATTTTATATTTTTTTTTAAAAAACACAATTAATGCACTTTGAGGCTGCTGAAGCAGTGAAGCAAGCGTTTGTAGGTTTGTGGGAAATCTGTGTCGCGCTTCTAAAGTTTATGGCTGTGGGTAGGAGGAGAAGTGTCATCTTATCTCCAGGAACTAAAACATCCTGATTGTATCACATAGAATCAACCTCCAAATTTCGTTCCCCTACAGAGAAACCCAGTCAAATAAAATTGCCCAGTTTTGAAGAAGGACTTTGAAGCTTTGTGACCGCTGGCATTTGTGTCAAGCCAGGGTTATTTACAGGCTGCTGTGAAGGGCCTTAACTAATCACTAGTAGTGTTAGCCAGTTTTTCGTCTCTTGGAGAGAAAAACTATCAAATCCTTGAGTTTTGAGTGGGGTTGAAGAGGTTTTTTACTTTTGGCATCATGCTGCGACATCTGCTAGAGGCACAACAGGGCAATGTGGTTCATTTTGCTTTCAATATGCAAAAAAGCAGTACGTGGGAGGTAGAAACAGAGTCTGGCTATGAGGTTGGAGGTTGGAAATATTGTCCAGGCATGTAGGGTTTGAGTTAGGAAAGCCAGAGCTCACCTAGAGTTCATTCTCACAAGGGGATGTCGAGGGCAGCAAGATGATGACCTGGTCTAGTGGGAGGTGTCCCTGCCCAGGGCAGGGGGTTGGAACTAGATGATCTTTAAGGTCCCTTCCAGCCCATTCTATGATCATCTGCTCTTGTGTTGTGGCCTGTTGCTGAATGGGACGCATGATTTAGCACCGGTGGACACAGATAAGGCTGAGGTCCTCAGTGCCACCTTTGCTTCAGTCTTCATCAGCGAGGTCTCCGTGGTTAGTGATGGGGTTTAAGAAGCAGAGGAACATCAGCAGCGGGCAAGGGTTAAGTTAGGGATTACTTGCAAGTCTGTGAGACCTGATGAGCTCCATCTGCGGGTGCTGGCAGAGGTAGCTGATGTTAACGCAGGGCCACTCTGTTCTCTCTGATAACTCATAGAGATTGGGGGAGGCCCTCAATGATGGGAGAAAGGCAAATATTGCATCCATCTTCCTAAGACCACAGGGATGACCCAAGGAGCTACAGGCCAGTCAGCCCCACTTCAGTCCCTGGGGAGATCATGGACTGACTCTTCTTGGAACAAATTTCTGGGCATGTGCAGGAAAAAAAAAGAGTTTGAGAACAGTCAACATGGATTTACCTAGGCTAAATCATGTCTGACCAACCTGTTTGTCTTGCAGGTTAAAATGGTTGGATTTATGGGTGAGGGAAGAACAGTGGATGTCGTTTACCTCAACTTTAGGTTTCAACACTGTCTCCCACAGTATCCCTATATCCAAGCTGGGATGTTACGGTGAGGATGAGTGGACAACTAAATGGTAAAAAAATTGGTTGGATGGTCCGTGTCAGAGAGTCCTACTCTACCTGGAGGACAGCGTACAAGTGGAGCACCACAGGATTTATCTTGGGACCTCTCCTGTTGGCGTCTCAGTCAACCTTGATGGAGTATACTCATCAAGTTTGGAGGTGGCGCAAGTTATGTTCACTGGAGGGTCCTGTCCAGGCTGAGGCAATGGGCCAAGAGGAAGCTCATGAAATTTGGAAGGGACAAATGCAAAGTCCTGCACATGGGATGGAGAACCCTTTGCAACAGCCCAGGCTGGGGACGAGCTGACTGGGGAGGAGCTTGCTGAAAAGGACTTGGGGGTTGTGCCCTTGGACGCTGGCAGCAGGGGAAGCCACCAGCATCTTAGGGTCTTTAAACTGGAGCGCAACCCATAGACAGAGGGCAGTGACAACCCCCTTTGCTCGGCATAAACAAAATCCAATTGTCTGTCCCACAGTACAAGAAAAACTTCAACAGACTGGAATGAGTTCATCAGCAGGCCACCAGCATGGTTTTCTTTTGAGACAAAAAGCATCTACCTGTAATGCACGTGCATTTTCTGTAAGATCTTAGATGCTATGATAAAAACTGAGCTAGATAAGCTGTATCAGTTGATCTGTATCATGTTGTCGTGAGAGTACAGGTTGCAAAGCCAGAGTAAGAGCTAAGCAAGTAGACAACTAACCATTCCCAAAATTATCTGAGGATTTTTTCTCTGTTGAGTTAAGGCTGAGAACGAGAAGCATGTGTTCTCCCTGTGCATAGCTGGGTCTGTTGGCAAAACTGTAACCAAACATCTAACAAAACTAAGAAGTGGGTTGGACTTCCCAGGTTTTACATTTGCAGGAAAGGCAGTCAAGATTTTTTTTTGCCCGACAACAGCAGATTGCATGGAATCCGAACTAGGTGGCTACCATCTGCTTTCACACAGGCTTTGAAAACATGGGCCAACCCTCCACGGCATGGGTGAGGAAGACGGAGGAGAGTGTTTACAAGTCTGTGTTTACTGGATTTTGGGATTAATGTGCTGTTTTCTTATTCTGAGTCAGAGTCAAACTGAATTAGGCTTTGACTGAAATGCTGAGCGCCGCTCTCTTTCAGCGCCACTCGCTTTCAGCGCCACAGTGTAATTTAGAAGATGAGCTTCGAAAATCTTTCTCTACCAAAATATTCTCACCCCAGCCAATCCAGTTTGATATCATAATCCTGCAACGTGTGTTTTGACGTTTTTCTGCTCTCAGTCCAGTGTAACAGTCTCAGATGAGATATTCTGGAGTCTCAGTGGTGAAGCAGAATCCCTCAAAATTTTTGGAGGAAAAGGAGAATAAGGTTTTAAGGACCATAGGACTTGGTCTAGTGTATGGGTAACTGTGATTTCTGGAGTAGGATGCCCTGACCCAGACAGAAGGGAGACATCCCAGAGTCAATAAATCACAGGGTGACTTGAATTTGCCACGCTGCTGTCAGGGCGTTGTGTTTGAGACGCATAAGTAAGTCTTCTATTTTTCGTCATATTATATTATAAAAATATAATAAAATCAAAAACTGATGTTAGCGTTGCAGTTAAGTTCAGACAGGTGCTGGAGCAAGCCCCGGTGGGAGGACATCAGGGCAAGGTGCTTGTGCCAGGCTTCTCCTTCTGCCCTGCTCTCCTGCATTGCCATCGTTGTAAGGTCACCTCCTCTTCAGGGTTTTTAAGGGTGACACGTTGCTACAAGGGACGAATTGTCAGGTGGTGACCCCAGTCACTGCAAACGACTGGAGGTGTCGCTCAATCTGCAGCGTCCCTCGTGAAGCCGAAGGAATAATGTGCCTGAAATCAAGCGGTGTGACCCTCAATGAAGAAGGATACACCGGTAAGGAGCAGGGTTCCTCACGCACGATGAGAAGCCTGGTTATTTCACTTGACTTGGCCAATTTAGCTGATTTCACACGGAGGGGCTTGGCTTAAGCTTTTCTCAGCTGTGAGGGTGAATCAGAGAGCTTTACGGCAGCAGGTGAGATTTTTGTATCAGTAAAAGGAGTGTTTTGACGGTTCATTTATTGGGCATTTCCGTGCCTAGTTTTCGCAGTGCCTCGCATGATGCTGCCGTTCCCAGGTCCTGTTCAAAGGAGACATGAACAGCTCCACCTCACGCGGAAAGCAGCGCTTGCACAAGGCAGGAGACAACAAAACATCTGGCCTCCATGTTTCCTTTAGTTCTTAACTTGAAATCTTCAGCTGGATTGTCGTTTACATTACAGCTCATTTACGCCGCTGTTAGAGGAGGTGTGGGTATAATTTATTCTCGCATTTACGTTGCCGGAGTGGTTTAAAGCGGTAAGTGAGAATCAGACCCTCGGTTTTCTGGTGGTTTCTTTTTGTTCTAATGAAGGATGCACAGCTGGATGCAGTAGCCTTTAACCAAACCCTGGAGCATCTCTTCATTACTCTTAATTCGCAGTCATGCCTGGGAGACCTGTTGCGAATAAGTGAATTGGAGGAAAGCGAGGCTCGTTACATCTCAGAGCTGCTTTGTTCTTTGAGAATTATAGTTTTGTTTTGAATTATTTAGGCTGCTTCGTTACGTGTTCTGTCATCCTGGCTTTGTGCGCCGTTATCAATGGGACGGCTCAGGCGGAGGGCTGCGGGGGGGTTCCCGCTCGAGCCGCTTGCACTTGGATTTACTTGTGTGACCTTTTGACACAGGAGTGGGTTGATAAACCTTGGCTGGCAAGCGAAGAGGCACTACCACTTGGAATTTGCAAATGCGAAACAGCGGCAATTATGGAAGAGCGACTTTGGAGCGCCGGCCCTAGGAATGTATTTAAGGGAAGATGGATTTGGGGTGAGGTGTTGATAAAGAATGTTTTGGTTTTGCCAGGTTCCTGAAAAGCTCTTTTTAATAAATTGCTGATCTTTGGAGGGCTGTAAGAAATACCATGGATTGCCTTTTATCAGCCTATAATGTGCTTTCATCACTCCGGAGAAGTATGTGATAGTGGTACTGAGTGGGTCCCTGGAGAAAGCCGAGGAGACATTGCTAACGGCTCCAGAGTTACGGCTGCAGCGAGTCTGCGTTAAAATGGAGCTTATGTTTCCTCGTTAGTACTCTCTCTATCCTTATCACCAAAGTGCTGCTGCTGGTTTCTCACGTGCGGAATTACTTTTCTGTAATGGTACAAGTAATTTAGCTCAGTAATACCGGAGTCAAAAACAACTCCTTTTGAAATGTTATGATTTATTGCTTCTTGAGGCTCTTAACGTTGAAATGGCTTTCCATTCTTGAAACTTGTAAGGCATCGAAATATTACTCTGCATTTACTAAGAGGCAAAATCTACTTGGCGTTGAAGGCATTGAGATAATAAAGATGGGATCCTGAATGGCCGTTTTGCAAACATTTTCTGACAGTAGCATTGAAAAGTAACTAGATATTAAAAATCATAGAATTGTCTAGGTTAGAAGGGACCTTTCAGATCATCAAGTCCAAGAATGTTGTAACCCCGCCCTATTTATTTATCAGATTTCTCAGTTTTCTCAGGAATTTGTGTTTTCCAACACTCAAGTCCGTACCTGTGGAATGCTGTGCAGCATGCCCCAGTGCTTGAGGGGAAAAAAAAAAAAGTAAACAATGATTTCTTGGTTTAATCTTCCCATTTGAAAAAAAAAAAAAAAATGGTAACACTAGAGTTCTTAAATTGTTCATCTGAGCCTAGCTAGGGATAGTGGTTTATCAGATTATAAATGTGCTTTCATTACCTGGAGGTATATAATACGTTGGTCTGTGAAATACACACTTGGGCAATGAGAAGATGAAGGTCACAGAAGTATCGCTGGATCCCTGCCAGTGAGTGTATTAAAATTAAATAAATCCTTGATGCATTGTCGATGGCGCACGTACAGATGCTTTCTCTAATTCAGAGCAGGACGAATGCAGCATGTGCTTTTGCGTACCTGCATCTCACTGACAGGACAAGGGGTAATGGGCACAAACTTGACCATAGGAAGTTCCATCTCAACATGAGGAGGAGCTTCTTTCCTGTGAGGGTGGCAGAGCCCTGGCACAGGCTGCCCAGAGAGGTGGTGGAGTCTCCGTCTCTGGAGACATTCCAACCCCGCCTGGACGCGTTCCTGTGCCCCCTGCTGTGGGTGACCCTGCTCTGGCAGGGGGTTGGACGGGATGATCTCCAGAGGTCCCTTCCAACCCCTGCAAGTCTGTGATTTTGTGACACTTCGCAGCCCTGTTGCAGATAAGCATCATTACCTTCAGCTGATTTTCTATCTTTGAAGACTTTTTAGCAATTGCATCCAGTTCCTGTGACACCTGCTGGTGTTTTTACAGGTGAGGATCTGCCGGCATCTCCAGAGGGTTAGAACTAAGCCGTGCGTTTCATACCTCCTGGAGCCTCTCCTGGTCGGGCTCGCGGCTAGTTAAGGCGACTGCTGCTGGTTAAGAGGTGGCGTTTGTGCCCTGTAATTAGCAGACGTCCTCATCTTCCTTCTCCCCAGACGATGGAGAGTCGAAACAGGCTTTTGACAGCACCCATTGTCTTTCCATGAAACAATTGGAAATCCTCTGTCTTGCTCTATCCGCTGTTGTGCTGTGACGGGCCAAGGCCTCACGTTGCACCAGGGAAGGTTTAGGATGGATATTAGGAAAAATTTCTTAACTGAAAGGGTTGTCAAACATTGGAAAAGGCTGCCCAGGGAAGTGATGGAGTCACCATCCCTGGAGGTGTTTAGAAGACGGGTGGACATAGTGCTTAGAGATACGGTTTAGTGATGGTTTTTATCAGTGTTAAGTTGATGGTCGGACTGGATGATCTGAAAAGTCCCTTCCAACCTGGGCAATTCTGTGATCTAAATCTGCGAGCAAACTCTGGGCTTTGCCATCCTGCCTCACGCCAACTCTCAGGCTTACCAATGCCCACCCATAATTATTTCACGTTTTAGCTTCTGTGGCTAAGTGAAGGTGAACTGGAGTTTGCCTCTGAGGCGAGCTGGTTCCCCTTCTCCTTCCAGTATACTGCTTAACAGGCTTTAAAAACTGCTGACAGTTGTTTTAAGAGCTGATTTTCAGGTCGGGCCTTTTGTAACTCCGCAGCAGGAGGAAGATATTGTTAGAAACTAAAGGAACGGAAGGGTTGCTGTTGCTCGAGGCAGGAGGAAAGGGTGCTTCGCTGCTGGAGAATAATGCTTTAAAGTGCTTCTCCTGTCCCTCCTGCTAAGGCACTCAGGAGTTTGCTCCAGCTGTCGGGCTGAGATGTATTATTGGTAGCACCAAGACAAACCAGGAGGATGTTTAAAACAAGGGCTGGGGTCCAGAAATGATTTGCTTAAATGGTCACCAAAGATGCTGGGGGAGAAAATGAATTGCAGAGCTTTTGCCAGGGTCTTGGGGAAATCTGAAGGGGGGCCGTAGAGGAGAGTATTCCCGTGTGCCGTGTGCTGCAGCAGTGATTTTTTTGTTTTCTCAAGGTGTAAAAGCAGGTGGTGTGTGAGCGCTGATTGCTTAGGTGAGTGCCTTTCAAACACTCCTCTAATTTAGTACATACTAAAATAGCACCGAGTCTGTTAAACGTATGATGTTGCTCTGAGTCCTTATGTTTGAGCTCATTGGAAAAGCAATCGGTTCTCTTGTTGGCGTGCACGCCGAAGAGCAGGAACAATGCAGGGCAGTTATGTGCTCAGAGTTGCTCCAAGCAGCCAACAAAAATACGTTACAGTCCTGAAGAAGTAGCAATTAATGGCGTGCATTTATGGAAAAAGAGGGCAAGTGCTCTTGCTTTGTGGTCTGAAGCCCCGTCCTCATGAGGTCACATCAGGCAAAAGCTGCTGGCGGATATAAGCACCTCAGGTACAGCTTTTTAGAAGAGGAATCAGTGAAAAAGAGGCAAGAAGAATGCTTAACCTATCTCTCCGCCTGGGAAGCAGCAGAGGCACGAAGGAGCACCAGGGCCCTCGCTGTGTGAGGACGGAGGCAGGCTTTGGTTTTGGTCTTGGCAACTGCAGAAATGTGAAACAGCATCCGGCTGTTGTGGCTTCGGCACTCGCAGGTCAAACCCAGCGTGCTTGAGTGCAGGGCTGGCTCCTTATCCTGCCCCGTGCAGGCTCTGTGCCTGTGTTCATAGAATCACAGAATGGTTTGGGTTGGAAGGGACCTTCAAGATCATCTTGTTCCTTCCAACCCCCCTGCCCTGGGCAGGGACACCTCCCACCAGACCAGGTTGCTCCAAGCCCCGTCCAACCTGGCCTTGAACCCCTCCAGGGATGGGGCAGCCACAGCTTCTCTGGGCAACCTGGGCCAGGGGCTCACCACCCTCACACCAAAGAATTCCTTCCTAATATCTCATCTAAATCCACGCTCTTTTAGTTTAAAATCGTTCCCTCTCGTCCTATGGCTCCCCTCCCTGATCCAGAGTCGCTCCCCAGCTTTCCTGGAGCCCCTTTAGGGACTGGAAAGGGCTGGAAGATCTCCCCGGAGCCTTCTCTTCTCCAGGCTGAACCCCCCGAGCTCTCTCAGCCTGTCTTCATAGGAGAGGTGTTCCAGCCCTCCAGCCCCCTGATCCTCTCTGTGGCCCTTTGTGGCCATGTTGTGATGGGGTTTCTTACTGCGCTCTGTACAAAACTGGGTTGAATATTCCAAGACCCTGGACCATTTCCATCCCTTGGCATCATAACATTTCAGCAAGCGCTGATTTTCTTAGTTTTTCCTGTGCAATTGGAGAACTGAAATCTGCGGTGAATATATTAACATACATTGAATTATAGAACAGATATTTAGCATTTTTCCTGAAGGAGCCTAAAATGCTTTATGGACGCTTTCATGTATCACTACACATACGCAGCCACTTCTGCTTCATGCTTAGGTTTAATTCAAGATGGAGGGCGAGAATTTTGCCTGGGGAGATCAGGTAAACCAGAATAAGCCCCCAGATTGATTGATACAGACAGGTCTTAGCTCAAGATTTGCCCTGCCACCCTGTAGGGAGAGCTGTCAGGAAAACATCCAGATCAGTGGGTGCACAAAGGACCTTGTTGAGCCATTGTGACTACATCCTTCTACAGAAAGGCATGGATGCTCTGTTGTATCACCTGGTTTATTTGCAGGAGGACATATCACAAGCATGAGCAAAGAATTTTGTTGCATAAACCCAGGAGATGGCTACAACTGCCACCCAATCCCCCTCTGTCCCATCCTCCCCAAAAGAAGGTATCTCAGAAATGTGGCTAACCTTATACTGCTGGTGACAGAGGGTGGCCTCAGGCTGAGGGGTGACATCTCACGTGGCTTGCTGTGTCCATGGTCTACATCACGGGGATGCGGAGGTGCAAGACCAGGTCTGCAGCTCTTTTTGAACCAGCTGGATGCTCCACTGTGCCATTGCTGTAAATGTGCATCCTCTTTTTCTTCTGAAATGAAAAACCCTCCAAATACTCAGGGTGAAATATCACCTGGTTTCTTTGCAGGAGGACATATCACAAGCATGAGCAAAGAATTTTGTTGCATAAACCCAGGAGATGGCTACAACTGCCACCCAATCCCCCTCTGTCCCATCCTCCCCAAAAGAAGGTATCTCAGAGTTACAGCTGACCTTTTATTGCTGGTGACAGAGGATGGCCTCAGGCTGAGGGGTGACATCTCACGTGGCTTGCTGTGTCCATGGTCTACATCATGGGGATGCGGAGGTGCAAGATCACGTCTACGTCTCTTTTTGAACCAGCTGGCTGCCCCACTGTGCCATTGCCGTGAATTTGCATCCTCCTTTTCTTCTGAAATGAAATACCCTCCAAATATTCAGGGTGAAAACCGCTAAAATATTCATCTATTCTTAGACTCATTAAGGCAGCGTAATTGGATGTAGGCGCTTCCTCTGCTCTAACGGCGCTGTCTCGCTTCTGAGCCAAGATTCATTTCCACGGGCAAGAGGATGCTCTTGTGCTCTCTCCTTGCGGATAAGGGATGTGTGAAGAGTCCCTGTAGCTCACCTCTCTTGGAAAGCAGCAGAGTGTGGCAGCACCTACCTTGCTTCAACTCTTCCCAGGGATGGCTTTGCTCACCGATGCTGCTTTTGCTCCAGCCCTGAGCTGGGATCGCTAATCAAGGCCATAATCAACCTCTTGTAGGTCCTTTGTTTTCCAAATTGGTGTTCTGTGGTTTCCTCTTCCTGTGATTTTTTTTTTCCCCCCTGTTTCTAACAAAGCTGCATCCATTTGAAGGCTCCTGCGCCATCTCCTTTCTTTAAGATGTATTTGTGCATTTTCGCCCTTTTTGTAATTGAAACACTCCATGATCAGGATCTCTCTGGGTGCTTTCAAATGCACAGTGAGACAGATTTTGTCCTAGAGACCTAACTTGTGATTTGCACTCAGTGGAAGGCCTTCAAATGCAAAAGCTGCTTACAGTGTCCCTATTAGATGTTAAACAGCACTCATAGCAGGCTGGAAAAGGTGAAATACCATTTTTAGAGCCTGAGGGCAGCTGGAATTGCTCTCTTGAGTCTGCAGCCACCAGGAGGGTGGCAGCATCTTGAAAGGCTGCAGTGTGTGTTGGGCGTTGGCACCTGGCCCCCAACAAACTAACCTGTAAAAATAAGCTTAACCTACACTTAAAAATAAGCTTATCATCAAAAAAGCATTAACTTGTTGCCACCACCAACTCCTATTATGTGTTTGGTGGCAGAATGAACTCCTGGCTGCAATTAAAGGTGGGTTGAGCCTTAAAGATAACCTGGGACAGAAGGGCAAAAGGAGAAGTTTCACAGAATCCCAGACTGGCCGGGGTTGGAAGGGACCTCTGGAGATCACCCAGTCCAACCCCCTGCCAGAGCAGGGTCACCCACAGCAGGGGGCACAGGAATGCGTCCAGGTGGGGTTGGAATGTCTCCAGAGACGGAGACTCCCCCACCTCTCGGGGCAGCCTGTGCCAGGGCTCTGCCACCCTCACAGGAAAGAAGCTCCTCCTCATGTTGAGATGGAACTTCCTATGTTCAAGTTTGTGCCCGTTGCCCCTTGTCCTGTCCCCGGGCACCACTGAGAAGAGCCTGGCCCCATCCTCTTGCCCCCCACCCTTTAAGTGTTTATAAGCGTTGATGAGATCCCCCCTCAGTTGTCTTTTTTCCAGACTGAAAAGACCCAAATCCCTCAGCCTTTCTTCATAAGAGAGGTGGTCCAGTTTGTGGTACCCCAGTAGGTTTGAGATAACCCTTAAGTTTGCTGATGGATGGTACCAATTCTCCTGCAGCTCTCAGGCTACAGGTGGACAGGCTGCAGAGGTGTTGAGGAAGAAGGACGGTATGAAGGAGCTGGAGGAGGATGCCCTGGAGGAGCCATCAAGCAAACAATTCACTGATTTTTAGCGTGTGTCAAATCTCACGTATTTTGCAGGCTGCTGTATTTAATGAAAGGTGGTGTTGCGCCATCCCAGTTTTATTCACAGCTCCCCAATTTTGTTAACGTTGTCACTACAAAATGCAGAGCTACCGGGCAGGTTTCTTGTTAAAGTCATTGTGTGGAAGTGAATTAACGTTTAAGTATTTGGGTTAGTCTCGTTTCATTTGGGCTAATCTTGTGCGCGTGTTAGACTCGCACACAGCGGGCCAGATCCTGACGGGGGGATGCTGATTTAGCGGCTTGAGAGCAGAAATACTGCTGGAATGTCGCGTACCTGGGACATGGTGACTTTTGGGAGGGATCTAGAGTTCACGGCCCTTGCTGACCTTTTTAAGGACAGTTGGATGCTTTCATGCCACCAGTTCAGTTAAGGCGTTGAATAGCTTTCTAATTATTAACATCCAGTTGTAACACCTTAAGGTTGAACTTTGAGGCTGGAATTTGTGTACTGGAGACAGATGGGTGAAATGCTGAAGATAAGCAGAGGTCAACTGGTTAAGCCTTATTTTTTTAATAGCCTTGTTGGGGTTAGAGAGTGCTTTCTTAAAGCGTATTTACTGTATAATCTGTGGAGATGAGCGTAAGAGAGCCTTTGAAGGAATTAGTGAAATTCAGTTGAGACTCCTTTACATTCAGGCAATGGAGACTTGCTGCAGAATCCGAGACTACCTGAACGTGTAAGGGGCCGCCTTCTGCTCTCCCACCGATGTCGACCCTAACGACGCATTTAAAAATTGCTTTTCCTCTTGCCAAACTGATCTGCCAAACTGATTCACCATGGCCTGACGAAGTGGAGTCCTCGTTAAATTCGCTGAAGGCTGGGACTTCAGTTCGGTCCTGCGTGGGCTCAACAAAACCGTCAAACGCATCTTGATTTTAAGCATGCCGAGAGCTGGTGCTACTTGAGCCCGTGGTGAAGTGTTTTGCTGGCGTCTTTGGTCCTCAGTGGGGCAAGGGAGGTGAATTCTGCTGTCTGGATTTAAAGACAAATTGCCTTTTTTTTCAAGAATACCACAAGAGGAAACTTTGGGTGCTTGGAGGATGCTCCCGCCTGCCAGAGCAGATGCTTCATGGGGTGATGTGGTAGCATCTCTTTATCTCCGACACCAACGGATAATTTTTGCTCCAGAAGAGTGATGCAAAAATGGTGACACTCCTCATTTTTCGAAGGAAAAATATAAATCTCGCAGTCTTGTGTGAACAAATGCGGTGTCTGGGCTGGATGGACAAAGTTAGCTGGGCAGTGATGAGTTTGCTCACAGTAAGAATCTGCATCAAAATGGGAAATTGTGATAGCTGGAGAAATCAGGCTTGGAAAATAGCTATTTATTGGTAGCGCTCACACAGTTAATGCTGGGATCATGATCCTGGCAGCGTGTTGTTGACGTGGAGCGCCGTGTCGCAGCAGGGCAGCACTTACAGCCTGTCTGGCTGGGAAATCTATGGAATTTGGCACAAAACTACAGAGGTGCTGGTTTGCCCCTCACCTCTGCTGGGTATGAGTAAGCGGCAAATTAACAGGGGCGTGCTGGAGTAGCTTGTGCTCTGTCTGGCTGCATAGAGGAAAATGTTCCTTTAGAAAACGTTTTTGGTGTCAGTATTTAGGTATTGGCAGAGGGAGGGGGCTTTTGCTCTCGCACCCACCCTTTTTCATTCTTCACCCATTGAATACCCATAAAACTTCGTGTTGTCGGGTGCTGGGAGAGTGGTTTTAACTTAGGAAAAAAGGTAAACCGTCCTGATCGCGTTTAGTGGCTATGTGGATCTATAAACGGGGATGAATCATCTCCCGATGAAAGCATGGTGATTATGTCGCTGCAAATGGGTAGGAAGGATTTAACTTGGCTTTCCTTTGAAACTCTAAAACTGATACTGTCAGAGGCGCTTAGAAGCGGCAGATGCAGCGAGAGATGTCCGAAGCAGACGGATCTGCAGACCAGCTGTCCAAAGGCTCAGGTTGAAGCTGCACCATCGTCCCCATCTCGGGCTCTAGAGCAAATCTGATGGTCCTGGTGCAGGTTTTTTTTGCCCACCAAAAAAACGGAGCCATCTCCATATGTGACAGAAGCGGTGTGAGCATTGGTTCATTAGCATTTACATTTGTTTTAACTTCTGAGAGCATTACCACTGCTAAGCCCTAACAGAAGCCTTCAGGAAGCAGAAGTAGAGGCTTGCTGCTCATCCAGAGGAAGACTGACCAGTCTGCGTCCATCATCTCTAAGCTTTGTGCACGGCTCACAGCTTCTAGGCCATTTCTGGCTCTTGTTGTTCTTCCCTGCTGTCAGATTTAAATTCTCCCGTCCTGAGCAGCCGGCTGCTGGAGCGACGGGTAATCCAGTTCATGCACCAAGTTATGAGGACAGTAAGAGATCAGAGATGTCAACAAAATGTTCAAGACGTTCAAGGCCAGGTTGGACGGGGCTTGGAGCAACGTGGTCTAGTGGGAGGTGTCCCTGCCCAGGGCAGGGGGGTGGAACTGGATGATCTTGAAGGTCCCTTCCAACCCAAACCATTCTATGATTCTATAAAATTTGGGTAGCCTTTAGCCCCATATAATGCAGATTGTGCGGTGCAGGTGTGTTGCCCTGTTGCAGGAAGTGTGTTGCTGTTTGCCACAGCATACTGTGCTGCTTGGCTCACTCCAGGGACACAAACTGGAGCGTGAGTGATGAGTTGGTGGCATTCACAGACACATTTGCAGGGGAGCCCTGTTTTTTAAATAGAGCATCCAGAAATAGGTGCAGGGTATTCACATTGTGTTTCCCTGGAAGTTCTCGAGACAGATTTCCTAATTCTGAATCCTCATGATATGAGGGGCAAAAAAAAAACAGAAAACCTTAAGTGCTGTTCTGTTATTACTGTTTGTTATCCTGAAATTCCTTGCTGGGTTGCTGGCTTGACCTCGGCAGTAAGGTAATGCCCATGAACTGGAAAAAAAATGGTAACAATTGAGAGGTTCAGTGACCAGCAGTATCTGAAAGGCCGTTTTGCTCTTCTCAGGTTACTTTTGGTTATCCAAACAACCTGACTTCAGGCATGAACTGGATTTGGAAGATGCTGATATGCTGGAGGTCCTTTACATTCCCATGCCTCGATTTCCCCACATCTTTCCCCAGATGTCTTTCTAACATGCTTGACCACCACTCAGCACAAGGTAGTCCCGCTGCTGGGTCACCCTCCAGAAGATGCTGTAATACTAACACTGAGCAGCTAATTTTGTCCTTTGTAAATTTAATTAAGACTTTCGGAGAACTCTCCATTGTCTTCATGAGTTTAGGGGAAGTTCTGTAGATGAATAGTTTGCCTGTTTTCCCTCACGTGCTTTGTTTCTAGCCCAGGTTTATCATCAGTTTTTCCCAGACTTTCATTAAAAGCAGCAGTGCCTTGGTGTGTAGTATTCTGCTTAAGTCCAGCTGTATTAACATCTTACTGATTTCTCATGCATCATTTCTCCTACCCAGGAGGAAACAGGAGAATGACTTACCTCTAATGTGAGTATTCATACTGCAAGAAAAAGGAAGAGTACGGATTATACTTAAAATCGTACTTTTGAAGTACCGGTCTGGGTTGATGGAATTGGTCTGTTGCTGCTCCCCAAGGCATACTATAAACTTGTAATGGAGGGGCTGGACATAAATAAATGCTTTAAGCAGTTTAGTTGGAAGTCTGGATCTTCACCTTACCCCCTTTCCCTCTTCAGTCTCTGTTCCTCCCTCCTGCCTGGCACTGGAATGATTTGAAGGGGTTTGTGTCTGTTTTCACGTGGCTGCCTTGGAAATCTTTTCGGCCAACTTCCCTCTGGACTATGTACAAACATTAAAAGATGTTTGGAATTACTCAACCTCAACGGTGCTTGAAATTGAGCCATGTTCTGTTGTGTCAACAGAGTGCTTCAAGTGGTGATTGTAGAGGCCGGAGTAAAGGTTTCCAGCTCTAGTGCTGCCCACATATCTACTTTATTAAATGATGTTCCCCTGCCTGGGTAACTTAGATGTGCTGCTCTGGTTGCTTATTTGTTCATCTTCCTCCCTCTGTTTTATTTGGGTTCTATAATCAATGAATGGGTTGAGATGGTCCCTTCAAGAGCTGCTGCAGGACTTGTTCTTGCTTGCTTTCCTTTGCGTGCTTGGATCTACTCAACGGTGATTTGGGGAAGAATGAGAATCTTTGTGGGTTATTGGAAATGTGTGGTATTACTTGGCGTCTGAAGAATTTCACAATGCCCTAGTTGGCAGTGCTGTGTTTTTTCCTAGAGCAAACTGTTCAAGAGGCAGCTGAAGCTTCCACCTCTTCTTCACCCTTCTGGTGCCCATGGCATACATGGAAGAGGAACAGCGACGTGTAATTTGACTTATTTCAGACTCAGACGGTATCTTTCCTGAGTAATTCTGCTGACCGATAGACTGCTCGCTGTCTGGGTTATGAGGACAGCCAAATTTACAGTCTTAGAATTTAGAAACGATGCGTTTCAGTGGGTGCGATACAGTCTCCGGGTCTTTCTGGCTCAGGATTTCTTCTTTCCTGCAGAAACTTTGATATTTTGCAGTAAATATCAGGGAACAGGACACTATCATCTGGTGTCTAAAGGCATCCTTTAAGTGAGAGATGAGAAATGAGTTTCTTTTTTGGTTTAAGAAGTGTACTGTGCGTTCAGTGAGTGGGGAACTCTGATGATGCTGGATTGGATGTTGAAAAAATCCCATGTCTGCTGGTCCCACCTCACGATGAAAGCAGCAGATCACCCTCTGCGTTTGAGGTCAAAATGTGCAAAAAATTTGAAGGGCCAGTGATTTCACAGTAAAGTCTTATGATAGTGTTGGAGCTGAGGATTTCAGAGCAGGGGGAAGTTGGTAAAGGCGTGTTTTGTTGTCTTCCAGTTTGGATATCTCATGAGCAGTGCTGTGAGTGCCAGACCTAATGAAGCCTGGCATCCCGGGGGCTGGTGTCTCACGGTCGGCTGCTCCCGACCCCAGGAGAGTATTGCAGACCCGTGGAAGGTTTTTCTGTCATTTACAGGGCTCTCTTCCGTGCAGATCCTTTGGTGCCCAAGAGAGGAGAAGTTCACACTCTAGTCTTTCCCCAAGGATGAGAACAGAGGAGGGTCCACCACCCCCATTCAGCATCAGGTTGATCTTTTGTGGCCTCAAACTGATTTTAAGCCTGTATCTTCCATGGGAACTCAGTGTCTCTTCCCTCTATCCCTGTAAAATCTCTAGAAATACCCGTTATCTTTAAGATTGCTTCTGTTCTGTCGTATGTGGCATACGTACAATATGGTCAGATAAGAAAGTCCATAAGAAAGGAACTGGAAAAATTAAAACAATTTTTGTGACAAGCAAAGCTTACATGTGGCAGCTTGTTCTTTTACTGGGTGGCTGCCTCCAAGCTGTAGTGCAATGTCCTGGTTTGGGGTAGAGCAGAGCCAGCTTTCTGTTGTCCGTATCTCTCTTCTTCCTCTCCTTGGAGTGAGAGGTGGGAGAGAGCATCTGTCATCTTGTCATGGGCCAGCCTGGCCCAAACCACGACACGCAACTATTAGGGGAAACCCAAAGATGACATATGCACTTAAAACCGGAGTTGCAGTGTCGGATTAAACTCCACATGTAATATTTAAAGTAATATTTAAATGTATACATGCATAAAAATAGATATATATGGGGATTTTCAAAAGGGGATACCCATATATGAACCTTCGAAGTCATCTGTGCTCATCATGCCCTTCCTTGAGCAAGGGGAAAGAGGACAGTGCAGGTGGCTATTGTGGAGGGTGGGATTGCTGATTCAGCAGCCGTACAGGAAGACAGAGCTACCGACTGTGAATGTTATTATTTGGGAGAGCGTTTGTTCTTCCTTTTAGAGCTTCGGCTTCCAGTAAGTGGTAATCACCTGAGAAAAAAAAACAAACCCTCAGTTTGTACTTAAGAAATGTATATATGTACTCCTAGGACCAGCTGGAGAGTATGAGTCTGAAATGCTGAAAATCAAGAACTAAAAAGTACCACTCCCCCCATGTATGTTTATATATTTTTAAATCCTGTGATTAAGGCATTTTTGTAGCGATGTCGATTCTGATTATAAGAAAGTGGCGTTTCTGGAAGAGGCGGGAGCAAAAGCCCCTAGCTCAAGGATTCAAGCTGTCTGCTCGTCTCGGTGGCAGGTGAAGAGGCCACCATCCAGCTGGAGCAGAGCACTAATGATTTTCTATTTCTGAAGTGCCTTTGAAATTGTGGAGGTATGAGAAGAAACGTGCTTCTGGAGGTTAATCTTTCTGATAAACTCAGAAGGGACTTTGCAGCGAGGATAATTTGCGTGTTTGACGTATTAAGAAGGCGAGTAAATGTGGACCACTTCATGGATAGACGTGAAGGCTGAAGGCAAGGGGGAAGGTATCCCCTTGAAAAACACTTGAAAATGAGTAGGAAAGCTCTCAGCTGTAAGGAGGACTCAAGGTTGTGTTGTCTGTGAGTGTCTCTCATACTTGACATTGAGCCTGAGCCTTGAATTGAGTGTTAGGGAGCAGAGGGAGGAGGCACCCCAAAGGTCCCTGCTTCTCCTCAGGGTATGCTGAAAGGGGTCACAGACTGGAAATTGGGGAGGACACATGTGGATGTGGGAAGCTGAATGAAACGGATGTCTAAGCAGGAATGAAAAAATGGGCTTCAAGTGAGAATGTGGGAAGGGATGCTGTAAACGGGGTAGTTTTGAGGAAAATCCTCTTTACTTTGAGGGTGCCAAAGCACTGGAACAGGCTGCCCAGAGAGGCTGTGGAGTCTCTGTCTCTGTAGATATTCCAAACCTGCCTGGACACGTTCCTGTCCAACCTGCTCTGGGTCTGGCAGGGCATTGGACTAGATGATCTCCAGAGGTCCCTTCCAGCCCCGGCCAGTCTGTGATTCTGTGATTTTGCTTTGTGAGCAAGTTGCAAGTCTGAAGTCTTAAATATTTGAATTCCTGGAAGATGGTTGAGGGTAAAATAATTGGGGAAGAGAACAGCATGCAAAAGTGTGGTAGCTCAAGGGTGTTATAATAGGTGGTATCACCTACTTCTGAGCACGTGCCCCTTGTCCCAGAGGAGATGATGCCTGCTGAAAGAGGGGAGCTTTGCAAAAGCTTGGAGGAGGGGGAAAAAAAAGTTAAATTAAAATGTTCGTTGAAGGGACAGCAAGACTCACTGTTCTAATAATTGCAGAGATTTGGGAGAAACTTGGAAATGCAAATTTGAAAAGTCAACAGAAGTATTTAGGAGAGCAGGTCCCGGTACACTGCAGGTTTGGGCATTTAAGATCCTCTCGTATGCACGCTGAGAGCTGTGCTCCAGAGGCCAGATTTAGATCACAGAATCATAGAATTGCCCAGGTTGGAAGGGACCTTTCAGATCATCGAGCCCAACCGTCAACCTATCTCTGCCAAACCCACCACTAAACCATGTCCCTCAGCACCACGTCTGCCCGGCTTTTAAATACCTCCAGGGATGGTGGCTCCACCACTTCCCTGGGCAGCCTGTTGCAATGCTTCACAACGCTTTCAGTGATTTTTTTTTTTTCCTAATGTCCAATCTAAACCTCCCCTCATGCCACTTGAGGACGTTTCCTCTTGTCACATTGCCTGTTCCTTGGGAGAAGAGCCCGACTCCCCCTGGCTACAGCCTCCTTTCAGGGAGTTGTAGAGTGAGAAGGTTTCCCCTCAGCCTCCTTTTCTCCAGCATGAACACCCCCAGCTCCTTAGAGGTGCGTGTGGATCCCTGCAGATTTTGAAAATTACGCACAATTTTGAGGTGGCTTTGACGTGATTGTCACCCTTTAAGAACAGGACACAAGGAGCTTGAAGACCTGAGGTACTTTCTGCTGGGTGAGAGCATCATCTCAGGCAGGTGGGGATGGACAGATGCTCAGTGATACCCACAGTCGTAACCTCGTGGCTTCAAAAGAGCTTTGAGGACTGAGAGCAGCTGAGCTGCCGCGTTTCCTCGTTCACTGCGAGCACCCAACGTGCAATCTCCGTTCTGAACGTGGCATTCATCTGAAGTATTCATTAAGATGGGGAATTATGTGCATGTTATTAGCATTATTACAGGAAAATAAAGCTGCTGCTGGTTCTCCCCCTCCCTCCCTGTATCTTTCATCACCCGCCTTTATAACTGCTCTGAATCCTGTTTGTTGTGTGACAAACTGGGCTGATAAATCTCGTTACTCACTTGAATGGCTGGGAGACTCATTGCACATTACTGAATTTTGTGAATTATGTAATAAATGCATAATTAAAATTAAACCCAGAGCCTCTCCTGGAACCTTATAAAATTCCATTCGTGTTGAATTATAGAGAAATGTACATGTGTATTAAAATTTAAGCCTAATTATTTGGATTTATTTTTAATCAATATTTAATATGCTACCTATAAGTTGCTCCGTACCCACCGCAAATCTGCGACTGGGGCTTTGCTCGAAAGGGCAGAAAGAGTGTGTGTGTGTGTATGTGTAGAGTCAGATGTTTGTTTTCATTGTGCTTCATATTTTAATATTTGATTATGGGAAGGAAAACTCCCCTGAGCACAATGTGCTCAAAAATTTCTTCCGCCAAGCGAAGGGACTGCTAGGAGTCGGTTTTGCCCCAGCCTTTTCCCACTTGATCACCTTCGAATATTGCGGTTTATTGGAGGAGAATTGCAGTCGTAGGAAATAATTCACCCTAATGGAGCGCCCCTTCGTTGTTCACTCATCAAGTTGTCATTAAAATCATTCTGAAAATCTTTTCCGCGGTGTATTTCGGCAATCCCGATACTTATTTAAAGGC
The DNA here is from genome assembly GCA_013396915.1 of Stercorarius parasiticus. Lineage (NCBI taxonomy): Eukaryota > Metazoa > Chordata > Aves > Charadriiformes > Stercorariidae > Stercorarius > Stercorarius parasiticus. Next base: position 115,008 of record VWZL01004866.1, read on the forward strand.
AGCTGCCCAAACTGCTGTCAAGTTAAAACTTGAGATGTGCTAAAAACTTATTTTCTAGGTGCTAAAATGGGCTTTAGAGACATTTTCTAATAGAAAGAGAAGCGATGTTTTTAAGGCAAACAGTCTGCAAGCCCCTGTTTAATTTTGAAAGGTTTGTCTCTTAAGTACGGAATTGAATAGAAGGGATTTTATTCCCCTAAATCCCCGATTCTAGAGAAAGCAGCTTGAGATCTCAGTAAGAGAATTAACACATGGGTTAAACTTACAATAAGAAGCGGTACTTGGAAAATGCCTATTCAGATGCCGTTAAGGAAATAATAGGATTAGTTCTTGTCGTGTCAGTGTGGATTCCTCAAGCCGCCGCTGCCTGCTGACACGCAGCCGGTGCGTGTTGCTGGCCTGGGCGTGAAATTGAGGACAATGAAAATAAAGATGATTTTTCTTGGAGGCAATGCGTTTGAATGAGCCGGTCCTTCTGCCCACACGTGCGCCAGGTAATTCAGGATGACAAATAAGCCACTAATAATCCCCCCTCCTCTCCCCATGATGATGGTGTTTGGGACCGAGATGATGATCTTAATTGGAGCGGTGGAACTGGTAAAATGCCTTTATCATAAATCAGGAATACACCGTGGCCAACCTTTTTTTCCATTCCTGTAAGCAGATTTCTCTTCGTTTCTATCATCTGTTTGAAACATAATACATTTTTTTACCTGTTATTTCCATTCTGTGTTTTTGATGAGCCATTTATTGTTCCAATGTATATGTATTTTTAATGTATATACATGATATCAACCATTTAAGATAAAGCATTTTTGCCTCTGAATTTTACTTTATTTTTTTCACAGTTCATGGTAATCCAGTATCCTGCAACAAAGCATTATTTTCAGTTCCTTGTGTCTGCCATTTCATAATCGTCCATGTGTACCTTTATTTTTAGCTGAAGCGAAAGCCGTGAAGCGTTAAGGCTGAACTGGGCTTAGTTTTGACATCATCCGATTCCGTCATAGAGGGGGCTGTAGGAGATCGTCGCGGTGAAAAACCTCCAACCAAATGGTAATGAGAAAAAGAAAGGCATCTGTTGAGCTGTCCTCCTCCTGTTTCTTTGTCTTCTGACACAACTACGGCTTCTTTACACGCCTTCTCCTTACTTTTCTGCGGGGTTTTCCTCTTCCGTATGGTCCCCAAAAAGCCAGTGCTTTGGGAGCAGATTAGGCAGCGTTTTACCAAGCAAAACCCAAGTTTTCTATAGACAGAAAATTGGCAAATGTAGCAAATTAGTCTGTAAATTAACAACAGTGGAGGAAACAAGGTAGGCATGTGCTTCGGTTGGTGCTTCACTTCATAGTTGAGTGCGTGTCTGAGGGTACACCCAAGTACTCCTTGAAGCTGGAACTCAAGAAGGAAGAAAAAAAAAAAATCGCTTTACGGATTGGTTTATTACGGAAAGTGTTTGCTGTGTTTTGGCAGAAGATATATTTAGGGGGTGTGCGTGTTCTTCACATTTTGAAGTGATAGACGCGTGCAGCTCACGCTGTCTGGTTTGAGTTGCATCTAAATAAGGGCTCATTTCAGAGAGATGGAGCGTATGTTTTAGCATAGCGTTACTCCGTACTTGCTAGAGTCATCTTCAGACTGAGTAATCTTACGGCTCTGGAGGACAGCAATATATCATATTAGGTAGATTGCAATTCAAGATTAAAAAAAACCCCCGTGATCTAAAAAGGAATTAATTTAGAAAAGCCACACTTGAATGCGTATAAGTATATGCACATGGGAATTTTATTATCCATACCAGAAAACTGTACGTTTTCTGGTTCCTGTGCTGTATATTTTTCTTCTTCTTGCACTGCTCCTTGCATGAAATGCCTCATTCTGCTCTTGTCGTAGCTGTTCCTTTCTTACTCAGTAATGGGAGCTGCTCTCTTTTAAGAAAAAGTACTTATCCATATTATATGTCTTTTTAAATGTGTCCATTTAATTTAATATTTGAAGATACGTGTATGATATAATGCATCCGCTTGTGGCTAATCGTTATTTGATGTGACCTAGCCTTTTTGTACTTAATTTTTTTGTGCCTTTTATCCACCAGGTTTTTGTAGGTGACAGCATACGAGTTCATTTACACTTGAAAGTAGACTATTTCTTTTGGAGTATTTCTGGGTTTATTAGTTAGCAGTATCCTTTCACCAGCACAACTAACAGTGCACTTAAAGTGTGGAAGGATGTCTGTATCCCAAACTAGATATCCCCATTCCTGTTCCAGCGTAAGGTATAGTTACACTAATCCATTTTCACCCATCTGTAGAATATTTTTGTGAAGGCTTTGGGGTGGTTACTTTACCCTGCTGGGATTGTTTTTTCCAGTTCATTTAATTTATCTAGGAGTTAGGTGTCCACCCTGAGCTACTTGTCTTGGGTCCCTCTCAGTCGATGGCACTGACACCGCGATGTGTCCTCTCCTCCATTGATTAGAAAGCCAACTGCATCCTGGGCTGCATCAAAAGAAGCATGGCCAGCAGGGCGAGGGAGGTGATTCTGCCCCTCTACTCCTCTCTGGTGCGACCCCACCTGGAGTACTGTGTCCAGCTTTGGAGTCCTCAGCGCAAGAAGGACATGGAGCTGTTGGAATGGGTTCAGCGGAGGGCCACGAAGATGATCCGAGGGCTGGAGCCCCTCTGCTGGGAGGACAGGCTGAGAGAGTTGGGGGGGTTCAACCTGGAGAAGAGAAGGCTCCAGGGAGACCTTCCAGCGCCTTCCAGTCCCTACAGGGTTCCAGGAAAGCTGGGGAGGGACTCTGGATCAGGGAGGGGAGCATTAGAACGAGCGGTCACGGTTTTAAACTGAAAGAGGGGAGATTTAGATGAGATATTGTGAAGAAATTCTTTAGTGTGAGGGTGGTGAGGCACTGGCCCAGGTTGCCCAGAGAAGCTGTGGCTGCCCCATCCCTGGAGGGGTTCAAGGCCAGGTTGGACGGGGCTTGGAGCAACCTGGTCTGGTGGGAGGTGTCCCTGCCCATGGCAGGGGGTTGGAACTGGGTGATCTTGAAGGTCCCTTCCAACCCAAATCATTCTATGATTTTGTGATTCCAGCTTTGACTGGATGCCCACCTCACAGCTGAGGTTTGCTGGGATGAACTGTGCCATCCCATCAGCAGGAGCTGGTCTCTGAACGTCCTCTGGTGCCTTTAAAATGTCTTTCCTTGGATTCGTAAACTATGATATCCCACTGTGAGCTGCAAAACTGCCCCGCTGCAGCAGGACGGTGTTGGCCACGGAGCAGGGAAGTTGGTGTGCTGATTCCCATGCAAAACCTTGTCCTGGATCTGAGCTGTGTGGCCAGTCATCCTAGCATGGGTGTGTTTGTCACAGTTTACTTTAATCAAAGCCATCTGCTGGCATCCTGCCTTTGCTGAAGGAGACCTTTGCCAGTCGCAGTGAGAGATTTAATTTTATTCTTCTGTAAAATTCCATTTCCACAAAAGCCATGGTTGCAGACAGCCTTAGACACCTTGGGCTTTCCAGGGTCAAGGAACCATGTGGAAAGCTTTATGTCCTGAAAACAGGAGCACACCATAGTCTGGGATGGGAGCCCTGGGAGACTACAGCCATACCATGTGTCATTGCTGCCATCGGCTTGGATGGCCACGAGTAGAGCATGCGTAAAACCAGCTGATGGTCCAAGACGCCATTTCCAGTCATCCAGAAACCCCAGGAGAGCACTCTGTTGCAATAGCCTTATGGAAAGGGAGAAGGAAAAAATATATAAATCCTTTCTTGGGGTAAAATCCTCTCTTTGCTGAAATTCCTGGAAAGGCTTTCATCAGTGGCTTCGCTCTGTGTGGGTCTTCTTGATTAAATGCGGTTTACTGTGGAGAAGGGGGTTGGTCTCCATCACTGGGATGTCACACGTGAGGGGGTGGATTCCCCAAAGTGCCACACATCAAACCCCAAAGGCAAGTCCGTTCTGGGTACAAATAAGCTCACTTTCCAGAAGGGATTGTCCCTCACAGTTGTACTTCTTGCTGACAGGTCTGAAACTCGTCTCTTCTTGGTTGTATTCCACTCAAAAATAGTGCAGCTGAATATAAAGCCAAACCCTCGCAAGTATTGCTGGTATGCCAAGAATTCCCAAGTTTTATTTTGTCAGGAAAACACCATATTCCTCCAGTTCTGCTGAATTTTTTCCTCCAATAAATGGGAACATGAGAGTACACCAAGGGGAAAAAAAAATTCTGTTGTACTTAGAAGCAGGTTTTTGTCAAGTGGTTCAGTTCCTGTAGGTCTAAAGCATTATTTTAATTTAAATTTCACCATTTCAGCTTTAATTTATTGATAATGGATTCGTTAACATTTAAGCTATTTATTTAATTCTTTTCTTTTTTCTTTTTTCTTTTTTTTTTAGGTCTGAAAGGTTTTTATGGGTGGTGAGATGTGCCACCGCTTGGATCGATGTGTGTCGTTTAATGTTGGAAAGGAGCGGATTATTTTTTTTTGTGTTTTTTGGTTGGGTTTTTGAAGTTGCTGTGATTATAAGTCAGCGTAGCGGATCCAGGTGAGGTGTATCTACGTATATAAACATATAAACATCACTGTATGTCCGCAGCAGAGCAAAGGAGTCCATCCCAGGGCAGAAGACAACCCGGAGGAGGTACCACAGAGAACAGTAGAGGGAAGAGGGAAGCATTGGCCAAGGAGTTGTTCAAACTCAGTTGATATTGAAGTGCCATGAAAACTGTGATGCTCGTGTGGACTTTTTAGGATGTCGGGTAATGGTAGGACTGGAGGGAATGGATTAAAACTAGAGATGGATCAATTCAGACTGGACATTAGGAAGAAGTTCTTCACCATGAGGGTGGTGAGACACTGGAGCAGGTTGCCCAGAGAGGTGGTGGAAGCCCCATCCCTGGAAATTTTTAAGGCCAGGTTGGATGGGGCTTTGAGCAACCTGGTCTAGTGGGAGGTGTCCCTGCCCATGGCAGGGGGGTTGGAACTAGATGATCTTTAAGGTCCCTTCCAACCCTAACAATTCTATGATTCTATGAATGCAGCTTCTTTTAGCAAAGAAGCTGATTTCCACCAAAGAAACTGGGAATGTTGGGGGATTTACTCCACCAGCAACGCTGCGTGAGCTGGAGCTCACCTTTGCCCAAGGTTTAGCAAGGTTTTTGGTGTGGTGTGAACGACACGGGGGAGGAAAATGTCTCTCCCGTATTTAGCAGTCAAGGCTGAAGCAGCATCTGCTGGACCAGCGCGATCTCCCAACACTCAGGGTTGTGAAGCCTCGGGTGAGGTCCCAAACAGCAGGGAGCTTTGGCGCTGGCGCTGGCTCTGGCGTCGCCGGGATTTCACCCCCTCGGCCAGGGAACTGAAGCGTGCTTTTAATTTCCTCCCGTGCTCAGGTCGGTCCCTGTTCAGCAGAGCACTAAATCCTCCGCCTGAGCGCTCGCGGTCCTCTGCCAGGACAAGGCGAGGGTTTGACATGAGCTGTGTTGCGAGGATCGCGTAAGCCAGGTTAGGGGGAAAAAAAAAATTAAAAAAAAAAATTTTGTGCATATATATATATATATGAAAAAATAAAAACATCCTGGGATTTCTGGACTTAGGTCGGATGTGATGGGATTTGGATGATGACATCCTGCCAGTAACCAAGTGGACAAAGCTGGGTAATGATGCTTTTCCTTCGTTGCCGTCCTGGCCATAGGATTCCTTTATAAAAGCCCGTTCAAAATAACTCTGCTCTCCGGGATATTTAACTTGCTCTGTTTTCAGCTCGCCACTCACGATCCTTCTAAAAGAGAGAGGTTTTTAACTTCCCAACCTCCTGTGTATCCAGAGTTCAGAAATCTCTGCGGACGATGAAGGAAATTAGAGAAATTAGCTTTGATCCTTTTCTGCCAGCATAGGATTATTCCACATCATACTGGTTTTGAAGTTCATGTTTAATCTAGTTTTACACGTCTCGGGGGACCGGGTTTCTTACAACCTCTTCTGCGAAACAATTGTGTGGTGTAGCCTCTGATTTAGAGGTAGAATTTGCATTTCCATTACTGCATCCCATTGCATCCCATGCCATATACATAATGTCGCTATTTCATGATATATGGTTTTCAGAGGCATACGTATCATTATCGTGCTATTTTAAATGCTCACTACGTGCCTGGTCAAACTATTTATATTTGAACCACAGTCTTGGAAACACCTGTGCATGCCTTTCCTTTAGGTTTTCGATCTCTTGAACGTATTTACGTACAAAAAGGGCTTGTAGCGCCCAGCGTGGATTGTAGCGCACGAAAACAACTGGCATGAAACAAGGTTAAAAGAGCCACATGTGCAGAAATCTTGCTAATCGAGGCAAAGAGGAGGGTCACGGAACTGTTTTCCAGCAAATTGCAAGGTGTAAATACTGAGTCCTGAGGTGTTTTTTTTTAATGCACTGCGCTTTATACGTGGCGAGTTTGTAAAACCCTAAGTTTTCTTTCTAATAAATGTGTATTTTCAGGCTTAAAAAATACTTGTCTGTGATCCTTTCAAGGGCCTTTTTGCAGGCGTTCGGTGGTGGCAACGCGCTCAGAACGTTTTCTCCTTACGCAGCCTGGGCATGGCGGTACCAGACCAGCAGAGCATTTAAGCACATGATCTATTTTAAGTACGCCAGCGATGCGTTTAAAAATGACAGCGTGTTTTGCTGGACTGACAAAAGCTTGTTCAGAGCAGCGTTAGGTGAGCACCCAGATCAGTCCCAGGGACGCTTCTGCTGCCTCCTGGAGTCGAAAAGTCCTTGGAGAGGTCAGAAATACGGTTTACACACCAAAAACGTGTTTTCTAGGTCAAGAGTTAAAATTTCAAGTTGGCAAGGGTATCTGTATTTTAGTGGGAAGCCCGAGAGATCCTGGAATTGAACCCTCAGCTCTGTTCCTGCCCTGTGCCTTCACCCTTTATACGCACCTTGTGCTATTACTTCATTTTTCTTGAAGAGTGCAGACAGCACCGCGAGGAAAAAATCCGGCTGCATTTCTGGAAGGGAGAGAGGGCAAGCAGAAAGACGATAAAGGATGAAAACAATAGATAACCTAAATATTATGCTGTGTGCACTGAGATGGGTTTTTTTTTTTTTCAGATCATCTACAGGATTAATTGTATTACAGTATATGAGTGTGTGTAGACACTTGGTAATGTATGTGCGTTTCAGGCAGTTTTTAGCAGCGTGAGGGATGCGCTCTTGCAGCCTGGATGGCAAGGAATATTCCTGCTTTTCCAAGCTGAGTTGCTTGGATACTCCGTGCTATTGCCGTTTTCTTCACTGGCGACAGATCGCTTTGGGGGTAGAACCCAAATCTGCCCCCATGATGTTTAAAGGACCATCCTTCTCCCCCAAAGCTGGTTTTGGCAGAGAAACGCCATTACTCCTGATGGGAACCAGCATATTCAGGGATTTCGCATCATCCATGTGGAAAAGGTGGGTTTGGAAGTGTCCTCTTCCATGGCTTTGACCAGACCGTCCCACGCTCCTGCCACCATGGGAATACCTTCTATAAAAAAACTTAAGGTGTTTTTAAGTAAATCAACGCTGGAAGGTTGCAAGGTTCTCAGAGTGACTTCTCTCTTCTCCCTCGGAAATGGCATTTCTGGAAGAGCGTGGCGGGTGCTGCTTTAGCCAGACGCTTCATGTGCGTCCCCGTCCAGCAGCCGGGTCTGAATCCTGCAGAAGGTCTTCAAGAGATCTATCGGATGCCCTACTTTATTTAAAATGTTTGGGTTTTTTTTCGTTTTGTTTTGTTCTCATCACTATAGTAAAATTATTTTAACGACCCTTTGGGTATTACCTGCTTTTATAATCTTTCTATAATTAAATTTACAAATCCGCTTTTGAGTTGGTGATGTATAAAACCTCGCAAACGGGATCCTTTGTGCGTTAACCTATATTTATGTTACTTTTATTCCTTCTGGCAGTAATTATCCTGGCTCTAGGCCTAAGATTAATCCATAAGATGCTGAACATGCTTGATTTCCACCCCCCCTTCTCTGTGGCGAAGTCTCTCATCTTATGCAGAGCAGAGCAGGGCATTTTTAAAACCACTTCCTATGAAGCAGTTTAACTGTTACCCCCTTAAGCGATTCACAGGAGGAGCCATAGCAAAGGTTAATTGATCCTGTGCCATGGCTACAGAAGGGAGAAATGATTCAGCCTCTGTCACGGGGAAGGATTTACGGGAGACGCTTGGCTGTTTCCGAGCCCGATGACGCATCTTTTGCTGCATGGCCGAGAGACCGTCACCCATTGCTGCTCGGTGGAACTCCGGGGGGTCAAGCGGTCGACACGCTGGAGGGAAGGGATGCTATCCAGAGGGACCTGGACAGGCCTGAGAGCTCTGTCTGTGCAAACCTCATGAAGTTCAACCAGGCCAAGTGCAAGGTCCTTCACCTGGGTTGGGGCAATCCCAAGCACGAATGCAGGCTGGGGGCTGAATGGATGGAGAGCAGCCCTGAGGAGAAGGACTTGGGGGTGTTGGTGGATGAGAAGCTCCACACGAGCCGGCA
>VWZL01004866.1:123634-172851 GCA_013396915.1 Stercorarius parasiticus
TTCTTTGGTGTGAGGGTGGTGAGCCCCTGGCCCAGGTTGCCCAGAGAAGTTGAGGACCTGTCCCTTAAAGTGTTCAAGATGAGGTTGGACAGGGCTTTGAGCCTGGCCTACAGGAAGGATGGGGAGGGACTCTTTATCAGGGAGGACACGGGGTAATGGCCTCAAGCTGAAAGAGGGTAGATTTAGATTGGATATCAGGAAGAAATTCTTTATTGTAAGGGTGGTGAGGCACTGGAACAGGTTGCACAGGGAAGCTGTCAATGCCCCATCTGTGGAGGGGTTCAAGGCCAGGCTGGATGAGGCTTTGAGCAACCTGGTCTAGTGGGAGGTGTCCCTGCTCAGGGCAGGGGGTTGGAACTAGATGGTCTTTAAGGTCCCTTCCAGCCCAAACCATTCTGTGATTCTGTGGTCTAGTGGGAGGTGTCTGTGTTCCATCCCTGGGAGGATGGAACTAGATGATCTTTAAGGTGCCTTCCAACCTAAACCATTCTAAGATTCTATATTGTAAAAGCAGTACAGGAGCTCCTGTGTCTGATGGGGCTGGTACGTCCATGCAGTGGGGCGGCCCTGATGTACCATGGTTTTGGAGCTGTTGGGCATGAGGCCATGCTGCCCTGTTCTCCAGCGTATACTATAGGTACTAACTTATGGGGCACTGCAGTCCTCAGTAGGTTAAGGCTGCATAGAGGGGAGTGTCATGTGTCTCCATCCAAAAATTAAGGTCTCAATGACCTCAGTAGAAGGATTTCACCCAACTTTATCCAAGTTTGGTGAAATCCTTGGTCGCTCCCCTGGGTGTCCCATGGAGTTGAACATTACGGATAAAACCTGCAGTATCCTAAAGCTGCTTTGCCACCAACAAATGGTGCTTTTGAGGTGATTTGAAAGAGAGAAGGAGCAAGTCCCATTGCAAAGGCTGTTACTCACCTGGTGCATCTCTGAGTCTCGCAGGTGAATGTGTGGTTCCTTCTCAGAATTGCTAACTTTTGCAAGTCCTTTCAGCTTTGCTGAACTTACGATAAACTGGGTTTTGGTCTCATAATGAAACACGCTGATCCCTGACTCCTGTACTGTAATGTGAAAAGTAGCATTTCTGGCATCTTCCAGAGAACATCAGAAACATTGGTGCTTTTTTTTCCTGGATGATGCTGAGCAGAAGTTAGCCTTACAAGAATGGAAGTTGAGCATTTGACCTCAACCACGCTGGAGGATGTGTGAAGCCAAGGACACCTTAGAGGACACAGAGAACGCAGCATTTGGGGTTTTGGTGTTTTTTGCCCCCCTGAAGCTGCATATAAGCTGTAATGCCTGGGCCAGCTAGCACTGACCCAAATGATTCCTGGTTCCTGGTTCTGGCCTGCTCCAGGGATTGTTCCCAACACGTATTTTAGGTGCAATCACTTTCTTTTCGAGAGACAATGTTTTACAGTAGGATGTGGCTTTGCTTGTTGGTACTGTGGGTTGAGAATGGATCCTGGCAATGTCTATCCCGCACTACTCAGGTTGGCAGAGTGGATTGTTGTGCCCGCCTGCCTTCATGGCTACTGGTCTTCTCCAGACTGGTAACGTCATCGTGACCTGAAGCAGGGTTTTGCAACCTACTTGATTAAAATTTTATGGGGTCTTAGAATCATAGAATCACAGAAGGGTTTGGGTTGGAAGAGGCCTTGAAGATCATCTAGTTCCAACCCCCCTGCCCTGGGCAGGGACACCTCCCACCAGACCACGTTGCTCCAAGCCCCTTCCAACCTGGCCTTGAACCCCTCCAGGGATGGGGCAGCCGCAGCTTCTCTGGGCAACCTGGGCCAGGGGCTCACCACCCTCACAGTGAAGAGTTTCTTCCTAATATCTAATCATGTCTGAGAGAGAGAAGTCTTGGTTTTGTTTGTTGTGGGTTGGGTTTGTTTGGGTAACTCTTCATGGAGTAGGGAGGAGCATTTAAGTATTTCTCAGATGTTTGTGTTAAAATCCACTATCTGCAGCAAGCTACAAGATCCTTAAAGAAGTCATGGAGGGTAGGCACTCACCATAAAATACCTAGCTGGAACATTTACTCATTGTCTTACCACAGAAGATTTAAGGGCCATCAAAGAGCGGTACCAACAACTTTCTGGAAACGGGAGTAAGTGTTGGGTGAAAAACGAGCACAGCCCTTGGCCTGGGTAATCCACAAACTGCAGATCGCTGGGGAAGGACAGTTCTCAAACAGGTTGCCCAGAGAGGTGGTGGAGGCCCCATCCCTGGAGACATTCCAGGCCAGGTTGGACGGGGCTCTGAGCAACCTGATTTAGTTGAAGATGTCCCTGCTCATGGCAGGGGGTTGGACTAGGTGCCCTTTGAAGGTCCCTTCCCACCCAAACCGTTCTATGATTCTATGACGTGTCCTCTCCTGCTCATCTGATACTGGCCGAGTTATTGTTCAGCCCTTTCTAACAGCACATCATCCTTCCCTTCTGTGGGTTGACTAGGAAGGAGGAGCCATTGTGCAAGACTTGGTGCTGTTTCTGGAATGCTGGTGGAGCCTCAGCATTTGGAGGAGCTCCTCATGGCTGAGCTCCCTTTGGAGACCGGTCCCTTGGACGACACGCGGCCATCTCCAAATAGTGGTCAAGGTGGCTTCAACAAGTTTGTAGCTTGAAGCTTCAGCCTTCCTGGAGCCCCAGATCAATGTAGCATCGTACTCTCTGCTGCTGTGTGGGGAGACGTGCCACGTGCTGTGACAAACATTGCCAGTCGGGAATTTTTCCTTAGCAAACCTTTCTGGAGTCATTGATTTGCAGCGCGTCTGAGCTAAATTTAAGCGTGGAGCCACGTAGATCTGAATTTAGCTGTGCTGGCTGTTTTCCCTAGGAGGAGGGATCACGGGGATGGATTTGATTGCCTCGGAAAATTAGTGTTGATTTCAGTGAAGAATATTTTATTACGGTGTTTGCATTGGCATTCTCTTCGTAGGATAATGGCTAAGAGTTTCCAGTGTTTCCTGTGCTTGTGTGTATTTAATGATTTAATCTATTCCTTCTGAATACTGGCTCGGAAAAAAAAAAAGGGGGGAGGCTGGCTGCCTACTCTTAATATCCCATCATAAAATAAAATCACTAATCCCAAAGGTGAAGTTGCGATTGAAGAGAAAGAAAACCAGTCTTGGAAGGTATTAAAACTGAATAATATGCTTTAAAATAGACACTGACCATGGCGTTTACTTCAATGACGGAAGAGAGTGAGGCCGTAGTGCTTTCAAAAATTGGGATGCTGTTATTTCCATCCCTCAGCGTGGGTTTAGAAACCTGGGGTTAGGCTCACTAGTTTGAAGCTGGTTGCTGCTGAGGGGGTGCTCAGTCTTTCCTCTAGTAAATGTAGTGCATTGAACAGCCTACGGTCACCTGCCCGGGGAAGGAAAGTTGAAAATTTTGCCTGTGTGAAGCCCTTTTTAAGCTGAGGCTTCTGCTGTGACTTTTAGGGTACGGTCACTGACAGCCTTCGGCATTTGCTTGCCCAAGTGCAGTTTTATGGGGCAGAAACAGTGCAGCGCTGTCTGATATCTGCTCTACCGTGTTCCCCAAAATGAGCTCTAGTAATAAATAACTGATGCTCTCCAGAGAGGTGCCGAAGCCTCGTTAGGCACTGATGGGTAATGAAGAACGTGTCCGCAGCACCGGTGCCTCCAGGAGCGGGTCCTTCCTCCCCATAATTCGCAGAAGGGATCACAGAGTCGCAGAATCACAAAATGGCAGGGGTTGGAAGGGACCTTCGGAGATCATCTAAGTCCAAACGAGGGTCACCCAGAACAGGTTACAGCTCGCAGCCTGAAGATTTCCCTCGTCTGCCTTCTCCGGCATCACTCCGGGCCATGGGAAATTTCGGATCAACGAGACGTATCGTCAGGCAGCTCCAGCGAGGGAGTCCGTCATGAAAAAGGCTGCTGGGCGCTACGGCTGGCGTTGGCCGCTTGTAAATTCAGCGCTGTATGTGTTACACCAGGCTGCCACGTCTAGCGCTGGGGGGGGGAACAAGTGTAATCAAATAAAAGGTATTTCAGGCACGCAAGGTTGGCCAATTAAAATAATAACGATATGCTGGAGCTAACGGGACCAAGGCTGTGCTTTACGGGAGCCAGGGCACGCATCCAGGTCTGCTCGAAGAGCTTCTGGTCAAGGATGTTGCTCCTTCTGCTGAGGACTGGGGAGAGAAGACGCCCCTGGGAAGAGGGATCGGTAGGAGGGGAGGGCTGAGCATCACTTAGAGGTTATTGCATGTTTTGTGTAAGACCTGAGCTTTGATTTATGGCATCGCCAAGCTGGCGGGGAATCCTGTCTGGGGTTTTTCAGTGTATTTCTGGACCAAGAGAACCAGTCAGGCTTTGTTACCTCTGAGCATCTCCCTGAGCAGCTCCCCTTTACGAGAGGAGCAGGGTGCTTGAGAAGCATGAGCAGAGGACCCCAGATGACCAGTCGCTGTCACCTCCTGACTCCAGAGTCTCTCCATGGGCAGCAGAAGGGCTCCTTTACAGCGTTATGTTTACCAGAGCTGCCTGGAGGAGGTTATTTAAACAAGCAGTGCTTTGAACCATGCTCTTGACATAATTTTTTTCCATCTGCAGCCTAAATACCAGCCTGTTCTCTGAACTGAATGACCCTCATGGTTACTCACATGCTTTTAAGGTGCAATCGTTCCCTTCGTAAGCTCCTGTGCCATTCAGAGCTGCCTAGCCTGATTTCTACAGCAAGGCTCCAGCGTACACCAGACCCTATGTGAGAAACACAGCATTTGTAGGAGCGTATGTAGAAATTGGGATCCGGGCTGGATCTGCTGCATGAAATCAGCAGGATGCTGTGAGGTCGTGGTGCTGAAATTGAGGCCATTTCCCCATCGATTCTGCTAAAATACATATATTTTCCTTATGTACAGTCTTGAGACGTGTGTGTGGCTCAGGAGAATGAAAATCTAAATTGCAATAAAAGTGGTAGCTTCCAGTACCGAACAAAATTTGGCTATTCGGGAAATGTTCATAAGAAGCAACTTGTCCATCCACGTGCCGGTTTCTTTGACTCGTGTGGGTAAGGGCTGGTGCACCCAGATGTGGTGGCCTAAGGTGCTACAGTCCCAGTGTTGTGCCCTGTCCCTCTGCCAGTGGCAATACCTCAACTCCTTGGCTTTAACGGGTGGAGAGGTGGGTCTGCAAATGTGCTGCACAAGGAATTGCAGAAGCAGAGGCTGGAGCACACCGGTCCCTGGGAGGTGCAAGAGCTCCAGAGGTTCTGTTCTGTGCATGGCTTTTGGAGCCCTCCTGAGATTGTGCCTCTTCCAAAAACCTTGTTGCAATTTGGTATGAATCTGCCAAGAATGCATCACTCCTTGGCGGTGGTGGCACTTGGGTCCTTGGAAACTGAGCTGGGAGCATCTTCCCGGAGGGGACAGAGATGACCTCACTTGGTCAGCTTGATATCTCTTGGCTTTCCTGCAGAGCTGTTGGGTGTCATCTGTGCTTGAGGTGCCATTCTCCACTTGGCCAAGCTCAAGAGATGGTGGTCACTGTAAAAATGTCCCAGTCCGGTCAGATTAGCCAAGTGTGCGGTAGTTCTGTCGTCATTGTGTGTCCATGGGAGGATGGTGGACCTGGCATGAGGCTGTGGTGTTTTTCCATAAATTCAAGCCATCAGGGTGAGTTCGTGCTGGGTCAGTGCTTTGACTGAGGGAGCTGTGGAGGTTTTGATCCAGTTCGAGGTAACCTGAAACTGGATTTGTGTGTTAGAATAGAATAGTTCCAGTTGGAAGGGACCTACGACGATCATCTAGTCCAAATGCAAGATCCTGTGGCTTGAACACTGCTGCCAGCGAGGGCACAGGGCAGGTACTTGTAGCACTGTGAAATGTCCCTGTAGGATTGGCATTTCCCTTTTCCACAGCCCAGAGCAGAGCTTGTGGAAGCGACGGGCTGTCTTCCCCCTCAGCCCTACCAGTCAAATCAGTTTAAAAACCCCTTCACTTTTGATTAAAGAGATTATTTGTGCAGAGAAGCACTTGAATTAACAGCACCAGGAGCTCAAGGTAAGTTTACAGCAAAAACTTGCACGTCAAAAAGGTGGTACGTCTTTTTCAGCTAGACAAGTCTACTCTCACCTAATCCTTAACGGCACGGAGTAATTGGTTCAAGAGACAAGTAGGTTTTGTGGCAGGAGGAGCGACGAAGAGTTTGCAGAGAAGGGTTTGAGCTGATTGTTGAGCGGGAGGACTGTAGGGCCTGTGGAGGGTGAGCCGTGGCAGTGGGAGCAGTTGCTCTCATGTTGGGTGCATGCATGGTGCACCACGATGGTGTTTGGTACGTGCGGGGCTGGAGATTCTGCCATGTGAAAGGGAGAGGTCGGACAGCCCAGCTCCAGCTCTGGATTCCCCAACGTAAGAAGGACATTAGTCTGTTGGAGCGAGTCCAGAGGAGGCCATGAAGATGATCTGAGGGCTGGAGCCCCTCTGCTGTGAGGACAGGCTGAGAGAGTTGTGGGGGTTCAGCCTGGAGAAGAGAAGGCTCCGGGGAGACCTTCCAGCCCCTTCCAGTCCCTAAAGGGGCTCCAGGAAAGCTGGGGAGGGACTCTGGATCAGGCAGGGGAGCCATAGGACGAGGGGCAATGGTTTTAAACTGAAAGAGGGGAGATTTAAATGAGAGATTAGGAAGAAATTCTTTAGTGTGAGGGTGGTGAGCCCCTGGCCCAGGTTGCCCAGAGAAGCTGTGGCTGCCCCATCCCTGGAGGGGTTCAAGGCCAGGTTGGACGGGGCTTTGAGCAACCTGGTCTGGTGGGAGGTGTCCCTGCCCAGGGCGGGGGGTTGGAACTGGATGATCTTGAAGGTCCCTTCCAACCCAAACGCTTCTGTGATTCTATGATTCTTTATTAAAAGTCAGGGGTACATGTCCACCCATCCTCTGTTGCATGAAACTTACTCTCCTGTGGATGTCTGCTGCTCTGTGTAAATTGTTCATCCTTTCTTTAATATAAATGAGTTGCTTTGCAAACTGCAAATGTGATTATTAAATGAACCTTTTTTAAGTGAGTTTTGAAACCCTTTGATGTGTGAACAGTCCCGTTGTGTGATTCCGTGGCCACAAAAATGTGCTTTTTATTTTTAAAAGGAAAAATTCAAACCTGGGGAGAAATTCCCAGGAGGGAAGTTTAACAGCTTTCAAAGTGTTCTGCAGCACTTTTTCTTTGTGTGTGGGCAGGAAGATTTCTCTCCCCTCAAAAGCAGGCGGGCTCCTCTCTGCAAAATGCCTCCGAGCTTTGAGATAGCCTCCAGACCTGTGGTCCCTTCTGGTGGTGCCATGAAGTTATCTGGACCACGGGAAGCCACCTACGCTGTGATCCAGCTCGACAAAGAAGCTTCATGTTACTTCCTTAGCCATGGTGATTGCTGGAGTCTTCCTGGTGTTCAGGGATCCCAAACATACCGTGCTCAGAGTCCACCTGGCTGTGCCCCAGAGCTGCAAAGGGTGTAGAGCAGCTTGGGGAGCTGCTTGGCCACGGTTGAAGCACCTCTTGCCATGGGTGTCACAGCCTGGGGACTTCTAGAGCCTGGCCCAGACAGCCGCTCCCCATGGCTTGCCTTTACGTGTGCTGCCTTTTCAAATAAATAAATAAATACATATTCCTGGGGTGAAACTCTCATAGGCTTCTGGCATCTGAGAGAAGTAACAGTGAGTACTGGGCACGGTGGCAGAGGGGAAAATATCCCAGTGTCATGGAATCATGGAATCATAGGATTGCCCAGGTTGGAAGGGACCTTTCAGATCAACGAGTCCAACCATCAACTTAACACTGACAAAAACCATCACTAAACCCTACCTCTAAGCACTGTGTCCACCCGTCTTTTAAATACCTCCAGGGATGGTGCCTCAACCACTTCCTTGGACAGCCTGTTCAAAAAACGTCTTGTGCAGCTGCTTCCATTTGCAGTCCCATGGCTCTAGTCAAGCAGATTACGACATGAGAGCATGTGTGACTTGGAACTGGTGAAAAAAACCAATGTGGTCTCTCGCTGCCAAGAGAAGACGTCCAACAGCTGTCCAGATGGTACGTCAAACCCAACTGTGCTGCCCCTGGTAAACCTCGACCACTTCTTGTCTGCCGAAGAGCAGGACAAGCCGCAGCAGCTGGAGTCCTCCCCGCCTGGCAGCAGTGAGTCAGGATGCTCAGCTTCTTGGAGGACAGCAGTAACAGCTCCAAAGTCCTGCTCACAGCTTGGAAACATCTCTGATTCCTTCATTAGATGTTGGATTGTGTTAGGACTTAGCAGTCTCTAGCTGAGCTTGCAAGAGCTGACAGACTGTGCCCCTGTAAGAGCTTGCAGTTCAATGGGAGGCGATGGGCAGACAAGGCGACTTTGGGTTTTGCCAGCAGCCTGGTGTGTGCACCATTTTGTCTTCTGAAGTGAGAGAACGGCATGGAGACTTTCATCAGTATTGCCCAAGAAAGCACGTCCTTCATCTCAGCGCAGTGCGGAGCATCGACACAAGCAGGCAGAGGTGGAGCTCTTCCAGGAGCGCGCGACAGCCGGAGCCGATGCCAGAGCAAGCGGAGCTGTCAGTGAGCTGCCAGGTGGATTGCGGTCCATGGGGCCCCATCAGTCCCAGGATTTCCTGATTCTGAGGCCTCTGGGGAGAATATCAGTGGCTAATGCAATTTGAGACCTATCACTCGGTGAAACCCCGTGGGAATTCAGTTCGCCCCCACCTTTGCTGAGCCCGTTGTTTGTGCTGCGAGAAGAGCTGCTGTGCTCAGGTGTTCCTTCCCGTCCTTTTCTTACACCAAAATGTTTGTTTTCAGTGAAGAAATGCCATCACGCATGATGAAGCCCCCAACCAGCTGCCCTCCCAACCAGCACACCACGCGTTTGTCCTGCTGCAAATCCAGGTGGTGCCACGGTCCCGAATGAGGCATCTCCAGGGCAGAGAGCAGACAGGCAGGCGAGGAGTGGGTCAGCTGGGGAAACCTCCCGTAGATCGAGCTGTGTGTGAATTCAGGGGTCGAGTAAGGATAGAAAAGAGGCGCTCAGCCAGCCAGGCTGGGATTGTGTTCATCTCCTCCTACGCCCACACGTAGGAGTCAACTCCAGGGAAAGGAAACCTCTGCAGCCTCTGCTGGCTGCATCCAGATATCTCCATTAGCAGCAGCAGGAGCCTGGAGAGGAGACTTGGACATGGACATCTGCAGTTCAGTGGGGCTGCAACCTTTCCTGGGAATAACTTCTGCTCGCTTTGGTGAAGCCCCATCCACAAAGCATCTCCCGTGACGGATTTAGGTGGCAGAGCGGTGTGCCACCGCTGAAACATGGTTTTCGGTGCAAAGCCAGGAGCATCCTGCGAGAACCAAGCGCAGCCCCTTATCTGCACATGGGGCAGACCTGCTGGGACCTTGGGAACTGCCGGGAACTGCCGCCGAGCCTCGCAGCGAGGGCGAAGTTGTGAAGGAAGCAAGTCCCGAGTGGGAGTCTGTTTTTCTACAAAAGGAGCCGTGAGCGTAGAGACAGCTGAGCGACGGCGCGGCCTCCGCTTTCCTTCTGCACCAGGAATTGCTTCTGCTAAAAGGGCTGGTTTGCATTATTTTTTTTTTTTAATATTAATTTTCCACCTAACAGTGTCAGTCCTGAAGCTTAGGTACAGCATGTGATTATTTGCGCCGGAGTGCAAAAATCCAGGCTGGGCATTACGCTTTCCTGCTCCAGAAGTTCCTGATACGTTGGTTTGTGGGGAGGAATATCTTTTTCCACGTTGCTGAGAGAATCAGCATTGTGTAGAGGATAAAATACTTCACTGGGTCCTGGAACATATGGATCTAGCGTTCAGCTGCCGAGTAACCTCCTGCTAAGTTTTTGGGGACAAGATCTGTTGCCTATTGGATGTTTGTGCTCTGTCTGACACAGCAGGTCAGTCTGGGTGTTATTTTTATAGCAGCGTTAAATAACTGCATCTACAGGTTTTTGGAGGTAGGAGGGAAAGGGCTTGCAGCTGTCCCTCTTGAAGTGTGACTTGGTGGATTATCCATGTCCAGGGTCATGTAATACATGAGATGCCATGTGCCTGCGCAGCCTCACATGTGGCTTCATCCACCCCCGGCGCTGCCTCTCTCTGGTGTCCTGGTGTTGGGCAGATCTCCACAGACATTTTCAGTGATGGATGTCTTCACTGGAAACATTCACGTTTGGTTTAGATGAATCCTACCCAAGAGCTGTGATAGTAACCACTGCCCTTGCTTACAGGAGAGGTCTTCATGGTGTAATGCTTTACCATATGAGCTTCTTGGTGAGGCTCATCGGTTACAGTATCTCCTAGAAGAAGGTCCTGCCTGGAGACGTGGGTGAAGACTGCTCTGAACTTGCAGAATTGGGCATCTGAGCATGAAGGGTGACACACTCAGGCAGCCAGCTGTCTTTGAAAGCAGGCTTCTGAATAGGAGTGTAGAGACAGAGTTTAGGATGGACATTAGGAAAGATTTCTTCACTGAAAGAGTTATCAAACATTGGAACAGGCTGCCCAGGGAGGTGGTGGAATCACCATCCCTGGAGGTATTTAAAAGCCGGGCAGACATGGTGCTGAGGGACATGGTTTAGTGGTGGGTTTGGCAGTGTTGGGTTAATGGTTGGACTTAATGATCTTGAAGGTCCCTCCCAACCTAGACGATTCTATGATTCCATGAATAGCTTTGAGGACCCAAGCCGAAGTTCACAGCAAGGGTGTGATGGCCCAGGCATGGAGAGGGTCTTGTGTGACGTGTTTTGATGGGTGGCTTGCACATGGCAATTCCCTGGCATCAGCAAAGCTGCTTCCCTGGGCCTGTCCCGACCTGTCCTTTTTTGCTTCCTTACTTACACAGTACTCGTTGCTGTGGTATCAAACTTTCTTCCTCATGTAAAATAAACTGTTGCCCATTGCAAGGATATGTTGGCCTTTTCTTTAATAAAAAAGATTTATTTCAAATGGATGTGATCCCTGAAACGTGTGCTCCATCTCAGCGTCACTTCCCCATTTGAAGTTGTCACAAGTATTTGTTGAAGAACTCATATTTGTTGCCCCTGGCTGTGTTTTGTGCCACCTGTTCCCTGCAGCCCTTCTTCATTTCCATGCTCGGAGGCTGGAGTTAGGAAGTACGGGGGTGGATATTGGGCAGCCACTGCCCTGCAGCCCAGGGAACCCGTAATCTTGCTTTACTTAAAACCTGCAGCCCTGAATTCAGTCAAGTGCGATCCTACAAGAAAACTGCTTTAGGTTATGCCTCTACTAGTGAACACACCTATACACGTTTTTAACGGAGAGAAAGTGACTTGCAGAGATTCATTCACCCCATCCAGGCATCCCAGGCCACTTGCAGCCACCGACCTTCCTGCTCTCCTGTCCTCCTTCACAGCTTGTCTCAAAATGGAAATAACAATGCCTGCGGGCTCTCACGGCCCGTCATCGTCCCCCAACCTACGCAGCATTTGAGAAGGGATGTCCAAAAGCTCTTCAAGTGCCGACTTTGTACCGGCTGCTGTTCTGTTTCTGCTGTGAGCCGTCCTGTCACACAGGCTTGGGAAACAAAGCAAGGGCAGCCAGGTGGTGGAATGGCTCAAAAGCCTCTTTTGTTGGCTTTTTGCCCTTGAAAGGCAAAACCATGTCACAGAGGAAAGGTGAAGGCACGAGAAGGGTCCTTGTGACGTTAACACCTGAGTTTAGGAAGTTAGTTGCATAACCCGCCTTGCCATGCTCCCAAACCATAGAATCATAGAATCATGGAATCATAGAATGGTTTGGGTCAGAAGGGACCTTCAAGATCATCCAGTTCCAACCCCCTGCCCTGGGCAGGGACACCTCCCACTAGACCCAGTTGTTCCAAGCCCCGTCCAGCCTGGTCTTGAACACCTCCAGGGATGGGGCAGCCGCAGCTTCTCTGGGCAACCTGGGCCAGGGGCTCACCACCCTCTCCAGCTTTCCTGGAGCCCCTTGAGGGACTGGAAGGGGCTGGAAGGTCTCCCCGGAGCCTTCTCTTCTCCAGGCTGAACCCCTCCCGACTCTCTCAGCCTGTCCTCCCAGCAGAGGTGCTCCAGCCCTCTGATCATCTTCATGGCCCTCCTCGACCCATTCCAACAGGTCCACGTCCTTCTTGTGCTGAGTGTCCTTCTTTTGCTGAGAAATCCTGCGTCTTGGTAGCGCTGTATCAAAAAAGAGGACGTGAAGAGTCCAGAGCATCATTTGGATGTTTTTCTAGCTCTACTTGGTGGTGTCCCTGTCCATACATCACAATGGTCTCTATCATGCAGCGTCCGGCACAGAGTTCACAACACTTGTGCAGATGAATTATAATGACTTGAAAAATAAGAAGATCTGCACAAGGAGTCGTGGGGTAAGTCTTGGGGGCCAGTTGGCAAGGCAACGATTAGCTTACAGGCTTAATCAAAGAGAAAATTCTAATAATAATGTTGTGTTTTCTGGATGCTGATAGCAATGGGGATGCAGCCACGAATGAAGAAATGCATCACGCATTTTAAACCTCCTATACGAGAATTTCTGCAGGGAGGATAATAACGGCACAAGCTCAACGAAGTACACGGAGGTACTCTGAGGCAAATGGACTCCTGCGGATAACAGAGAACAAGGAAAGAAAAAGAAGGGGGAAAAAAACCAGCTGGGTTGGAGCAGAACTGAATCCTGGAAATACTCCAGGTTTTGGAAATCGGTAGGCTTCTGGTTCTTGATGGATCCCTCATGGAGCTTAACAAAGACTGGAATATAAAGATATGTTAATAGCTTTTCTTTGGGAGTTGTTTGCCTCTGTTGTGGACTACAGGACTTTACCCTCAAGCCTAAAAATAGGGATAATTGATGTAATCCTAAACCAAGGGAACGTGCCAGTTGACTGCACTGATTATAAGCCTGTCTCCTCAACACCTGGGGGTCGTGGGGTAACATGCAAAAGAGGACGTTTTTCTGAATGCTGCCCCCCTGCTCATCATGTGTGATAACAGTGGGTGATGTGAGCAAGGGAAGGATGGACCAATTTGGAAACCCATTGGCCTTCATGAGAAGCACTCTGGGGATGGATTTCAGGAAGCTGATGCCTTCTCTGGAGGTCAGCCCCTAACTGCGGGCTGCTGTGGAAGATAGCAGTTCGCAAGGGAAGGAGGTGACTTTTCTGTCTGCATTTAAGGTGTCTTAAACTATCTACTGCTGTCTTCTCGCTGTAGGTGCAACCATTGCAGACCCCTCACTCAAGCTGAAATTCCCTCTCAGTTTTAAAAATGAAGGCTGGCAGCAAGCTGTTTGCAAGAGGTGTCCAACTCTGGGGTGTACCTCCACGTTCGTCTGAAAGAGGACATGTCCACCAATGTCCTTGCAGTAGAGGTGGCCTTTGTCACCTGCTGAGAGCCATTGGGATAGTCTTGAGTCCCGTGTTCAGGCTTTTCTCCATGGTGACGTGATTATTTTTTCTCTTTAATCATTCCCAGAGGGATCAGAACAAGGTCTTGGTGATGCAGAAACAACTGTTTGCAAAGAGCCTCCATCGAGGGAGAGTAGTTCTGCAGGGTCCTGCTGGTCACCAGTGGCTTCAACCTGGATCTTTAGATACAATCCAGGACATCTGTCGTGCAATCCAGCGGACAATATATCATGTCCTTACCATGTCTATACTAGTGTTGCCATCCCAAAGAAATCCTAGGCACATCCAAACTGCCTGTTTGGATGCCTAGTGGGACCAGGGACCATTCCCAACAGGCAGTTTGGATGTGACTGCCCTGTTCTGGATGCCAGGATAATTTAATAGCAGAGACAGACAGCGGAGGCTGTAGGAAGGTCCCTGGCTCTAGTTTCCTCCAGGTGCTGCAAGTGTCTTTACTCAATGGCAACAAGAAGAGTTAAAAATAAAACCATTTAGTGAAGCATCTAGACTGGGAGAGGCAGGCTGGGTGATGGCTGGCTGATTCATCCTATGTCCATGTCCTGGCAGGGGCAGCCAGTTTGGGAAAATGAAAACGAGCAGCAGGAGGACTTGTGGTTGCAAAGGGTCTGTGCCCAGACCCTCCTATGGCTGGGATGCAGATGAGCGGTGACCCTAACCAGCCGTGAGGCCAGAGATACTAAAGCTCTTCTGGGCAGAGTCCTCATGCATAGCATAACTGTGTCTTCATTAGGTCTGGTAGATGCTACTGAAAAATTCATAATGCACTTACGAGTCTTAGTTAAGGAGTCTGCTCTGGGCAGCGAGTGAATGTCCCCGCTGACGGGGCTTGAAAACCTGGAGAGCTAAGTCTTGGTTGCTATTTATTCCCTTTTATTTAGCATCTATATTTAATGCTTCGCCTCTTTCAATGGCTTTGCAAATATGAACGAATTAATTGGAAAGTTACTGCAGTGCACATAACAAGTAGAGCCCTGCTAATGAGTCAGGGTGGGGTGTTGACATTCAACAGGCTACTTCAGGTGTTCGTGTTTACTTTCTTCCTTCCAGTCCAAGTGCTGCTTTCAGATACACTTCACTGACGGGGGAAATCCAAGATTCAGCAAAACTGTCTTCTGAAGGGTTTTTCTTAGAAAGGAAAAGCAGAACCTCCGTGCTCTGGAAAGAGGAGTTACACTGATGCATTTAATTTCCTGATTTAAAATGAGTTAAACATGTCCTTTTTTCTTCCTTTCTCTTTCACTTTTTTTGAGGACCGATCAGATAGCATTAAAAATATACCTGACTGGGAATGTATCTCTAATTAATTGTGTTGCAGCAAATGAGACCGTTTCAATAAATCCTCCATGCACATTTTAGACCTTAATCAAGTGGTAACCTATTTGACAGTGCATTGCAGTGAGCTAGGTAATTTCACCCCTGTTGAAATAAGGCTTATTCCATAGAAGTGATTAATGAATTAGGAGTTGTAGGTCATTCCATTATTACAGTTGCTGTGAGGTGGGTTTCTTTTTTGCATCCATGCCCAAGAGATAGTTTTCTGAGTGTCTTAGAATCATAGAATCACAGAAGCGTTTGGGTTGGAAGGGACCTTCAAGATCATCCAGTTCCAACCCCCTGCCCTGGGCAGGGACACCTCCCACCAGACCACGTTGCTCCAAGCCCTGTCCAACCTGGCCTTGAACCCCTCCAGGGATGGGGCAGCCACAGCTTCTCTGGGCAGCCTGTTCCAGTGCCTCACCACCCTCACACCAAAGAATTCCTTCCTAATATCTCATCTAAATCCACGCTCTTTTAGTTTAAAACCATTGCCCCTCGTCCTATGGCTCCCCTGCCTGATCCAGAGTCTCTCCTCAGCTTTCCTGGAGCCCCTTGAGGGACTGGCAGGGGCTGGAAGGTCTCCCCGGAGCCTTCTCTTCTCCAGGCTGAACCCCCCCAACTCTCTCAGCCTGTCCTCCCAGCAGAGGGGCTCCAGCCCTCGGATCATCTTCGTGGCCCTCCGCTGGACCCATTCCAACAGCTCCATGTCCTTCCTGTGCTGAGGACTCCAAAGCTGGATGCAGTACTCCAGGTGGGGTCTCCCCAGAGCAGAGTAGAGGGGTAGAATCACCTGCTTGACCTGCTGGCTGTGCTTCTTTTAATGCAGCCCAGAATGCGGTTGGCTTTCTGGGCTGCCAGCGCACGTTGCCGGCTCATGTTGAGCTTCTCATCTACCAGTCTTCTTCTGCTGGATAACTTCTTGCCTCTCAATCCATCCAAAATATCCCTATAATATTAATGGGAACATGGTGGACCAGGGAATGAATGCAGGGGCAAATTAGGTTGCTTTCAGTGGGTTATCCTGTATTTGTGGCCAATAACACCCTCCAGTCATACCTTCAGTCTTGGGAACTGAGGTTGCTTTCTCCATCATGGTGGCTTCAACTAGCACCGGGCTTCTGCACCGGTCACCTGTGGATAATTCAGTGGGTTAGCCCTTGAATCAAATGGAGCCAGTCAAAATAGTCTATGTCTCTTTTGCCTCTCTGAATGGACACCTCAGGCTTTCCCTAGTGACCTTCATGGGAAACTCTACAGCATCCCCCAAGGAGTCTTCAGAGATGTAGGGTTGAGAACAGCCCTGAGCTCTTCCATGCTTTGTAACTCAGTAGATCATCCATACTCACCACAGAGTGGTTAGAGGACAGCATTTTATAAATTAGCATTGGCGGTGTAGCCTTAAGTATTATTTAATTGCTGTAAGAGTTTCAAACCTCTAAGCTCTCCTTGTATTGCTGAGTTTCCTGCAGCCCTTTAGTTTCATACAATATGTCGCCTTCAGCTCCATGTAGCAGCACAAATAGGATTGAGGTGCATAGTAGCAAAAATGAGGCAAAACAGCCAAAAGTAGCCCAAATAAGAAATAAAAAGAAATGCAGAATGGGTAAAAATTAACCAAATCCTAGTAATTGTCAGGGTTGGGGATTGAGTGGTTGGGGTGGGGGGGGGAGGCTGGTTACAGCCTCTTGGACTCCTACTCATTTGGGAACTTGCTTACAAGTCCAAGAGGCTGTAAGTCTTGTCCAAGACATCTGTATTTTTGCTGCTTTGCAGACGGAGCTAGCAGGGTTGTGTTGTTCATGCCCTACATCCCAGCTGTGACCTCTAAGCCCAGGAGAAACAAGTCTCTGGTCCCATCCTTCTCCTTCCTGCTTCATCTTCTCTCCGGCCATCCTGGCAGCAGGAATTCCTCTCTGGGCAGAGACCACCAACCCTTTCCTGGGTGTTTCCCCTCTGAAGCCCTGCACAGTCCCCGTGGATGCTCCTTTCCTGGCTCTCCTGGTCCTTCCATCCCCTCCAAAACGCTGCCTCAGCCTGCTGCCTCCAGGATGATGCTGATGCTTTTTAGGTTCCTGGGAGTGCTGGGGCGTTGGGTTCATCCTCGGCACTGAGATGTTTCGACATGGCCGTTACGGAGGCTGGGGAGATGCTCTGCTGGAGGGAAACGTGGCCAGCACACATCAGTTGCTACACAGCCACCACTTTATCCGGCATCAGGCTCGGATAATCCCCTGTGCCTTTAAACGTGATGCACATCAAAGCCAAACAGTGCAGAGGAATTCCCCCTTCCTGCTCCCGCCTCCCAGCCCTCGCTCCCTCCTTTTTCCTTTAAATTTTAGGAGCTGGAGAGCAGGTTGCGGCTGACACAGATTTGTAGCCGTCTCCATGGCTACAGAGACGGGCAAGTTGTATGTGGAGCGTGTTCATTGTTAAGTTTCTAATTTCAGCGAGGTCGGTGGATGGTTTTTCTCCTTTTTTTTTCCGCTGCTCTGAGATACCCTGGAGAAGGATGAGAGCTGCCGGTGCCCCCGCCTCCCCCCGCTTCTCCAGGCGCAATCCCTTGCTGCATCCCTGCTATCCTCGGAGTAAAAGCACTGGGAACCAGCCTCCAGTTTTTGAAGCTTCGCTGTTTTTTTTCCCCATCTGTCCATTCCTCTAGGTATTCAGCTCACGTCTGCCTCGGCAATTCCCACCACTCCCTGAAGTTCCTCGGTGCTTTCGGAGATCTCATCTCCCCTCCCTCCTGCTTCCTTCTCTTGCTTGCAGCCTTGCAAGCACAGACATCCCTGGGCATTAGTGGCCACTCACACGTGCACACCATAAAAGCCACCCCTTAGGTGGCTGTCCTGGCAAATTCTGGCTGAGGAGAAAGGATGCAGCATTACCCATGTCTGGCATGGAGGAGAAGTGGGACCCAGACACCATTTTTACAGAGTTTGTGGTGTCGCTGGTGTTTCAGAAGCTTTTGGCCTTCCAGTTTGACCTTCTTTTCTCATCTTGAGAAAAAAATTGCCTGCACGCAGACTTGGGAGTTTTTAAAAAACTTTGTTTAAAATGAGGTGGAACTTGGTGTTCCAAATTGGGATTAATGCTGCCTGCCCCCTCAAGTCATCCTCTGATGGGTTGGAGCAAAAGAGATAGTGTCCCTTCCGTAGATGCCGTGGTGCTCGAGTGACCTTGTTCATATTTCCCCATGACTGTGGGATCTCCCTCCCTCTTCCCAGAAGACATGCGGAAATTCAATGCATAAACTTGGCCACAAAACACAGCACTGGGCCCTAAGTCTCCTAGATGACAAAGTAGTAGTCATGATGTGCTGTAATCATCATTTTTGTGGTCTTTTCTATTCAGTGTCTGGACTGATGTGAGAGCTGTGTTGTAGCCTGACAGAGTGTATCTGTATGGTGAAGGTGGAGGGCTGTGTTGCTTCTCCCGGGGAACATGAAGGTGTCTGGGCTGGTGGTGGAAGACTGTGCTGGATGAGGGGGGGCAACCCTGCTGCGATTTGTCTATGCCAGCTATTGGGAATGGTCACTGCCTGGGAATTGTTTGGGTCAATGTGAGTTTCCATCAGCCAAAACTGTGTCACAAACCCTGCTAACCAGTAGCAATGTGGATCATCAGTTTCCCAGAGGTGAAACCCATTCCTTGGCCCTGTTTTGGCTGGCTGTAGGGGCACTTATGCAGTCAAGAAGAACTTGAGATAGCTGGTGTCAGAGCGGA
Source organism: Stercorarius parasiticus (assembly GCA_013396915.1). NCBI lineage: Eukaryota > Metazoa > Chordata > Aves > Charadriiformes > Stercorariidae > Stercorarius > Stercorarius parasiticus. Next base: position 142,093 of record VWZL01004866.1, read on the forward strand.
ATGTCAGGGTGGTGGCCACAATTTGCCCAGTTTGGCCAAACTGCACGAACAAGGTCAGATCCTGCCAGGGAGTGGATGTGCTCAGGCTCTTCTCCGTAGTGGCATGGGTTAAGCTGGTCTTGTAGCAGAGACTCGAGACATCGCGTTGTAACTCCAGAAACAGAGCAAAGAATGGACAACTGGTATGGTCAAGGTCATGAGCGATCCCACGGACATTGCCTTGTCCAACTCTTGATGGTCCTGTACAAAACCCTCCTCCCTCAAAGAAAAAAAACACCACCTGTGTTTAACCCCTGTGAGAAGTAGTCTTCTGCAACCTGCAAAGCAGCTTCTCCAGTGAGTTGTCAAGCAAAGAAGAGGCTGTCTGGCCTCTTGTTGTCTTTTGATCCCAATACAGGACTCTTCCAGTGGGTACTCTATGGATTTGACTTTCTCCTTGTTTTATGAATGGTATGCGTCTGTGCTTGAGTATACTTTGAAAGCCTGAAGAATAGCAGCCAGTATTTCTCGCCTTTAAAACTGAAAAAACAAACATTGGGATCTTTTTGCAGCAAATATACCACTTCTGCTGGGATCGCTGACGTCCTCTTTTTTTGGACTGTAAATGGAAAACGGGAGAAGATGGTACATTTGAGGTCCAGTGCCCTGTGCTACCTTTAAATGTCCTACATCAGTGGGTCCATTAGTAGCCTGGCTGAAAACCCCATGGGTGTGCTAATTGAATTAAATTCCTTCGTATAAAGCACTGGACTCTTAAGGTCAGTGCGCAATGAAACACATAGCCATAATTGAGGTATTCATTCACTCATGTGCATGCTGGAAGAAAGGCTTGTCTGATTGATGTACCTACTGATGTGCTCTTTGAGGAAGGATTTGCCTGACATTTCAGGCCCAGCTAGTTTGGGAAGGTCTTCAAGCTTCCTACACACCAAAATAAGTTTCCTTTATCTGACTCATTCCCTCTCCCGGTAGCTTCATTGAAAAGGTATTTTATCAGATGTGTTTTCTCACTAGTGATGTTAAGGGATGAGCCAGTCCCACCAGCAGAGCCTCACGTCAGGTCCTCACCTTAGCACTGTGTGGAGGGGTGGGTTTTGTGGCAGACCAGCCTGCACTGACTAGCCCTGGTTGACCCAAGGAAGCAATGTATCCTTCCATGTTCAGTATATGACCATTTCCTTTTGCTTCTTCGCCTTTTGAAATAGACAGTGAGTAGTTGCCAGGGCTTTTTTTAGGGGAGACGAAGGAGCGGTTGACTAGAGGAGAGATTAAATCCCATCTGGGGAGTGAGCAAGAAAGCCCCTTGCTGGAGACTGCTGTTCTGGTTGGGGCTCTGCTGGAGATGAGAGACTTTGGGTGGATTAACCTGAGCAGTAACACTTGCAAATTCCAGCGTATTGTGATTCATAGCATCATAGAATCATTTTGGTTGGAAGAGACGAAGAGATCATCAAGTCCAACCATTAACCTAGCACCGTCAAGTTACTACTAAACCATGTCAAGCTCTGGCAGGGGGGTTGGACTAGATGATCTCCAGAGGTCCCTTCCAACCCTATCATTCTATGATTCTATGATTCTATGGTTCCTTGACATGGAAGAGTTCCGTGACAGATCCATGATTCCTTCTGCTTTTGGAGAAAAAAAGGTGTTTCTGAACAGGGTGGGGGTGATTGCAGGAGGAGGAATGATGTTGGGTTCAACCTTATGGGTCTTTCCCACCAGGCATGGGAATGGACCATTCACAAGAAGAGCAGGGAGGCTGTGGGCATCTGCAGGAAAACCGAGTGGCTGTTGTGGTGGTCTAGCAAGAGAAAGGGCTCTTTCTGCTCCTGTAGAGGGAAGAGGGATTGATCAACCATTGCAAGAAAAGCAAAAACATGTCAGGGACTTGGCCTGTGTTCCCAGCAGGAGCTCTGGAAGTGGCAGATCACAGCGGATAAACAGAGATCACCAGGCTCTTGTCTCTGGAGCAGCTCAGAGCAGGGGATGGATAAAACCTGACTTTCCACCAGCATAACGCCAGAGATCTTGTCCATTTTCTGCCAGAGTTTGTCCTTTTCTCACTACTAGTAGGCTACAAAAAGATCATATTATACGGACAAATCCAGTCCCCAGTCTTAGAGAAGGGCTGGTTTTACTCTGAAGCGAAAACAATAAAATCAAATAATCCCAGACTTTGCAGTAGTCCCTCTGTAGAGAGAGCTCTAGAGGCTTTGCTGTCTCCCTAGGAAAGAAATTACAGTCTGGGGGTTAACTCTTCTGCTTTAGTAATTTTTCAGAGTTGATTTTGGCTTTGGTGTGGAAAATCTCTTCAGAATTTTTGTTTGCTTGCTGACATTTTAATAAAAATATTTTATTTCATGTCTATAGTACTTAAAAAATAATTGAGAGGGAAGGCAAGGGGATAGCTTTTCATCAAGTATCTCATTTTCCTAAGGATCCTTGCTTGGAAAATCTATTTTTTTTCTGAGAAAGTCTGTGTGCTCCAGGAGGTAAGGATGAACGCTCATGCTTCAACAGGAGAGAGAAGTGGAAATGCGAAATATTTTTGGGAGCAGGAATGAATGGAGAGCAATGAAGAGCAGGAGGCTCCAGCACATGCCCCATCCCAGGAGAGCTGCTGAAACAGGGCGCTTCCCACGGAGGCTGCTGCCGCTCTTTTTGCTCTTTGGCATCTTCTTGCAGATATTGGCACCGCCACCACACTGTGCTGCAAAATACAAGCTAAAAGGGATGTGTTGACTAGTAAGGGTGATCCTCACACAAAGGCAAATTAATGTATTGCAAATTCATATTAGTGAAATTATTTCTGTTGGCCCCAGGAACCTTAGGTTGGCCTCCAGACCTGGCCCTGGGGCTGCCATGACATGGATGTAGAGAGAGGAGCAGAGGGCCATCAGCTAAGCCTAGCTGGCCTTGAGGAGTGATGCGCGGAGCAGGTGGAGTTGGGCATACAGACTTCATCGACCTGCACCTGGGGACTCACTGCAGCAATTTCTGACAAGATGCAGGGGCTTGTCTTAGAAATGTCAGGAGAAGGAAAGAAAACCCAAGTGTGAGCTGATCAGAAGGTGGAAAACGTAGCATGGAGGTAGAAGAAGAAAGGGGACTCAGAAGCGTCTCTGGTAGAGACCAGCTTAATCCCATCATATTTTGGAGACCTTGCTGGAACAAGGCACCTATTTCTGGTCTCCCTGGTACATCAAAGGGTGATCCCAGGCCAGACGGGGGCAGAGTTCAGAAGCAGGGTCCAGAGGAGGGGGCTGGACTGGGTGACCTTTAAAGGTCCCTTCCAACCCAAACTATTCTATGATTCTATGACAGGACAGGCTGAGACGGGATGCCAACATCATCCCAAATTCGTCAGCTGGAGGGACAGAGGAAGGAGTTTGGGGTACCAGCTGGAAGCACCCCATGTTTCCCCATGGGTATGAAGCCACCAGCAAGAAGACTGCTGTGCCTTGAGCCTGGGGGACAAGGTCTCCCTTTGCTGGGTCGTTGCAAGGAGACCTGGGATCGGTTGAACCCAAGGGTTGAACTCAGTGCTCCTCTTCTCCAGGTCTGGTGCACAGACACCAGCCATGACTCTGCCCTGCCAGGTCTTTCATCACAGCCTGCGACGGCTAAAACCACACCAGACAGATACCTCCTCCAAGCAGGCAAGAGAAAGGAGGGACTAATTAACCTCCCTTATTAGCAGCACAGTAATAAAAATGTTAGCGTCCCTGAAAGGTTTGCAGAATTAATCACAGCTGGAGCAACAACAACCGAAGAGTAAACCTGAACAACAAAAGGAAAGCGTATCCCACACATCGCCTTGATGCTCCTCAGCATGTGCGGATCCAGAGTCATGTTTTTGCCTGCCCTCCCTCCCAGAAGTGGTGTTGCAATAGTACCCAGAGTCCCCAGCTGAAATCACCCGGCTGCTGAAGGTGCTGCACATCCTTACTAGGTGGTTGCTGCTCTGAAGGAATATTGCAGCCTGATAGAAGGATTATTCTTCTATAGGAAGATACACAGAACTGGCAAACATGACACAGAGCCTATGGGACTGCAGCACTTCTCTGAAACAGCAGCTGAAGGTCAGGAGAAATGCCTTGGGGCATCACAGCCGGTGCTAGATGCCTCCCTGTGGGCAGGGGACTCGAGCTTAGAGGAGCTTGGAGCAAGCAATCCATCTGTCCTGGAGGAGACATCTGTTTTAGGGAGAGCTGAACTGCTTTCCCAGCCTTGCTGACTGTATGGGCTAGGGCTCCCATGGCTGTGGTGGAAATGGAGACGCCTACAGATAGGCACCAGCATTAGATACCTTAACCTGGAGCTCCCAGGCTGGTGGTCTTGACTGCTTGGTGACGTATATGAGTAGTTTCCGTGAAATGTTTTAGGAGCCACAACAAAATCAATTTCAAGATTAAGAAGACCCTTTGGAAAGGGAGGACTGAGGTCTCTGTTTCCAAGAGTTCAGACCCCAAAGCCACAGCCTAGGACCCGAACGCCTAAGTGGAGGGAATGGCTCTGTCAGCAGCGCCTGGGAGGAGAACCTGAAAAGGAAATTATATTGAGTGATATGAAACGACCTCCCCTTCTCCCCTGGCTTGTAACCCCCCCTTCTGTCACAGCCGAGCCACTGCTAGCTAGATTGGAGGAAAACACAAGAAATTTTACAGTAGGTTATGAGGTAGCTTGGCTGGGGATTTTTCTTCCCATCATTTAGATGTCCATCAGTTTACATTGCTCACAAGGCAGTGCCCTTTGATTGAGAAATGCCTGGTGGAGTGCATTCAGTTCCCTGCTCTAGTGCCAGACCTCCGAGATGTCTTTGGGGAGACTTCTTACCTCCTTTCGCTATTTCCAGTGCCGCAGGGTTGATAGCGCTTCCCCGCCAGAAAGAGATCGCGTGCAAAAGGCACCCGTCGCCTTTCTGCATGGGCTGTTTGTCTTGCCCCTGAGCTCCTTAAAGCGGATGCTATTGCAAGTTGGGATTGCTGACGTTTTGCCAGCGTGCACTGGAACTTTTCTAGCACCGCTGCCCGTAATTAAGCTAATGTGATCGTGCGATTGTGCTCTTGTAGTGTGTGTCTTCACCTGACACAGGGGTGGGCGTGTAAAAACATCCGCTGCAACCACAGCCTGCGAGGTGGTGGTCCTGGAGGCTGAGATATGATTTGGGTGGAGGATGCTGTTCGGCTTCTGTACAAGGAAATCCAACCCTTTCCAACCTGAGGATCAGATCAAACACTAGTCAGTCCACTAAATGCACTAAGTGCTAATTTTGAGTTTTTTTCATCTGCTTCGTGCACGTAAAATAGTATCCCTCCTCTGGCTATCCTTGGGAACTCTTCAAGGAGGTTAAAAATACAAACGTGAAAGCTGTAATAATAAATGTCCCCTCAGGACTGACTTGAAGCCTTTCAGATGTGTTGCGGTGCCAGGGCAGAAGACCGGGGAACTAAAGCTGTATGGCTCACACAGCTGAAGCTCGCATTGCAGAGCCACAGAGGATGTGAACAAGAAGTTGCGTGATGAAGCACGCAGAGTAAGGCTTTTTTTCCTAGGAGCCGTTGTGCTCCTGGCCTGGTAGAACGAGGTGTGCATCTGCGTACACGCGTGCACAGCGTTACTCCTGGAGAAGAGCAGACTGAGAGGGGATCTCATCAATGCTTATCAATATCTAAAGGGCGGGTGGCAAGAGGATGGGGCCAGGCTCTTCTCAGTGGTGCCCTGCAATAGGACAAGGGGCAACGGGCACAAACTGGAACACGGGAAATTCCATCTCAACATGGGGAAAAACTTCTTTCCTTTGAGGGTGGCAGAGCACTGGCACAGGCTGCCCAGAGAGGTTGTAGAGCTGTCTTCTCTGGAGATGTTCAAAACCCACCTGGATGCGTTCCTGTGCCACCTGCTCTGGGTGACCCTGCTCTGTCAGGGGGTTGGACTAGATGATCTCCAAAGGTCCCTTCCAATCCCTGCCATTCTGTGATTCCGTGATTCAGTGGGAAGGAAAGCAATGAACTCAAAGCACATAAGGTGGACCCAGGCCAGCTAGCACAGTTCCCAGACACGCTCAGGGTGTTAGGAAGAGCCATGGGCCATTGCTAAGAAGTGTTTTGGGTGGACCCTCCTGCTCTTGGGCAAGAGGGTTTAGCTGCTGCAAGCTCTCAGGACCAGGGAATGGTGCATCTCCTAGTTTATGTACAATGGTACACATAGCCACCGAGGTGACAACCATCTGTTGGGAGTGAGAGAGTTGTGTAGGTTCACAATTCATGTGACTGATTGATTGATTGATTGATGATCAAGGGGGGAGCTGGACATGGATACCAGCATCCCCCTGCATGCAAATGTTTTCCTTCAGAGTGGGCTGGCTGTGATTTTTGCCATAATGTTTGTGCCCAAGTCTGCTCCCGTGGGGCTGGCCACCAAACCTTTGAACCTTGTCAAGGTGGTAGCATCCACCCTGGTGACAACCACATCTGTCACTTTCCTTCCCCACCTTGTCACTGTTTCTTATTCCAGTGGGTCCCCTGGGCCCTTCAGGGGAGCACGTGGGGCTGGCTGGACCATAACATCCTGAGCCTTTCCCCCTGCCTCAGCTACCAGCACCTTCCCTGCTCAACAGCTGTTACCTCTTGACCTTACCCCTGCATCCTTTGAACTTCTACCAGCACCTCTCTGAACTTGCCTTGGCCATCCTCCAGCACTCAGATGAGCAAACCAGATGTGGCCGCACTGGTTGTTCCCTTAAAGGCTTGCATACTGAAGTCACTTTTTCACCCAAGGTCTCATTTTCCTCTTTACTTTCTGCCGTCTTTAGGCTCTTTCTGCTCACTCCACGATGACATGGTTGGGAACACTGCATCAAGGAGGTCCTCCACCATCTTCCATCCCTCTCTTGAGGTGAATCCCTGCTGGCACAGGCTCCCTACTCTTTTATGCTGTCCCCATCAGCTAAGTTTACACAGAAAAGCTTCCCCTGAGCACCTGAACACCTTGTAATCCCTCTTAAACTCTTCTCTTCGCCAACACCAACAAAGCACAGATTTGTATTTCTGTTTCCCCTAGCTTCTGCCATTTAGATCACCCTGATCAGCTCCTCTGGTACGGCCACCAACCAACCAGCCTCCACTGCGGCCCTCGGAGACCTTGGCTCTCTGCAAGCAAACCATTCGTGACCGTACAGAAGGTCTAAACCAGCTTAACCCATGTGAATTGTCTCCTGCAATTACAGTGACTAGGACTATTCTTCGTTAGTCCATCGCAACCTCTCCAGGCTGTGCCTTTAATGACCTGGGTATCGCAATCGTGTTCTTGGCCACTAACCAGGACCAGGACCTCTATCTGTGAAGTGCTCTACAAATGCATGGTAGGAGGCAGTACCTGCCATGGTCTTCCAAAAGGGGAGGAGAAGGAAGGAAAGGACAGGCATGAAGCAGCAGAAAGGAAAAGCCAAAGATGTTTAGGAAATGGTCATGGGAATTTTTTCCAAAACAATATGTGTGTATGTCTATATCTGTGCATTTTAATTACCTATTTAACATGTAGGTATTTATGTGTATATATATCTGTGATCAGCTAGTTCTGAAGGATTTAAGTCAAAAGTAGCTACTTTAACTATCCCCAACCAACCCCAAGAAGGGGTTTCAGAAGAACATCCAGTCTTCATTTAAATGCATCAGGAAACAAGGCATTTACCATCTTCCTGGGCAAATCATGCCAGTGGCTAGTTCTTCTCTCTGTTGAAAATATGCATCCTCTTTGCCTATGAATTGGTGAAGTTTTTGATTTCTGGGCAGTAGTCGTTTTTCACCCTGGGCACAGTGAGCTTGGAGCCCTCTGCTCACCCTCCTCTGCTGAGCAGGTTTGAGACCTCCAGGAAGGCAAATCCTCACTAAACCTCTGAATCTTTTAGTGTTAAGGGCATTAATTGTCATCATTTTGAAAGGACCCCAAGCAAAGTGGGCCCTTCTGCAGATAAATTAACTTTTTTCCACTTGCATTTCTCTTATTCGTGAAGGCACATCTTTGTGGTGCGAGTCAAAGGCAGGTGAAGCTGGTTTTAATGCAGCTACGCTCTTATGAGCCATCAGCCAGCATGGTTACAGCCAGGGAAGGTCTAATCAGGGTACCACAGCTTAGAATCGTAGAATACAGAATCATAGCATGGTTTGGGTTGGAAGGGACCTTCAAGATCATCCAGTTCCAACCCCCTGCCCTGGGCAGGGACACCTCCCACCAGACCAGGTTGCTCCAAGCCCCATCCAACCTGGCCTTGAACCCCTCCAGGGATGGGGCAGCCACAGCTTCTCTGGGCAACCTGGGCCAGGGGCTCACCACCCTCACAGTGAAGAATTTCTTCCTCAGATCTCATCTAAATCTCCCCTCTTTCAGTTTAAAACCATTGCCCCTCATCCTGTGGCTCCCCTCCCTGATCCAGAGTCCCTCCCCAGCTTTCCTGGAGCCCCTTGAGGGACTGGAAAGGGCTGGAAGGTCTCCCCGGAGCCTTCTCTTCTCCAGGCTGAACCCCCCCAACTCTCTCAGCCTGTCCTCCCAGCAGAGGGGCTCCAGCCCTCCCAGCAGCTCCGGGGCCTCCTCTGGCCCCGCTCCCACAGCTCCGTGTCTCTCCTAGATCGGAGCCCCAGAGCTGGAGGCAGCACTGCAGGGGGGTCTCCCCCGAGCGGAGCAGAGGGGCAGAATCCCCCCCTGGCCCTGCTGCCCACGCTGCTGGGGATGCAGCCCAGGCTGCGGGGGGTTTCTGGGCTGCCAGCGCACGTTGCCGGCTCGTGTGGAGCTTCTCACCCACCAACACCCCCAAGTCCTTCCCCTCAGAGCAGCTCTCCATCCATTCTCTGCCCAGCCTGGATTTTTGCATGGGATTGCCCCAACCCAGGTCAGTAATCTGTAATGCTAAATTTTCAGTACCTCCACTGTTTGATGTACATGGCCGTGACCAGCCAGCCCAGGGTGGTGGGTGTTCGTAGGCATGGTCTGTGTGTGCGGTGTGAAAGCTCATGTCTCTGTATTTGCACTAACAAACCAACCAGGGGAAGGGCACAAGGCTGAGTCCTCCTCCAGGATCATCCATACCACTATACTGTTACGATGGACCTGGGCACAGGTTTGGCCCAGACCAACTCTCCTTCTCCCAGACAATATCTAGGCATGCTTGAGGGTTTAGCATGGACACTTTCCAACCGGCACGATGCCAGCCGGTTTTGGAGGAGAGGCAAGTATAGCCATATGGATACGAGCTGTGCCCTGCTGCTTGCCCTCAGAGAACTGGCCCTGACCCATTTTGTTTCCCAGCAGGGACGTGGGATGCGTGTCCTGGAGGCGCTGGATTTGTGCGCTGCCTTGTCAGACTGTGCAAGAAGAGCTGCCCTTTGCCAGGTGTCTGGAAGTTTTAGGGACTAAATGAGACAACTAAACCCCACCAGCTGCCATCCCTCCCCAGGAAACCCATGATGTACTCCAACATCCAGTGTTTTCTGTGCATGCACCCAAGCAGAAATAGCCCCAGATTTAGCGCATTTACTGTCAAAACACAGGGGAAACTGAGACATGGGATTCCTGTGACCTACTGGGATCCGGATGCTGGATCTACATGCTCTGGAAACCACCACCAAAGCAATGATGTTTTGATGTGGGTGACCAGTTGGGGTTAGGCGAATCAAGGTAAATCCAATGTCAGGAACCAGGTTGCTGCATCAATAGTCAAGGATCAGATGGGCTTATCCGATCCTGCTGGCTCCTCTCCTGTACAAACTCTTGAGAGCCCTCAGGGTGGATGGGGATCTGCCTGCCAGTGTTGAACTTACCAGATGCAAATCACCTCTGACCTGGGAGCTGGTCATCAGTATTAATATGAGTGTATTATTTGAGCTCAGACACCTGCCTTCATCATCCTGCTGTGCACCGCGTTGTCCTCCCGTGGCGTGTAGGTGAAGCTGTGGGACTCATTGTTGAAGAGGGCTGTGGATGCTAGAGGTTTGTGTAGCTTGGAAAGTCATTAGATTTAGAAAATTGGTGAAAAAAAAACACCTCTATAGGTAGGACCTGATATGGAAACTGATGGAGATTTGGAGTGTTGTGGGAAACTATCGTGTTACCCAGTTCTTATCCTCTCCTTGGGAATCGGTTATTGACTATTGTTGGAGACAGAAAATGGATGAGTCTGACCCAGCACAGCAGTTTCATTTGTGGAATCATGTAGCTTGGAAAAGACATTTAAGATCCTTGAGTCCGACCATTTCTGAGATCTTAGGCAATTTGATTCAGCTTAGGCAATTCAAGGGAATCTGGATTTGTGACCCCGCTTTGGACATCTCTTGGATGTTTGAATTATGTGATAGCACGGCAACTTATAATGCACAGCATACAAAAGGCTGTACACAGCCTTGGGAGGAGAAGTGTTTGGGCTCCAAGGGGCTAATAATAGCCCAGAGACGGCACCTTGACTGCTGTGTGACTTCGGAGCTATGGTGGAAACTCCACCTCACCACCAAGGTGACAAACTCTGTCTCCGAGGACAACAAGGCTGTGTATAAACACAGCCTTCACTATAAGGAGCCTGGCTCATACCTAATGCGTTGCAGACCACATCATAGCTCCTAAAATGACCCGTTTCTCCAGATTTTTCAGCTTTCCATCTTAACGAAAACTCCTCCTTTAAGTGGGGGGGCTGATTCCCCGTGCTGCTTGCAGCATGTATTTGGTGTTCATCTGCATAAGGTGGATGAACAGCCCTGCTGAATTAATAAAGAGCAGAGCTTTGCTGCTCTAAGTGGCATTGACGCTAAAGTAAAATGGCACAAAGTGGAGTGGGAGGAGCCCACCGGCTTTTCGGAGATGCTTCACCTGGTGGGAGCAGAGGCAGGAACTGACCTTGAAGAAAACTCAGCTGCGATTTGGATGTCGGTGAGCAACTTGAAATGGCTGCGTTGCTCTTCAGCATCGGTAACGGGGACGCATTCGGCGCTAGGACGGCAATGGTGTTACACCGTGTGCACCTGTACGCACAACTGGATGGTGCTGGTTGAGTCGCTTAACAGCCCTCTGAAGAAGCAGCTGCCGCCAAACAGAACGAGTCCCCTGCCTAACATTTCCGCTGATTTCTTCCTGCAGAGAGAGAGGCTGTGTAGCTCAGAGCTTCACTGTAGTAGGAAGCGCTGGGCTTTTTTTTTTATGCATATATGCGGCTTCGGATTGAGAAGACAAAGCACAAGACCGTCTCTTTGCTCTGAGTGGAAGAAGTTGTCATTTCTACAAAGCTTTTTTCCTACGAGCATCCTCTTCTGTCCTGGACCAGCCTCACAGACCCTGTCTCTTGCCCAAATTGTCTGAATCCCCACTCTGGGTAGCTCTGTTGTGCTAGGGGATGGGGATAACCGGTACAGGGATATTTTCTTCTTCTCTCCGTCAGTCCAAGAGCGTGGTTCCCTCCACCCGTCACAGGAGCATAGCCTGTTCCCTTTCCCTCCGTCACTCCTGAACTGCTCCTAGCCAGACACTCGTTGCTTGAAGTGGTGTTTGATTTAACCAGAGGCAACTTAACACCGTAGTCGTCAGTCAGTTCTTGACACTATCAAGGCCTGTGAGATAAAGGAGCGAATTAAAAGGAAGGGAATAAAAAGAGAGAGAATAATAATAATAAAAAAAAATCCTATCCCCCAAGATCTGATTTCGTGTTAAATGTTTTCATCTTTGGAGTGAGCATCAACAGCTGATCAGCAGCGTCTGCTCTTTTCACTCCCTCGTAAAATGCAGTTGTTCAAAGAGACGGGGAATATTGTCTCCTGTAGGAGATGAGTGGCCAGTAGCTGCCTGGATCTGGCTATCACACAGGCTTGACAGCCTACCGTGGGCTGCAGGAGAGGGCTGGCCTCCTTGTTCCCGTCACTGGAACTTAAAAATCAGTGTGCCTGTGCGGGCTCTTCTTCCTTGGGCTCCTCAGGAGAAGTACTGTACAGGGGAGCATAAGGGAGGAAAGCCAGGTAGGGATTTCCTGAAGAGGTGTGACGGGCTACTGGTGGGACTGTTTGTCAGGAAGAAGATCCCTGGCATGTGGCCGGGATTTTATATGGTCCGAAATGGGCAGACGCTGCAGACAGGTCAGCCAGAACTTCAGAGGAGTTTGCCAGGGCTTTCTGCGGGCAGGAGTTAAGATGGAGCTGTGCCATCTGCCTTACATTTCTAAGTATCCCTACCAATATTTTCATAGTCCCACTTTACCCCTGCTTATGCCTAAACTGGAATACAAGCCAGATCTCCCGTGGAGACCTCATCGCTCTCTACAGCTCCCTGAAAGAGGGTTGTAGGGAGTTGGGGATCGGTCTCTTCTCCCAAGGAACGGGTGATAGGACAAGAGGAAACAGCCTCAAGTTGCACCAGGGGAGGTTTAGGATGGATATTAGGAAAAATTTTTACACTGAAAGGGTTATCAAGAATTGCCACAGGCTGCCCAGGGAAGTGGTGGAATCGTTATCCCTGGAGGTATTCAAAAGACGGGTAGATATAGTGCTTAGAGTTATGGTTTAGTGATGGTTTTTGTCAGAGTTAGGCTGATGGTTGGACTCGATGATATGAAAGGTCACTTCCAACCTAGGCGATTCTATGATTCTATGGATGTAGAGAAACGCAAATTGACTAACCTTGATGGAGAAGCTTTGATTTACAATAGTTGTGGTTGCCTTGGACATCAACGTCATGGCCACTGGTTGATCTACAATTGTGGAAGTACTCAGACTGATATTGCATTTGCGGTCCCTTCGGTGAAAAGCTGAAGTCAAAGACTGTCTTGATGGCACTGCATAGGAGGCAAAGATGTTTGTACCACTCAGCCACCTCAGGAGAAGGCAAATGGCTCCTGTTTCATGAAATAAATGCTAATCAGACATCACATTTCCACTTCTTGCCATGTGTGCCCAGCAGTGGCCAAGCTGGGAGTCAGGGGAATACTTTTAAACGTTCATTGACTGATACCTGGCACCTAAAATGTCTTTCTCCAGGGACTTTTTGACTATGCTGCATATGTTTCCAACACAGCAAGCACCTGGCTTCCTATTTTGTAGAATCCCAGAAACTGGAGTTGGGAGAGTTGAGTGCAGTTCATCTTAAAGCAGCTCTTCCTGCACTGTCCCCTGTTTTTTAAGTCCTATGCCATGAATTCTGTAATCAGAGAAAAGCTATGTTTCCTTCAGCTGACTTCAGGATGTCATTGCTGGATTACCCTAAAACCCTTTTTAGGATGGAATGGGATGCTGAGGTAGCTCGTGGAGACCCAAATTTGGTTCTCTGAAGGGCAACATCTGAGAAATGCCTGTGTCAGAAGGGCGCAGCCCCTTATTTTTAAAACTGACGCAGCCTCAGCTGTGTGTGCAAACGTCCCAAAATGCAGCTGTATCCTCCTGCACCTGTTTCTCAAGTGATGATGAAAATGGAAATGTGAATCAGTTAGCAATACATCTTAAAAACTCTGTTTCCATCCTTAGGCATTTATGAGGGATGACCTGACAGCTTAGGGGTCAGGATGCTTCATTATCCCTGCTGTGATTAAACACACCTCTAGAAGGTATCTGGGGGCTTTCTGTTTAATATTTCTGTATAAAATGGATATGAACTCCAAGCAATGCCACCTGATAGGCATTCAGGCTCTTCTGCAGTGAGGGTATCGCAGTACCTATCCAAAGGGGGAAGAATGCCAAAGTAGATGATCTCACCTGGAAGTCACTCCTCTGGTCCTTCACGCAAGTGCTGCATTTGGCTATGGTGCCACTAACGAGTAAGGTTTATCCACACATTGGTAACTAGTGGTATTGAGGACAAACTGGGTTATCTGAACGTCCTCATAAGGCTGTTAGATACACCACCAGGCAGGCTGGAGCAGCAGCTAGAGGCAGGTGGGACAACCTGAGTCACTGACCCCTCTTGTTCACTGCGGTGAGGGCCTGGGCACGCAGCTCACATGGAGACACCTACTACGTGAAGGTGGGTTTCTGAATCCAGACCTGCCTCCCATCACTGGGAATTGATTTGTTTGCCCACCAGTAAGTATCTGGTGAGGTCTGAGATGCCATCAGGAACCATCTGGCCGCTGGGTGTTGCTCCAGGAAGGGATGGCATGCACGAGCGTGGGAGATTCCTCAGGACATCTCAAATGGCAGGAGGTGGCTATGCATGAGAAAGTGAACTGTGCTGATAGTGTCCACCGTTGTTTCCATCTGAGAGAACCTCTTTGGATAGTCTTTAGGCAAGACTTTTGCTCTATAGGCAACAAGCATGGATACATGAACTCAGTTCATCTAACTTATTTTAGGTGTCTATATTAGAGCAGGTGATCATGTGCCAACATCCACAGGCTGCACTGATCTCCGTTGCCACGTGTCTTCCACCCATATGTTCCCAGGTGCCTGTGCGGCCCCATATTCTTGATCTCATGTGCAGTTTTCCAGTGCTCCTAAAATCAGAGGTTTAATTCCACAAAAAGGTGGCGTGGAAGGTTCAAAGTCATGCTCTGCCATTAGTCTCCACCAAAGCATTTTGAAGTCGGGGCTTCTAATGGGAACTCCATGGAATGGAGGAACGTGCTTTTCACTGGCACCTGTGCAGAAGGGATCCAGCATCCAAGGCATGATGTGCTTCTACCTGCAACTACACGAGGCTCAGAGTTTGGGGCTGAGAGGATGTCAGACAGCCCAGCCCTGAACCCACCAACAGTTTTACAGCGTTCACACAACGGTCTTCAGATCGCCATCAGACCGTCTGTAGAAAGAGGAGGATAGGACCTTATTTGCTGGGCTCATTAATCTGAGAGCATTCAGGCTCGTGGTTTCACGGGCCTTTCTACCCATTTGTTGGAATGAAAGAAGACTGTCAGACTGGTTCGATATCATCAGGTATCAGACCATATCTTACAGCAACAGTCGGAAAATGTCACAAATACATTAATTAAATAATAGTTCATAGGAGGTTTCTTAAGATAAATGCTTGAATGGTACATAACACGTTCCTGAGGGATTCTGAGCACTCCAAGAAGTCAGTGATGTAAAGAAATATTAAAATAGCTGGGATCTTGACTTTTTAAAAGAATAATAGCTTTGCTAACAGTATTGTGAGCCAGCCACGAGATGTCTCTGTGGCAGTACAGCATTCCTGGACATGGTCCTTGGTAAACAAGAGAGACAAAGCTGGAGCTGGAGCTGAGTGTTTATTCATAATTATCTCTTTTTTTTTAAGATACACCTCAAGTTTAGGATTTTCTTTTTAAGATACACCTCATGTTTAGCTTAAGATTCCTCTAGCAATGGCAGCTGGCTCAGGGGTGGGCACTCTTTGCAGCTTCTTGCAGGCACTGTTTTTTTCTAACGTGTGCCTCCCAATATGTCCTTGTTAAGAACAGGTTTTGGGTTTATTCCTCCTACCACACATTTTCACAAAGACCCAGTCTGCTACCTAATAAACTCAGCATGTTGGCAGCCAGTCGTCTGATACTTCTGAAGCAAGTGCCTCTGTTTCTACTAACACAGGCAACTTGATTTGTAAACAGATACTTAAGTGGGTGTTTTTAGCGGTATAGCAGATGGTCAATACAGCTGCCTTCTCTCCCTTCTCTGCATTCGCTCCCCTCCTCTACAATTACAGTTTCTTGCCATTTTTCTCTGTAACGTGGATTTGGTTTTTTAAAAAAAAAAAAAAAAAAAAAGCATTACAGGAGGGAGAAAATTGCTCAGTGAATTTCAAGAGGAAAAATTGGATGGCAACCTCAACCGTTACCTTAAAAGCACTGTGAAAGCTACCCACACATCCTCACTTTGCTTGACTTTCCCCACTTGAGTAACTCTGGATCTCAATGGGACTGCTTGTGTGGGTAGAGCACAACACGGGGATCGACTTTCCTCACGCACAGAAACTCGTGACTAATGCTACAATATGCAGCTAAAGTATTCATTTTCCTCTCTGCTTGATGTAGTTAGTCACTAGTACTTGGGCAGGTGCTTCCCTGAATTCTGCATCAAGGCTGGGAAGTAACGTGAGGATACGAGGGAATGGTGTAGATCACTCTCCAAGGGTTCACTTGCTTTGGTCCAGTAGCGGGACTGGGGTCTCCACAGGTGTTTTGCTCTGGCTGTTGCATGTCCCCCTTGCATTAGACTCAAGTTTTCTAAAGTTACCTTGCTGTCTCCTATGGGATCGATGTCAGCCCAGTGGGTGGTGGCATAAAGCCAGCCCAGTGGGTGTTGGGATTGAGTCCCCTTCCCTCCTGGGCACTGTACCGCAACCCAACATCTCTCTCTTCTGAAGGATCTTCGTAAACACCTTAAATATGCCTTCTGCTTGCTTTCGAGCTATCATTTCTACTTTCCCTTCCAGCACAGCCCCGTTGCATGGCTAACACCTTCAGGAATCAGCACTTAACCTTTACAGACACATTAAAGCAGTGGAGTGAGACTAATCCAACACTAGTCTGGGGGCTGGACTGATTTAAGGCACTGCTGCAGCTTTTAAAGCAAACCGGACATCATCTCTTTCTTGCTTACAACAGGTTTTGCTAGGGATCAAAGTCCAGGTGGGGTCATATTGAATAGTCTTTTGTCCTTGACAGGTTGTCACTCTCTGCAGTTCATCCGTAAGACCTGGAGATGCTATCAGTGAAAGCAGGATGTGTTCAGCCTATCCATGCCTGGGTCCTCCATGTATTGCCTTCTGAGAGAGGATTGTGGTTCAGTTCTTATCCCCACAGCTTACAATGTTATCGAGTTGGCTGTCAGGTCTCCTGACCTGACACTTAAAAAGAAACCCATTGAGAAATTTCTATGCTATTGACATCGGGTGGTGCATTTAGCCCCTGGAACAGGACATGATCTGTTCTGGTTGCGCCTGGGATGTGGGAAAGGTTCTCCCTGGCAAAAGTAGCACAACCCTGCTTGAACTGATTGTCTCCTCAGGTCTGTGAGCATCACTGCGTCTGACCGACCTCGTGGGCCAGTCTATCAAAATGTCCTGGGTTTAAAAAAACCCACTCCTGTGCATATTAAGCTAAGGTAGTCTTTTTGGCAGAGTAGGTTGAGGGCAGCTTGTGCACTGAGTTGCCCTGGTAGATCTCTGCCTGGAGCAGCAGCACCTTGGCTCCTTGATGATGGGTCAGAGCAGCATGTCCAGCGCTGCCTGAGGCACCTGGGAGGGTTTCCTGCCTCGTCGGCCCTTTTCCAAGCAGATTGCACTGAGGCATAAGTCATTCCTTCAGTGACCCCGTTCATGTTTCATTAATCTCCTGAGAAAGCTGACCAGGAACTTCTCAAGGCAAACTTTTCTTTTCCTGGTGGAAAACATCATGTCAGCCCCCCAAAACGTCCCTTTTCTGGGAGGGTGCTTGTTTCAGTAAAGACTCCAGTGGGAAGGAACCCTCTGAACTAATAGTCTGGTGGCCTGGGTACTTATCTAGAGATTACTATTTACAGGTTCTCCCCCTGTGATGGGTGCCCCCATGGGTGATCTGTGCTCCAGTAGCCCATGCTGTGGTTTATCTGCCTACCCCACCCATTGGCAAGAGACTTCTCTCCATGATGTGCTGTATAAACTTCCCAGCCCTGCAAGGACGGGGCTTGGAGGATTCATTCATGAGGGATGGATGGGCTGGCTGCTCCAGCTGCCTCTTCCTCTCCGGCAGCAATTAGGAAAAGCTGCAAGGAACTATCACATGTCATTTCCGACACTGGAGGCATCTAGGAGAGCTTGGGCACACACAAAGATGTGAATGCATGAGGGACTGCACAAGGGATATTTGCAGCCTGGGCATCCCACAGCACCCACAAACTGCCCATTCCTTGTCCTTACCTGTCTCGCTGATGGGATCTCGCTTGCTGCTGGCATGTGGGACTGGAGCTTGGCTCTAAATCCGACTGGGAGAACAGCACTGGTTGGGTTAACGGTGCTGGTGGAGGGATTTGCACAAGGGCAGAGGGACACGACCTTTCCCAGGGACAGGGCTTTGCCGAAGGGTTTGCTCCTCTTCCCTCCCCTCGAGGAGAATTTCTGGCCCGGGACACCACTGCCTTGCTGTTTTCTGGCTGGAGCCTTGTTGCGTGGGGATGACTACGGCTCGCGGCTCCTGCCTGTGCCTCTGGCCTCCATCCATGGCTATCGGAGGACACTGTGCAATAGCCAGAGACGCTTGTGCTTCTGTTCCCTGGACCTGAGCCCAGCAGATTTCCCTCCCCAGCCCTCCTTTCCATGAATGAAGTGGAGGGATTTGGCTGGGTGCCCGAACCCTCCGGGCTTTTATCAATGGGATCAACAGTTTGTCAGATCCGTGATGATGAGTCACAGCGAGATCCCGTTACTGTTCGTTAATACCTCGCGCAATGCAGGTCAGCCTACCCTGCCCACGGCTGCCATTCAGCCCAGCTCTGCAGAGAGCCAGGGACCCGCGTGGAAGGGGTTTGCTTGGACATCCTTGAACGTATGTCCCCTTGAGCTCACACGTGGGCACCACCACAGGTTCTGGACGGCAAACAGACCCTTTGTGCTCAGGGCACACACAGAAGGCTGTATACACAAACACACCTCCCGTTTGTCAGCATGTGTGTGCACACACCGTTGCATGAGTACGCTATGCACACATTTGCAAAAACCACCTTGCGCACACCCAGACATGTACGCGCGGGTGCAAAAACAGCCATGCACACACCTGGGCATGTACATACATGTACATACATGCAAAGCTTGTGGGCAGCTTTGCAGTTGTGTCCAGCTTTGGAGTCCCCAACATAAGAAGGACATGGAGCTGTTGGAGCGGGGCCAGAGGAGGCCCCGGAGCTGCTGGGAGGGCTGGAGCCCCTCTGCTGGGAGGACAGGCTGAGAGAGCTGGGGGAGTTCAGCCTGGAGAAGAGAAGGCTCCGGGGAGACCTTCCAGCCCCTTCCAGTCCCTCAAGGGGCTCCAGGAAAGCTGGGGAGGGACTCTGGAGCAGGGAAGGGAGCCACAGGACAAGGGGGAACTGGTTTAAATTGGAAAAGGGGAGATTTAGGTGAGATATTGTGAAGAACTTCTTTGGTGTGAGGGTGGTGAGCCCCTGGCCCAGGTTGCCCAGAGAAGCTGTGGCTGCCCCATCCCTGGAGGGGTTCAAGGCCAGGTTGGATGGGGCTTGGAGCAGCCTGGTCTAGTGGGAGGTGTCCCTGCCCAGGGCAGGGGGTGGCACTGGATGATCTTGAAGGTCCCTTCCAACCCAAACCATTCTGTGATTCTATGATTCTTTGATTCTACGAGGTATGCATAAACACACTTAATGCATGCATACACCCAAGCACGCGTGCATATGCTCAAAGCTTACGCAAGCACAGATGTGTAAACACACACCCCTACATATGTGCATGCTCGGACAAGGTGGCCTCCTGCATGTCCCCTCTTCCCAAGGGCAGCCATGCAGGGCTGTGATCCCTTCTTGGAGGAGGAGATGAGAAGGTGGCTCACACACTCAGAGAAGGTCCAAAAACAGAATCCGGCTGAGATCTGCACGATGCTACAGCACATGTTGGCTTTTCCATGGTGGTCTCAGAGATGGGTTAGGGTGACAAGGGCAGCAGGGAGAGGACTTGGTCACCGCCACACGGGAGATGAGCGCTGAACAACCTGGCAGAGTCCCTGTCCCATCAGTAGCTCACACTGGTGTGATCAAGCAGCTCTTTCCCCCACAACTGAAATTTAGTGGCTTCACCTGTGGCATTGCCAATCTCAGGCTCTCTAGGATGCACGTCAGGTCCTCAGAAACTAACTAAAACCAGGCGAGTAGAGAAAAAGTCATCAGCATTCAATTTTTTTATTCTTTTTTTTTTTTTTCCCTTGGGTGTTAGAGCCTGGAGAAAAATTTTCAAGTAAAATCTTCTCACCTCAGAGACATTTAAAATGCCCGTCTTCGCATGAGAGGTGCAAAAATCTGTTTCCATAGGTTTCACGTTTCATTTTGTGCAGTGTCTTTCACCAGAGCAACTATCGCAACTTTACTTTGGTTTCCCAGGGAAAGCAGACCTGTGTAGCAGTGGAGGGTGTCTGCCAGCAGCCGAGGACCCCTCACATCTTTTAGTACTAATTTGGCAGAGGATAAACCCTACGAGTTTCACAGAACCAGGCACAGGGATAGAGAGGAGGGACCAGTTTATATCCTCAGTGAAGGAAAAAGCAGCCTAGGAGCATACGCCTTCCTTAAATTCCAAAGAATTTGGAATTTCAAGCCACCCCTTAGAGAGACTTTATGAATATCACAGCCTTGTGTAAATCTTTTGTTGAAGTTTGTGCTATATTGGACACTAGGGAATCCACCATCCCTTGGAAACCAACCTTGCTTTGGTCTTTTATCACAGAGCAACCAGTTTTCTTAGCTGCGTCGTACCGTAGGGGGAGGTCTGGTAATGATTTCTTGTTAGAGCATGTAAAGAAACACTTTGGGAGACAAATAGGAAAGGGGCGGGTTTTTTGAACCCTGGGGTGCTGCACGAACATGGAAATTTCCTAACAGCTGTAATAATAGTAAAGCTGATGTTGCCTTGGTTGTTTATGGCTTTCATTTTCAATCACCCCTTGTCAACGGCAGAGTGAAACTTAAAGTGTATTTATGCACAGCACTGAAAGTACAGTTACACAAATTGCAATGGAAGTGAAGTTCGTAGGGAAAGATCATGGTCTTATTACGCCCTCTGATATGGCAAGAAAACGACAGCAAGCTTACGAGCTCCGAGCCTGCACATCTGACCATCCTTTCTGAACTTCCCTAAGGTCAGGCAACTTTGAGGGTACCAAGCTGGAGCTCTTCTAAAGCAGATGCTCCTCACTGGGGATCTGCAAGCTCAGACCAGCTCCCAAAAACCAGAGTGCGAGGGACCGGCAATACCTGCAACGCAGGTCTTAATCCTACATGTCCTG
The DNA here is from genome assembly GCA_013396915.1 of Stercorarius parasiticus. NCBI lineage: Eukaryota > Metazoa > Chordata > Aves > Charadriiformes > Stercorariidae > Stercorarius > Stercorarius parasiticus. Next base: position 163,001 of record VWZL01004866.1, read on the forward strand.
GAGTACTGCGTCCAGCTCTGGAGCCCTCAGCACAAAAAGACATGGACCTGTTGGAGTGGGTCCAGAGAAGGGCCACAAAGATGATCCGAGGGCTGGAGCATCTCTCCTATGAGGACAGGCTGAGAGAGTTGGGGGTGTTCAGCCTGGAGAAGAGAAGGCTCCAGGGAGACCTTATAGCGGCCTTCCTGCTGGTGGACAACCAGCTTAACATGAGCCAGCAGTGTGCCCAGATGGCCAAGAAGGCCAACAGCATTCTGGCTTCTATCGGGAATAGCGTGGCCAGCAGGAGCAGGGAAGTGATGGTGCCTCTGTACTCGGCACTGGTGAGGCCTCACCTCGAGTACTGTGTTCAGTTCTGGGCCCCTCNNAGCCTGCCCAGGGAGGTGGTTGAGTCACCATCCCTAGAGGTATTGAAGAAACGTGTAGATTTGGCACTTGAGGGCATGCTCTAGCGACAGAGATTGTAGGGGGGGTTTTTTGTTTTTTTTGGTTTTTTTTTGGTGGTTTTTTTTGTGTGTGTGTATGGTTGGACTTGATGATCTCGAAGGTCCTTTCCAACCATGAAGATTCTATGATTCTATGATTCCAGTACCTGAAGGGGGCCCCCAGGAAAGCTGGGGAGGGGCTGTTTGCAAGGGCATGTAGTGATAGGACGAGGGGCAATGGTTTTAAACTAGAGCAGGGCAGGTTTAGATTGGACATTAGGAAGAAGTTCTTTGCAGTGAGGGTGGTGAGACACTGGCCCAGGTTGCCCAGAGAGGTGGTGGAGGCCCCATGCCTGGAGACATTCAAGGCCAGGCTTGATGAGGCTCTGAGCAACCTGATCTAGTTGAAGATGTCCCTGCTCACTGCAGGGGGGTTGGACTAGATGGCCTTTAAAGGTCCCTTCCAACTCAACAGATTCTATGACTCTATGATTTTAATGAAGATATTTGCTCTCTGAATAAGCATTTCTTATTTCAACCAGAAAGGGTAGGGTGACAGAGGGAGCTGAGCTGAGCCATTTTGGATGGGCTGGAGTCACACCAGGAAAGCCTTTGTTTTAGCATGTTGGAGGGTTTTCAGGAGAGCTACAAGGACCATGGCCCTTGCATCTGATCTTCTGAAGGACCCTCTTGCCACCAGATCTGGCCCATCCCTGGTCTGAAAATCATTTCCAAATGGCTTGCAAAGAAAAAAATAGTGTGAGTTGGAAATTCATCAGGTTGTTGGCCCAGAAAATATTCCCTCTACCAACAGTTGCAGAGGTCTTCAGTTGCGAGGTGCCTGAGACCCCTGGTGGCTCTTGGACATCCTTGGAAAATGGCAGGTTGAACATCTCTCCGCACAGGGCTTTAGGAGCATGTTGAGTCCAGGTCTACCCAGAGAATACACGGCAGCTGAATGAATCATTGCTGGCACAAAGCCAGGTGGAGATTTGTGGATAAAATGTGGGAAGATTGTGATGTGTGAAACCCCAGAGGTGCTACTTCATTGCGTCTGGAGCAGACTTCCTGGAAGATCCTATCTAGCATGGTCATCTGCACCATGGAGAAGCAAATGCAGCAGGGATTTGCACCTCGGTCTACCACATCTGAGGCACGTGCCTCACCCACCAGTCTCATCCTGGGCTGACCTGAGCACCCTCCTTTTTTATGGGGAGAACTGAGGAGGTTGCTTTCCATGACCAGATCTCCACTTTGTCCCAGGAATATTTACATAGGACTGAAAAACCTTTTCCTCCTCTATGCACATAATTTTCTGTCATCCCTCAAATAGCTGCCACCAGTCTGTACCCCATTCCCTGCCCCAGAACCCATGTGGGGACCACAACCAGAGGTGGGATGGTGGAGGTCGTGAACCTCCGCCTTGTCTTGCACTCGGTTCCTTCCCAAATTTCCTCTGAGCTCTTGGGTGGGACCCAGCCCAGCGCAGCGTCAACTGCGTGTCGGGGGAGAATAATTGTGTTTCCAGCATCCGCTCCCCAAGCATCTGGTTCCCCTCCCCTGAGTGCAGCAGAATTGCTTGATCTCCCCACAGCCCTTTCCGCCCATCAGACAAAACCAGCCCCCCCTCCCTCTCAGCCCCATTCCCTCCCACTCCTGCTTTCCCCCGATGCCTGCTTAGACCCATTAAGTTTTTAATCTGGCTCGTGTTTACAGTCTCCACTTACTGTTGCTCCATTCTTATTTCTTCTGTTTAATTCCTCCTGCCCACATCGCTGGTGATTCAGCGGCAGGAAGGCAAAAAGTCCCACTGGGCTTTAGGGTTGTTGGCTTTGGGATTTATTTTTTGAGCATTTCCTGAAAGGTTCGTCATATTTGGGGCCTCATCTGTTACCTCTGGGACTGGTGCCGGGTCACTGCAGCTGAAATGGGCTGATGGATGGCACCTGAAGCCTCTCCTGGGAAGGTCTCATCGCAGTCATCCCACTGGCAGCTTCTGCCTGTGCATCCATAGCAGGAGCTTGGTTAAAGTTTCCAAGAGCAGCACGTTGAGACTGCAATCTCCTGCAACCCACTCTGCTAGGAGGTCTCTTTTTGGCCAAGTCTGAGGGGCCGGTGCCAGGTAGTGGAGTGGGCAGAAGTACCCCATCTTCTGCAGGGGTGCAGGAGGCATCGCGGGTGGTGCAAGGTCCCTGCCTGTACAGCTGGATCAAGACCTGGAAGAGTGTTTGAAGTTTGGGCAGCCCAAGCAGAAGACCTCAGGACTTCAGAGAAGAGGCTCTGGTTAATTTATGTATACAGAAGTTGCCTTTACATGGGGGTTTTTACTAGTAATTCCCCTGTCCAAATATTGGTGCCAAATGCCATCTGAGATGCCCTTAGGCTGTTCCCTGACCTCACTCCAGGAGGTCATGTGTCTCTCATAACATCCTCCTTAGGAAACTGAGGAAGTGTGGACTAGATGAGGGGACAGTGAGGTGGATTGAGAGCTGGCTGTGTGACAGGACTCAGAGGGTTGTGATTAATGGAGCAGGGTCGAGTTGGAGACCTGTAACCAGTGGTGTCCCCCAGGCGTCAATACTTGGACCAGTATTGTTTAACGTATTCATCAACGACCTGGACGAGGGGACAGAGTGTATGCTCAGCAAGTTCGCTGATGATACCAAACTGGGTGGGGTGGCTGACACCCCAGGCAGGCTGGAGAGCTGGGCAGAGAAGAACCTAATGAGGTTCAACAGGGACAAGTGTAGGGTCCTGCACCTGAGGAGGAAGAATGTCAGGCACCAGTATAGGTTAGGGGTGGACCTGCTGGAAAGCAGCTCTGAAGAAAAGGATCTGGGGGTCTTGGTAGACAGGAAATTATCCATGAGCCAGCAATGTGCCCTTGTTACCAAGAAGGCCAATGGAATTCTGGGCTGNCCAGTAACAGGACGATGGGTAACGGGCACAAGCTGGAACATAGGAAGTTCCGAACAAATATGAGGAAAAACTTCTTTACGGTGAGGGTGACAGAGCACTGGCCCAGGCTGCCCAGGGAGGGTGTGGAGTCCCCTTCTCTGGAGACTTTCAAGACCCGCCTGGATGCAGTCCTGAGTAATGTGCTCTGGGCAATCCTGCTTTAGCAGGGGAGTTGGACTAGATGATCTCTAGAGGTCCCTTCCAACTCTGAAAAATTCCGTGATTCTGTGCTCGGTTCAGGGTTGAACCAAATAAAATTCTTCCCATGTTTTCATTTTAGTGAGAGAAACCTCATCCATCCAACCCTAATTGCTTTGCTTTTCTCCACCTCCAGTTCAGCAGCCAGACTGGAAAGCTATGTGTCCCACCGCCACAGCAGCTACACAGACAGGCCATCCAACGGACACCTTATCATCGCTCCGTGATGGAATAGGAAACGGAGGCACAGGCAGGTCCCAGCAGAGACCAGGATCCATCAGGCCTAGGGGACATCCTCAGCCACCAGATCCCCTTCCCTGTGACCACTTGAGCTTCTAGCAGTAGGACCCGTTGTTCTTTCTGCAGGAATCCTGAATTAGCCCCTACACGGAGGCACCCATCATAGTAGGGTGGATGCATCCATGCTGCCCGTGCTGACTCCCAGTCTTACCCACCAGGACTATTTTGCTGAATTAAAACCGTGCAAGGGGCTGTGCTGGCAGTGGGGATGGTGCAATCTGTGTCCCTGTGTCATCCACAGGTGCAGACACAGCCCTTCTGTCCCATCTCCACCACCGCTGCATCCTCTGTCTTTCAGGCATCTTTCTCTCCAACAACTCCCAGCCCTGCCCAGGCATTTACCCAGCAGAAATACGACTTTTAATTACTATTTTTTATTACTTCCTTTTCATAATTGCACTGGGGGCTCTCTGCTGTTCTGCTTTAATCTGCATCCTGAGAAATCACATTCTCAGGCATGATCTACTGAATGGGAAAGGGAATTAGGGCTTTCAAAATGCAGCGATGGGCTTGTTGGCAGCAGAGAAATGTGGGACGCACTTTAGCTCATGTCCACACAACTAATGTCGCTTCGCTCTTGCTGTTGTCTCCCACCCATCAGGGTGGCCAGACCCATTTTCCTTCTTGGCAATGATCTCTGTCTTATCCTGCCTCCTGAACTGGGCTTGGGCTTGCTCGACCATCTTGCTCTAATGTCTCTACCAGCCTTGTGACCCACAAAACTTGCCCCAGAACAACAGAATTTTTTTTTTTTTTTAACCTGCCAAGCCATGTTTTGGCAAACTCCTTTTCACTGTGAACCACTGCACGAGGTCTAGCTGGCTTTGCAGTTTAATCCCCCAAAAGCATCCAGGGGGTGGCCAAAGTCCTGCAGACCACCCTTGGCCTGGCTGTTACCCACCCGGCTGCCTTTACGCTGAGGTTTCGACAAGAGCCGCTGCCTGGGTAAGCACAGGGGCACTCACTAATTGGATTAAATTATCAGTGTTAAGACTTTAGCCCAGCAGCCCCTCCCTCTGCCCCATTGTGGCTCAGTGTCCCTGTCATTATCTTTTATTAGACGGCATCTATCAGGACGCTGGGCTTGTTCGCTGCCTGCCATCCACAAAGGAGGATCTGTGAACCGTTTAACTGGAAAGCCTTCAGACAATGCAAACATTTATTCCTCAACATGAAGATGTGGAAACCATCTGGTCTTTTCAGTAGGGCCGGGTCAAGGGCTGCTGGGGGCTGAATGGCTGGAGGCAGGAGCCGGGGTGAGGAGCATGCTGAGAACTGAGGAGGTTGTCTCCTTTTGTTTTGGGTTTTAAAAGCTGCTCAGCCTTCAGGCGTGGTACGTTGGGGGAAAGAGGAGATTTGAGTGGCTGCAAACAATGAAGGGAGGGCTGTCACCGCTTTCAGAGGGAAACAGTGTGGGTTTCCCCTCCACACAGTGGGGACGCTGCAGGTCTGGGATGTGGGTCCTGTCTCGTGCTTAGGACCAAAGTATCTAAAGGAGGAAATTGTGGTCACCAAAGAACCTTTTGTCAGCAGTGGAGACACCTCCAGTCATCCCACCCATGAGAGGTGTCCAAGACACACAGGAGCAACCACCTCTGGAGGTGCCTATGGATGTAGATGGCATCTCAGGTGACCAGGTGACTCACATAAGGGGCTCTGGTACCAGTACAATGATAAACTGAGAGCAAGGAATGAAGGCCAGGGTACGAAATATCCACGTGGAAGGTGGACTAAGGCTGGAGACCCATGTCACAGTGGCATTATCCAGGCAGAGAAGTGAGAGCTTTATGGAATAACCCCTCTGAAAGCTGTAAGATCCAGTCCTCAGCCCCTGTCCTGTCTTGGGCATCCCACAGAGGGATCCATAATCCAGCATGACCTGCATGGAACCAGCGGAAACAGCGAGGCACCTTCTGAGCTGGATATCCCCACCGAACTGATACGGGGCTGGGCGAGTGGCAGATATGTGGTGAATCACAAAGGTCTTCAACACCACCAGCTTCAAACCTTGCATGCGAGACTCCCTCTCACAGCAGAACCCCTGAGCCATTAGATTTCTTTTAGACTAAAGCAGCGTGTAATATATAATTGATAATGGTTATTCCTGGTACACTCCTTGTAATGAAATTTTAATGCTAGGGACAACTTTGCGTGCGCGCGTATGTATGTAATATATAGCTGTATCTTCACGCTGTTAAGTACAGGTGCTCACTGTTCTGGCAACTAAGTGAATCTGCGATTTTTTCTCAAGGTTGATGAGGTCATCGCCATATTTCCCTGGTGCCAGTAATCCCACCGAGGCCAAGGGTCCAGGCCTTGAAGTGGACTCTGTTCCCAGCTCATGTTAAAACATATGGTTGAGTGATGGGTTTTGTCAGCGTTAGGTTGGTGGTTGGACTTGACGATCTGAAAGGTCCCTTCCAACCTGGGCGATTCTATGATTCTGTGACTCCATGTGATACAGAAGAGTTAGCCACGCCAGTCGCTTCCTTCATGCTCTAGGAATTTGGCTGCCCATAAGTGACCTCTCCATCACCTTTGGGCCCCGTTAGGAACGACGGCAGCTGGTCGTGCCAGGCTCTCACCCCCCCAGCAAGCTGCCATTTAGCAAGTTGAGCAATTTGGACCCCTGCGGTGTAAAACAGCCTGCTTTTCTCTTCGACACTGATAAAGTGATCTTGCAAACAAATTCCAGCAGCGACAGTGCGATGTGGTTTTTTCTTTCTTTTCTTTTTCTTTCCCCCGCTTTGTCTTCCTGTTGAATGGTTGGCATTCTCCAAAGAGCTCCAAAGAGCACAAAACACTTGAACTCATGGCAATAATTAGCTACAGGGGGGCTAATTAACTCCCTCTCCAATGGTCCAAGGTTTCCACTGAGCTGTGTTTTCCCCTCCATTGATTTATTTCCATAGGCCAGGGCAGGCAGCAGTGTATATAACTCCCTCATTGCTGGTGTCCAGCCCTGAGGCCTAATTGGAAAGCAGAGAGATCTTGCCTCTAGATCAGGTTTGCCCAAATTAATGGGAATGAGGAAAATAAGTCATCGTACCCTCTCCTATACCCATGTCTGTATGCTGATGACGGATGTCACCTCCCTTTCAACATGCTCTGCTCTTACCCTTTTCCTGTTCCTGTATTTGCTATAGCAGGGTTCAAAATGTTGCCTCAGATTTCTGGCCAAGTGAACCAAAAAGTGGGGTTTCCCAGACTAACTGCGTTGAGTTTTTCAAAAGGTGGCAAGTTTCAACTGAAGCTTGGTTAGGGCTGTCCATCCCACTTGGACTCACTGATGTCTTCTGGAGGAGTAAGATCATGGGACAGTCTTTTCCTTGGGAAGAGGAGGATGAAATGTGTGCCCTCTCTTTATCTGCCTCCCTTTCTCTTTTCTACTCAGGTGACTATTTTTGTGATGTTTGTGGGGATGTAAGTTTGGGCCAGCGCTTGTTGGTCTGGGCCAAGACTGTGCCAAGGACTATGTTGGCAAAGTCCTCCCTACTCCGTGCTGGTCACTGGTGCCAAGGACTGGAATGGGGAGAAAACCTGCAAGAGCGGGATGTTTCCTCGACTGTTTTCATGTGCTCCAGGTTACAGGGCTGCCAGATTTCCCAAGCGTTAGCAATACAACTAAACGAGCTGTGCTTATTTTGAGGAGTGTGTTCCCTGCTTTCTCCTCCCTGCCCTCACCCCTGGTTCGCAACTGGTCAGTGGGGATGTGCAGAGGTGGTGATTGCTCCAGCCAATTTGCGTGTCCCATCTCTATCCCTGGTCACTTCTTCGTGGTCCCTTTTCCACCTGCACTAGCAGCCCAAATCCTCCCTGCTGTTTGGTCCCACCATCTGGCCACTTTCTTAGGCATAGCCCTTGCTCACTGCAAACATTGTCCGTAGAGGTGGCTTCATGTCCTTGGTGGCTGTTTAGCCAAAGCAGCCAGCATTTTAATCTGTCCCCTGGAGCAGAGGGCAAGCGACTGAAAGGGTGTTATGTGAGTCACCCTCTAATTTCATTCATTGATGAAAGTCACTACAGCTGCTTAGGGCACCTGCCCTGACATCAGCCGAGGCACCGATGAATTAAAAGCGCTGCCAGCAGCCAGGAGATGTGCTCAGGTTTGCCCAGGCCCTGCCATGGCTGAATGATTGATTATTGTAAGTTTTAAATGAAACAGAGTCAGGACACAAGGGCTGGGGTTCAACCTTCTCTACTCTGACGCTCCCACCACCATGCCTAGTGCCGTTTCAGCCCTGGTGAACTCCGACGTACCCAAACCATCCCTGGCACAGCTCAGGAGTTGGTATGGGCCAGGGACCATCCCCAACAGGCAGTTGGGATGCAGCCACCTTGCTTTGGAGGGTGAGAAAGATTAATAGTGTGGACATGGCCAGGCCTCAGTGCTGGCGACCAGGCTCCAACATGGGTTTATTCCCTTGTGGAGGTGTAACCTCAGCATCAGCTCTGGCCTCCGGGCACTGCGAGGGTTTGCCACTTTGCCTTTCCTGCATCCCAACTGCTCTCAGCATCCTTCTCTTCTGATAGCCTTTCTGAGGAGCTGGGTAAAAGAGATGATCCCCAATGTGGCAGTCTTCTTTCCGTTCCAAGATTCAGCTGCAATTTGGAGTTTCCTCCAAGCACCCAGCCCAAGGGCGTTGGTTAGATGGTGGCCCCGCTAAATCCCATGCAGGATGCACACGCACCACTGGCTGTGCTTTGCGCTGGGGTGGGCGAGTGCTGCGTCTAGGAGAGGTTCATGTGAGCCAACCGTTGTCACGGTAACAGGAGAGTTGGTGCGGAGGCGGAGAGGGGATGCCAAGAGTGCGGAGGATTCGGGGAGGCAGGGGGGGCCGAGGGGCTCTCCCGTCATCCCTCAATGCAGAGATTCCCCCAAGGTAGAGATATCTCTCTGCTGCTTTCCACGCCAGGGCTCGGCAGCTTGCCGGCTCGGCTCCTCCCCGCTGGCGAGGATGAAGTTGATGGATCTGTCTGCACTGTTCCTTCTCCGAGTCAACCCGTTCCTCCCTGTAGCACTAGAAAAAAAAGAAAAAAAGCAAGAAAGAAAGAAAAAAAAAAAAGAGCAGGCTCTTGATGAGGAAAGAAAGAGGATCCAGAGGAGTATGGAGGAGTAACGCCAAATTCCCAGTGTCCCCATAGCCGTGATTCCTGCATTGCAGGAAGGCACCAATGCTAACAGCGTCATCTGTCAACACCTGAGTGCTGACACGGGTGGCCCCTTCCTCTGCCTTCCCCAGAAAATATCCTTGTCCCCACCTTGCCCCTTATCAGGGAGCTCTGAGAGGTGGCACACCATGGAGGTGATGCAGGATCACTGGCATGGCAGGTAGGACACAACCCTGGTGCGGGGGGGCTCCATCACTTTTCTGTCCTTCCCTGCAACTTTGTTGGCCATCTGAATGCTCACCAGCTTCTCCTGGGGAGACTGCAGGGAGGTCACTGAAGGTCGCGGCTGACCTTTTGCTGTGGTTCAAGGATGAAGACGGCAGGGAGCAGAGGTTCGCATGCAGACATTGGGGCGTGCAAACAGAATGCTGCAGTGCAGCCGGGAGTCAAGCCATGGGAACAAGACTCTGGGGAGTCCCCTGGGCTGTTTTCACTCCCAGGTTGAGCCCTGGATGGGTTTGGGACAGTATGAGTTGTGCCAAGGACCATTTTAGCAGTTTTGCTGGGGATGGTCAAGTCCCAGTGGCGTGACAGTGCTTAACTCATGGCTCTAGAGGAAGCCATGGTGGCTAGGGTAGAGGTAAAGGTAGGTGCCACACTCCTTAGCGAGATCCCACTCCTTGGCCCAGCTTCTCCAGTTTTGGGGCTCAGTTTTGGGGCCGGTTTTATTCAATATCTTTATCAATGATCTGGATGAGGGGACTGAGTGCATCCTCAGTAAGTTTGCAGATGACACCAAACTAGGTGGGAGTGTTGATCTGCTGGAGGGTAGGAAGGCTCTACAGAGGGACCTGGACA
>VWZL01004866.1:173323-209909 GCA_013396915.1 Stercorarius parasiticus
TTTTTTGTGTGTGCATGGTTGGACTCAATGATCTCGAAGGTCCTTTCCAACCACAAAGATTCTATGATTCTATGATTCTATGATTCTCCAGATCTTCCCATACCTGCATTGCCTTGCTGAGGATGTTTCCATTGCTTTCTCTGAATTTTTGGGGGCAGGGAGATGAAACCTGCAAGTGGGCCTTTGACTACCAAAAGGCAAAGTGAGGGAGTTGCATTTATTAGGACTGTTGATGAGACCACCATGAGGAAAAGTTATATGATCTTACTGGATCACCTCGGGGTCGAAAGTCCTCACAACAGGGGCTGGGTGGAGAAGGGGGTTTTGCTGCTGCGTTTCCCTGACTGCTCCACAAAGAGCAGCACAGGGTCTTACTTGTGGGCTGAACTGAAAATCTCAGCCAACTCAAGGAATGAATCCCCACCTGGGCTTGGGATGACGGGTTATTTCACCAGCTCACCAGGATGAGCCGCGGTTTATTATCCTACTAAATATTAGGTCCTAACCTGAGCCATCAGTTACGTGCCTGTATTTAGGCAGGATAAATCCAAGCTGAGGCAGTGGGGGCCACTAACACAGGAGTAAGTCCTTAATTTTGTTATTGCGTGAGACTGTTGGCTTTGTCCCCCTAGCTTGGTCTACAGCCCAACATGACCGCAGCACAACTCAAGGGAGAGGTGAGGAGGAGGAGTAGGGTCAGACGCTGGGAGAGACGAGAGTGCGGCCAAGAAAGAGCCGCGGCGGCCCCGGCTCGGAGGAGCGGCTGAAATGCATCCGTGGCTGAAAACATGCCTCCGCTGGGATTTCCAATCAGTCTCTAAATGCAATGGAAATCACAGGCATATTTATTCGCTTCCAGTTCTTAATCCTGCATTGGACCTGATGGTGGTGATGGATATTAGGGCTGATTGGACATGGCTTATTATTATTATTACTATTATTATTATTTTGCCAGCTGCAGGGTGTATGACTGGCTCTTGCAGCGGTCTGCCTCTTCTCTGCTGCTCAGGCGACTCCTGGGGGCCTGCTCCAGTTTAGTCCTGGGGACCTGGAATGACTCCCTAGCAGGATCGTATTTTGTTGTTTTTTTTAGAAGTTTGGTTTTGTTCTGCCTTCTTTTTCTTTTTTTTTCCCTTCTCCTTATTAGAGGCGGGGAAAAACCCTAAGAATTTCCAGGTTTGAGTATTTATGGATATATAGCTCTATATATAATCTATTAGGGCACCTAAATCCTGACTTGTGGGGTGAGGACATGGCCCCAGGTAGTTTGGCAGGAGGTGAGAGTTGAACAGTCTGGAGACGGCCCGGTGGGGCCAGGTGGGATCAAGGAGGGGACCCTGGAGTTGATTTTACCGGTAGAGCTCTAACCTCTGTGCATCTCCCCTTCCAAACAGTTGTCCTTTCCTCTCCTTCTCCTTCTCCTTCTCCTTCTCCTTCTCCTTCTCCTTCTCCTTCTCCTTCTCCTTCTCCTCCTCCTCCTCCTCCTCCTCCNTCCTCCTTCCTCTTCTTCCTCTTCCTCAGCTTCATTCACTCAAACTCACTTGCTGAGCCTGTAAATAAATATGTATTTATAGATATTTATAAAGAACATGGCCTTGGTAAATGATGCCCTGAGCTGGAGACAAAAGGGATGGGAAAGGGGGAAAAAGGTGCTCATGGGGAAATGAATGTAAAGACCAAACCTGAATCACCCAAGGGCTGCAAAGCTCTTGGTGAAGGAACTTGATTAATGCCCCTATTTGAACTCATCCATGGCTTTGGGAGAAATTATGAGGTCATGTTTTTAAACTTTAAGTCTCTTGTGACTGGTTTCTGGCCATGGATCATGTTAAATGTATTTTTTCAGAAAATTCTCCAAAGAAAAATCTCAAAAAAGATTTCTTTCCCGCCAAGCTCCCCCCAGCCATCTCGCCCTGAGCATTTTCTCTGCTTTGATTTTTGATATGTGGATAATTCCTTTTAGCAGAAACAGGTCTTGGACATGTCGCAAACTTGTGGCTGTGTCGTCAGACTTCAGTGCTGAGCCCGTGAGGAACCTGGGGAAACTGAGGCACAGAGGGAGGCACGTCTCAGAGCTCAGGGGTTTTGGGCACTCTGATGGAAAAAAAATGGCGTTCAAAGCGAAGTGTCTGGGAGCAAAGGGTACCAAAATTGAACTGGGTGAATCAGGCTTTTCAATGTGGTACATTTTTTATTGCAATAATTACCATTTAGGTGTTGTCTGGATACATAGGAAACACACAGCCCCAGGGAAATTTTCCTCCCAAAGCATAAATAGAAGTTAATTTGTGTCCGGGAGGGTCCTTCTGTAAGCACATGTTTGCGTGGCAGCATGTTGCATCCATGTGAGTGCGTGTAGATACACTTATTTAAAGTCCGGATCCTTTTGTGCTCCATATAAACATCGTTTTTAGAAGTCAGCTGGGCTTTTAATCTCTTGGGCTTCTGAAGAAACGTTCTATTTAGGAAACAATTCAAAAACCCCAAGCTCCTGACCACTTGTTAGCGCTGAGCAGGAGGAAACCTTGTGCCTCGGGGCTTTGGGGACTTGGGCTTTTGAAGGTGAAGTTTGTGGGGAAATCCTTGCAGCATGAAGCGCAGCTCCTGCCTGATTATACGGGCAGCTAATAAAAAGAGAGAGGAAAAGGTTTTTACAGGCTGTTTGGGGCTGGATGCCCTGGGTGGGGGGAGAGAGTGATGTATTTTAGGGGAGCGGGGAGGGATGTGAGGATGGGAGGTGGGGGATGTGGTGTGACGGGGGTGAAGGATGCTTTGTGCCATGCCCATGTCTCCGTGCCGAGCAGGCGTTCAGGTTGCCCACGTGCCTTTGGTACAGCAAACCGGGCTCTTCCCCTCCATGAGATGGGGGACACGGTGCTGGGATGTCAGGGAGGAGGGATGCAGGAGCAGGCAGAACTTGAGGGAAGCATCCCGGCATCTCCTGGGCTCCCCGTGGCCAGCCAGTCCTGTCGCTCGCTGCTGCAGTGGGGACGGGATTTTTGTGCATGCGAACATTCGCCGTTCCAGCGGCGCCGGCTCCTGAAATGACCCCATTGCCGCAGGACCGATCCCTTTATCTGTAGCCATGGTGCGCTAGAGGAGGGGATGGAAGGAGGAGAGCGAAGGAGGGGAGGAGGAGGAGGAGAGGGAGGCTGGGAGCTGATTACGTGGGAGGCATTTTGTCCAGCACCAGCAGCAGCAGCGAGGATGCAGATGAAAGAAGCATCCCGCCTGGGGGGAAAGGCGATGGCGAGGATGGTCCGGTTGTGCCCATGGGTGGGATGGCATGGATGGCACCCAGCTTGCCATCCCCCTCCCATCCCTGGGCACCCCTCCACCCCGGCGGGGCTGTGCGGCTACCAGGGCTGGGATTAAGATGGATAGATTGGTGAGAAGTGTTTGGTGTGACTGGAATAGAAAGCACGGTGGCTTCGTGCTGACTTGAGGGCACGGATCCAGAAAATAACATTGCTCGGGAGATGATTACTTTACTATTGGAGCTTGTCCTTAAAATAGTAAGCTCGCTCCTCGCTGCCCCTCCTTGCCCTTCACCTCTGCATATTCCTAGTGGTGGCTGTGAGATTCCTGGGGTCCCCCCCCCCAGTATATACCTTATTTATTTCCTTATTATCCACATCTCATTGTACTTTGTAAGGATGTCCTTGAAGGCCTCCCGCTCGGTGCTTAGCTCGCGGCGGGGGCAGAGCTCAGCTCTGACCGTCGCATTTGTAGCAGGGGAAGGACTGGGAGGAGCTGGTTCTCCCTGGGGAATATCACAGTTAGGGCAGCCGCAGGGCGACGAACGCAGAGTGGGAGTCCCCACGCTTGGGGTGATGCTGGGATGTCACCCAGGAGCATCTTTGGGGGGGACCAAAGCCCTTCCCTGGACATGTCCTCCTGGCTGCGTGCCCTGAGGCAGGGTCTGGCAAGGGCGCGCCATGATCCTGGGTGGGTGATGCCCCTGCCCCAAGCTGTCCACACGGTCTGGCTCTGGCCACTGGGTGGTTTTTTTCACGTGCAACAGGCAGCCAGGAGCAACAGTGAGAAAAACAAAGCCCAAAACAGAGCAGGAAGCGACCCAGGGCAGTCGCTGGTCCCTTGGAGCCAAAGCTTTCAGCACAAGCAGAGCCTCGTGCTGTCACCACGGGGGGACGGTGAAGTCCATGCCATGTCCCGCGGGTCCATTTGCGTCTTCTGCTCTGGCATAGAGAAAGCCACCTGTGGCAAAGGAGTCATCGGTGCTGAAGGCTGGAAGGGGAAGCGGCAAACCTCTTCCACCGGCTCAGCTAGGAGACCATGAGTCAGAGACCTCAGCAAGGGTTCTGAGCTCATTTCAGGGCTAAACTTAGTTCAGAGAGTCCCAGCAGCCACTCGGGAGCATTGCCACGTTGGGATGGATGCCCTGTAGCAGCATTTTGTAGGCCAAGCCATCCAGTTATTATTGTTAATGTTAAAAATATTCTCTGCTGAGTTATAGAAGCTTTTGCTCTTGCTAGGCTATCTCCATGTGGATGTCTCATGTCTTCCCGTGTCCTGGGTTTACATAAAATATGGAGTTCTTGCAAAGGGAAGGGGAGATTTCTGCAGCTGAGGATATCCTGGGAGAGAAAAACTGGGATCATAAGGAGAGAGGGGAAGAGCTATGGGTCATCCAAAGGAAAGTGGGGAGAGCCATAGGATCTGTACCAGTAAATGCAGCAGACACAGGGTCTGCCATTTGACTGTCTACATTGCTCCTTTATCATGGCACTGGTTGACCAAGACCAAGGAGCACTGACCCACATAATGCCCAGGAACGGGGCAGGGACCATGACTGTTCCCACAAAGTGGTCTGGATACACCCACCTGCCTTCAGAGGACACAAGAGTTTAGTAATACAAACCTGCCCCTAAAAACTGAGCTTTCCTCTCCCATTTTCCAGGCCTTGGGGCAGCCTGAACCTAACTGGGGTCATACAATTCCAGACATATCATTTCCAACATGGGAGGCACCAGTCTATGCAGTCATACCAGACATTAACTAGGATCAAGGTGCTTAGGTGTGGTTTCCACCATGGCAACATGGGGCTATGGTCTGAAGCTCTTCTGGTCTCCTGCCCTACCTCAAAGATGGAGATGAGCTTCAGACTAACCTAGATGAGCAAATTAAAAGGTGAACTTTATCATTGACACTACTAAAATGATGTCCTGGCTGCTGACACAGCTTTGACTTGGCTAAAGAGGACCAACCCAAGCGGTTGCTGGTTTGAGTTTGGGAATTAGCCCAGCCCAGCCCAGGGGCCATCCCCAACGGGCAGCTCAGATGCAACCACCCTGCTTTGTCAAGTGAGGATTTGGTGGTGCGGAAGTGGTTTTAGGACCAGAGCTGGATAAGGAGCTTTAAAATATATACATACATTTGTTTATTTATTTAAAATTATGCAAACAGCTGCATGGACACGCTCATGTTAGCTTCAGCTGGCCTTTTTTTCTGCTTAATTAATGATGACGACTCTTGCAGCGTGCTTGGCATTCACTTAAAAAAAGTGTCATGAAGGAGCTGGTTATTTCTGCTGTTTCTTCTTAGTAATACTGCTAAACCAATTTTGAACAAGCTAAAGACAAACTTAGAGGAGCCCTTTGGACACCAGGGTAAGATCTCTTTCAGACAGCCATGCCAAGGCTTTATGTTTGGTTTGAAGGGTGACCTAAAAAATTTGCGGACAACCTCACACAGAAACATCTCTGTTCTTCCTGAAAAATGGAGGAAAAAAAAAACCTCAAACCAGCAAAAAAATCTCTTTGTTACTTAGTGAGACAATTTTTTATCTGATCTTCTGGCAGGGACAGACATTGAGAGGGGACAGGGCAGGTATGGGGAGGGAGCAGAAGGGCAGAGCCCATGCCAGGAGGAGAGCAGGTCCCGACATGTTGGGGATTGGGCTGGTTCAGAGGTTGGGGTCACGTTTGTCACCAGTGGAAGGACAGGATGAGGGACAGAAGGATGACCTTTTCCAACCATGTATGGATGACCAGGGAAAAGAGAGGAGATAGGAACATGGAGGAGAAAGCAACGAGCTAAAGACAATCCAGAACTGACATCTAACTAATCTCCTTAAAAGATATTTCTGGGGCTGTTCTAGTAATTTGGGGATATTTTTTTTTATTTTTTTTTTTTTAAGACTGCCCGTCCTGCGATTAGCTCTCAGGAGAGCAAGGACTGGAAATTTTTTTCAAGCTATTTGTGACTCAGCAGCTGGGAAGCACTGATTACTGGCAGCAGCTGACGTCCGAAAAGCATCTAAGTCTTTATTATATTATCCAAAAAGGCCACAGACTTTTTTTTTTATCACCCCAGCTTCAGAACAACGAGTACCCAAGCCTTCAAGCAAGGCCGGCAACACAGGGCAGAAAAAGGCGCTGTAGGAAAATTTTAATCTTTCCCAAAAGCTCTTCAAGTTTGCCTTTCCTAGGTGCCTCCAACCAGTTGCGTTTCCTTGGGTGGTCCCTTCGAATGTAGGCAAGACAAGCAACCCAGATTCAGCCAGTCAAGTGGCCGGCTGCTCCCAGCTGCAGATGGTAGATGAAGTTCACGGTGTTTCTAGGGAGCATGGCTTCCGTGTTTTCATGGGAGAGTACCATCCTTTCTTGCATGTCCCTGGAACGCTGATTTCCATGAGGGTAGTATCATCCAGGCCAGAGGAGCACCGAGCAAGTTGGGTCACTCCTCTGTGGCTCAGGTTTCCAGCACCTGTAGACTCAGTAGACGGCTTGAGAGTAGGTCCTCTCTGTCCCAGTCTTTGTCAGCAGCCCTAAGCATTACTGTAGCATTGCTTTACTGGTTATTTATTGTAGAATCATAGACTCATAGAATACCAGGTTGGAAGGGACCTCGAGGATCACCTGGTCCAGCCTTTCTTGGCAAAAGCATGGTCTAGACAAAATAGCCCAGCACCCTGTCCAGCTGGATCTCAGAAGTGTCCAATGTTGGGGAATCCACCACTTCCTGGGTGGTTGGTCTCATTGTGAAAAATTTTCCTTTTGTGTCTGATCGAAATCTCCCCTGAAGTAACTTGTACCCATCACCCCTCGTCTTTTCCATGTGATGCCTTGTAAAAAGGGAGTCTCCTTTGTAGTCATCGTTTAAATACTGGAACATGGTCTACCCTCAGCCTTCTTTTCTCATCATCTTTTCTTTTCGTCAATGCCACAAGAATCCATCTGGGTGCTCTTGGCAAGATCTTCTTCACTAACCATTCAAGTCCAGGTCTGATTTGCATGGCCGGGGACGGCAAGTTGGGGGCCACAGCAAAGTGCTTTGGTGCTGCTGTGTCGGGTCAGGGGCGAGGAGTGAGACCTGCCTCCCCCTTCTCCAGGGCACTTGGCTGTAGCCCGTGCAACAGAGCAGGTCAAGCCACACTCGCTACTGCTTGTCTGTTCTCCCTCAGCCTCTCCTTGCCTTTACAGCTCCTGTTTGTCATTCAGAGACAAACTCCCCTGCAGCTTTCCCCTCTGTTGCAATTATAGACTTGCTTCCTCTACTCATCTCCTAACTTGGCCTGCCCAGTAAAGCTGATAGCCAGGAAGTTCCCGGGATGCTGCGAATCCAAGCAGCCGATTCACATTACCAAATGAGCGACGGGAGTGAGCCAGACGCACAGCCGGGTTCCCTCGGCCAAGCGGAGGAAGCAGCAGCACGTCAGCAAGATGCGCCCTTGGTGCAAATCTCCATATGGATGGCAGCATCCCCCAGAGTCCCATCACAGGAGCTGAGCATCCCTGCTGCCTGCTGGAAAAGGGGCCTGGATAAAGCCGTGGTGGGCAGCAACATCGTCCCAGTTGTTGCATCTGATGGGCACAGAAGAGGTCGGTTTGGGATACGGGCTCCGGAGCAGCTTTACTCTTTTTTTATTGTCCCCCGCAATGAGTAGGAGTGGGATAAAACAAGGGGAGCATAAGAGGAGAAGGTTTCAGAACACAGGAGGGCATGTTGTTCTGGAAATGAGAAGTGGAGTGGCCCATTTTGTCCCCACAGTGCATGATGTTGGGCACAGCTGGGTGGAGAGAGTGGGTAAGGCACCACAAGAGTTACTGAAAATGAGAAATGCTTGGTGAAGAAGGTCATGACTGAGGTCTGTGCCTGCTTTAAAGAGGGCATAGACGTCCTCCTCATCTACCAGGGATGGCAAACCTAAGCAGCATCTGCTAGGATTTGGTTTGCATGACAGGAGCTTGCAGAGACTAAGGTTGGAACCCAGCTGCACTACGTTTTTAGAGACAGAAGCACAGTTTGTAATCCTGTCCTGAAGGATACGGGTCACACAAGGAAAGCAACACTCTTTAGAAGGTCAGTAGCTAATTTGGGACCAGGACTCGTGTCCAATTTGGGGCTCACAGCCTGGGGCTGTGGACCTTCCTCCTGAAGACTCAGTCCCCTTTAAGATGAGCGACTTCAAGGAACAAAGGGAATAGAGTTGCATGAGACTGTTCTCTAAAATCGTGAAAGTTCACAGTGAAAGGACCAAGGGCAATCAGTGAAATGATCAGGAACAAGCCTTAAAAAAACACATGGTAGTGCAGGGTGTTATTTCATGGTGGCACTTGGTGCTGTGGAGGTTGGGACTGGAAGTCCCTTTGAACAGGGAGCAGATGACCGTGGAGGGCATGTCCATCAGTGGATAGCAATGCAACCTGTACCTCAGAGGGTCCCTGAGCTGCTGATTTGCAGTGTCTGCTGGGAACAGGAGAAGGTCCCTTTATAAACCTTCCTTAGGCATCTGCTAGTGGTCACCGCTATAGATAAGAGACCTCTAGATGGGCCTTTGGTTTGATGCCTGTCTCTTCTGTGAGTCTCTCAGAGGACAGTGGGAACAAGAAGATGCACGCGGATTACGGTATCACCAGCTTTCGTGTGGGTACTCCTGAACGCCCTAACAGAGTTTGTCCTGGAGCCTGTGGTGCAAATCAGGCCCTTGAACACCAACAAGAGCTTGCGATGGGCTCTTCCCAAACCTATTTTCACATGCTTCTCTCCAGAGACACACTGTGTCTTAAACCTTCTCAGATCTTTCTTATGCAAAAACCAAGGGCTCATTCAGAGAGCAGCTGTTGGGTGCAAACTCAGCTAGTTCTTTGTGCCTCCCGAGGCATGCAAACGCATTGGGGAGGACCTTGAGGGACCGTGAGCATGTTCCTGCTGGTGAATCTGTGGGAAGATCCTGACCTACATTAGCACAATCACATTTTTACACCCCGGCTCTGATTTTTGTGCCATCTTGGTTCTGCCACAAGGTGATTATGACTAAGAAAAAGCAACGCCAACCCTCTATCAAACCTGCACTGATTGCGTGTGCCCCCGTGATTCCTTCTCCAGCCCCATCATCTAAGAGCAGCGAACATGTCCCACGGCATGACATGCTCATCCCTCGTAGAATGGCCTTTGTGAAGGTAGGGACAGCATTTCAGTGACTGTCCCCTGAGATTTATATATCCAATATGTTGTAGGGGTGGGATGAGTGATCTCCACTAGAAAGCTGGTGAGATGCATGGGAGAATCAATAACTCCCTGAACAAGCCAGAGCAAAGGCTCATTCCCCCTCTAAACTCATTGGGTTTTATGGTCCCTCTTGTCTGTTTTCCGACATGAGCATGGGAAGTTGTTTTAGGATGAATCCCAGTCCATTTGTACGTGTGTCTCGCCCATGAGGATGAGTTCTCTTTCCTTCCCCTGCTCTGCCTTCAGCCCTGCCCCTGTCTCTCACTTTGCTTTCCTCTGTTCAAAGAGCTTCTCCGAAATATGCAATTACCAAAGGTTGGGGGGAAGTGGAATATCCAGACTTTGTGTTCGTACCAAATGGATGTAAGAAGTTGACCTTTAGGATATGCTTGTGGAGATGGATTTCTGAAATAGCTCGCATCAGAAATAATACTAGCAAAGTTTATATATTAGAGTGTGTCTGTGTGTGTGTATGCATAGCTGTGTGGATATAGACACAAATACAGATACAGATATGGGTGTACATAGAGACATCTATGTATGGAGACATATACGTTCACTTATTTTAATTGATACCCAGGCCTCATTTTGCAGCTATTTTGGTGCTATTATTGAAGCCTTCTGATTCCAAAAAATCAAAACGTCATCCTGTAAAACAAAAACAATGTTTTAGAAGTTAATAGTCTTAATTCAAAAAAAGGAAGTCTCCTATTTTGCCTACAGAAGATTTCAAATATTTCTCAAGATGGGCACATTCCAGCGAAATAGCTGATTTTAACAACGCCACCCTTGCCTGTGGACAGCCACCCGGTTGGAAAATGAAATCTCACCAGCCATAGCGACCTTCAGAGCTTGGTGAGGAGTCGCAGTCTCAAGGCTGAGGCACAGCACTGGGACATGGGAGTTGGGATTTTCTGCTGGGGGCTGACACCGTTTCAGATAATTCATCGCTTCCCAATCATCGCAGTGCACTACTCCCGATCGGAGCCGGAAGACATCCCTTTGTAGGACCTAGCCTGAGATCTCTGGTGCTTCTCTGCTACGGGGGGATGTAAATGTAATTCTTCTGCTAATAACCATAAATCATCTGGGGAGGACTGACTCCAACTGTGTGTTAGGCCTTTTCTAAGGAGGGGAATGCAACTACTATCATAATACAAATAATTGAGTTCGCACTTGTAAATGAGACGTTAAGAGGCCATCTTCTGAATTAATAAAATTTCCGGAAATGGCAGAAAATCGAACTCCATCCAAGAGTGAGTGTTAATATCTCAGCTCTTATTTTATTCTTGGACTGGGAGAGGGGAGTTGAGGTTGTGTACCTATTTTTTTCTGCAGGACGGCCTTTCTCTTTGTGGAAAATCATTTGACAAGTGGGATTTTCACCTTTTGGATATTTTTGGATATTTTGTTTTAGATAATAGAAATGTCCCAGGTCAGCTCAGTGTTAATTGGTGTCCACCCCGGCCCCATGGCCTCCTAGGATGCAGTTTGACCATTTCAGGTCTTGGGGGTTCACTTCCTCAGGGATGAACCCCCATTTTGGAATTTTTTACCCCACCCACATTAAAGGGAGTGACCCCAAATTTTTCACGGAGGGTGCTTGCCCAGCCTGTGAACTCCCTGACCCTTATTGCATCAAGAGTTCTTCCACAGAACAGCTCAAAAAATCAATCAAGTAACATAATAAAATGCTGAAGTGATTTAATACATCTATTTCCCACTAAATCAAGATTTAATAAATTGTCTCTTTTTTTCCTCCGCCCTTTTCATTCCTTCCTTCTTTTCTTTCTTCCTTACTCTTAAAATTGCATACATTATTGCATTTTTTTGAGATGGAGCTTGTTTCAGAAGCTGTATAAATCTGGAGGAGTTCATTAAGCACCACAGAATTTATTGAAAGTTATAAAGTTTTTAAATCTACAAATGTTTGACATCTTTAAAGAATTATTAATTAATGCATATCATTAAATACTGTTAAAACTCATGTCGCATTTATGAAGCATTTGAGCTTCATTGAATACGCAGATCAGGTAATTCATCTTTTTAAGCTCCAGCAGTCTTTTGGTTCTTAAAAAAGACAGGGCGTTAACGGGAAGGAGGAGAAACGAAAGTTTGCAGAGTTCTTAGGGTAGGAGAATTCACAGCCAAAATAAAAATTTCTCTATTTCCAGGAATTTTCATCCCAGTCTTCTGCATGCTTTCCTGATTTTTGGTGCCTTCAGCTTTGTATGAGCACAGGTGCCTGGTGGTGGTGTTTAGGGTCATGGCCTTGTCCTGGGTCATTGTCCTTCAACCATTGGGGGCTGGTGGGTTGCATTGAGGTGGGATGGTGACACAAGCTTGAGAAAAGCAAGTCCATGTATGCTAGGCAGTCACCTGGAGGTGTGAAGTTTCTCAAGGAGACTGGGAGGTGTCTGGAGGCCCTGGGTGGAAAGCGACAGTAGGCTGCACAGATGGGTGACAGTGTCTGCTCTGTATGGATATTGAGAAGGTTTCTAGAGAACATGAGGGGAAACTGAGTCACAGAGGAAGTGAGGTGATTTACCCTGGGTTCGTTGCAGAGAAGTGTCCTCTGTCTACTCATGTCTGACCTATGAGGAGGGACTGAGGAAGGCAGGTCAGCTCAGCCCAGGGAGGAGAAGGCCATGGGCAATTGAATTGCTGTCTTCTAATAGCGGGTGGATGCTATGGAGAAGTTCAACACACACTTTTCTCAGGGACACCCAATAAAAGGATGACAGGCAGTGTCACGGGCTGCCGCGAGGGAAATTCATCTAACTTCATCTAATGTCCAAGCTGGTCCTACTCCGGTTGGGGGGAGTTTCACAGGAGACCTATGGAAGTCCCTGGGTGGGTGGGTGTGCATGCAGGAGAATTGCTGATGACAAGCTGACATCACAGCCCGCTCCTCTCTGAAATGGCATCACTGAAACCCCAGCCCTTGCAGAGAGCACGCAGAGATCCTGGGGACAGGAGCTGGGTACTCGTGGGGATGTCCCCACGGTGTAGGGGAGGTCATGGAGTGCCAGTGGGGTTGGGGGCCAAGCAGACAGTTCTCATCGCGTGTTTGGGGCATGTCAGATTTGCACCCAGGAGCGTGTGTAGAGGGGCAGGTAAGAAAATACAGAAAACACAGGCTGTGTGCCTGAAGATAGCTTGATATTTGATGAGCTCCAGGGAAAGGAGTGGTGCTTACTCTTTAAAAAATGCAAAATCCCCTTTTGAGATCTTCACACCGTCACCTGCTACCTGGGTTGTAAAACTGAGGGTTTCACTGGGCAAAACCTGTCACACGCTTCCCGTGCACGTGCACAACCCCCAGGGGTAGTCCCAAGGGCTCTGGCAGGCAAGGAGACACATCTAGCAGTAAAGCTGCGGATGAGATGCATCCCGCCCTTCACCCTGCACAGATGATGACTCCTGGAAAAGACCCTCTCCTTCACCCCTTCCCATATAGGGATGGGTGGCACTTCCCATGCTGGTGCAGCTCTGCAGTGACCACCACCAAGTCTGTCGTTGCTTTTAGGTGCCAGGAGATCCAAGCTCCACCATTAAGGCTGTGGAGAGTCATCCCAGCCCCACCAAATTTGGGGCAAAGCTCTGGTTGATATTGGCCGGAGGTTTTCAGTTGTTCTTCTCCAGAAAAGTGCATCCACACAAAATCTTCCTCATCTTCCCCATCACCTTCTGGCTTTTCCCACCTCAGGGACAGATGCATCTCTTGAGCAAAGACAGTCCAGGGGAGCTGGATGTCTACTGCCCATTACTGCAAAATCAGAGCATCTCCCCTGGCCTCCCCAGCTCATGACATGTCCATCGTGTCTGGGGGGGTGTCAGACATCTGGAAGGAGAAGACAATGGCGAGCGAGCATCCTTTTTGCATACAGCCAGGCACAGCAATCACTGCGTCCTGCCCTGGTGCACTTCATAGCACCATGACTACCTGCAGAGATAGATGTTGGCCATCAGATCGCATGAAGGTCCAATTAGCTGTTGCTTTTGTTAGGTTTATTTATGACTAGTCACACCAGAACCATTAAAGGGACTCACAGGTTTACTCAAGCAGCAATCAAGACACAGAATTACCCTTCCTTACATCTAAAATCAAAGCAATAATTCACTTTGTTGACTTTACCAGAGACTGCACAGTCTGACACGGAGGCCAGAAACCCCACCTTACCTCTGGGAGATCTCCAAAGGATCTGCCTGATATCGTCCCCTTATTTTATCTACTGTCCACATGGATTTTTCTAAGGACGTCTGTACTTACTTTGGATGTTACAGCATCATTATTGGTGAGTCTACAAATCACTCCAGTCAAACTAAGTTTAGTATTTATCCTCACTTTGTTATGGTTAGGCATGCACTTCATCTCTAACTGAAAACAATTTGGGCAAATAAATGGCAAAATGAACAGAATTACCATGGCTCTATCATGGTCTCTAACAAGGTTGCTGAAAGTTTCCAGGATAAAAGGGTAGTTTCTGTAAGCCAGCATACCTGCAATCCAACATCCTCATGCCAAGAAAGCTTCTCGGGTTTAAATTTCATGTGCTTACATTGCTGCAAGGCTAAAACTCGTCGGTGGGGCCAGTACAGGAGGCCACTGTAACAGGGCAGTGTTTACACCCAGAGCTGAGCAAGGCTCT
Source organism: Stercorarius parasiticus (assembly GCA_013396915.1). Lineage (NCBI taxonomy): Eukaryota > Metazoa > Chordata > Aves > Charadriiformes > Stercorariidae > Stercorarius > Stercorarius parasiticus. Next base: position 187,450 of record VWZL01004866.1, read on the forward strand.
GGGTGTAATCGATGATCTGAAAGGTCCCTTCCAACCTAGACAATTCTGTGGTTCTATGTTTCTATAAGGCTTATAGCTAATGAGGGGACCATCGGCTGCGTTTGGAGGATGGGTGAGGAGGGAACAGGGCTCAGAGATTAGCCGCGCTTTGAAATGAATGATTAGTTCGCTGGCCTTCTCAAGATGCTCTTGTCACCTGGGGACCTCCCACGCTGGGGAAGGGAGCTACAACCCCAGGGGTCCCCATACCTGCAGGTGCGGGTAGCTGTGGCTGAAGTTGGAGGCTACTGGTGCTTCCCACCTTGGTGTAATCCCATTCAAGGAGTCTTGTGGGTGGAGACTCCATATCTTATAAATTAAACCAGGGTAGATAAAGGCAGTTGAACTTGAGTGGAGGCATAAGAGGTTGAATTTACACGGGGACGTGGCAGGAAGTCTGTCTGAATGTCTTCTGAGATAGGTGAGTTAAAACCCCAGGTATGCCTATTTTGAACAAATGGCCCCTATTAGACTCAGAATTAAATTACATAAACAGAAATAATACTGGGAGAAGATATACGCGCGGGGGATTGAATGCAGAATAATTATCTGTCTTTGAAAATCACATTTTCCATAGATTTGATTCAGTTTTTCAGGATGTTCCCATCCGGTAAATCTTTAAAGAAAACTTGAGGAACTCTGATTAGGTGGGGACTATGATCTGAGTAACTTTTGTAGACAAAATAAGCCTAGTGACTTAAAGCCCTAAGTGTATGAAGGACTTCGTACACTGAGCATCCCATTCACAGAGCTGATCTTGAGGGATCAGAGGTTGAAATGAGGCAAAGGCAAAATATAAAATATATATATGTGTGTGTGTGTGATATATATATGTGTGTGTGTGTGTGAGAGAGAGTACTTCCTGATATACATACTGATCAAGAAACAGACCAAGAAAAAAAAAATCTGCTTTTGAGAAAAATTAGAAATGGCCTTAAGCCTCATCTATCTGAGGACTTATTCTGGACACCATACTTGACATTATCGGTTCGTAATTAATTCCCTGTGTTGGTGCTCTTATTCCAGAATCAGACACGCCTTATTTCAAATTAGTTCAATCCACCCGGGACCCCGCCACAAAACCAGGTTAAGAAATTAGCACAAATCAGCTGAGCTTTGGTAACCAACGGGATAGGCAAGCAAGCCCGTAGAAAATGCAAAGGAATTCAGCTTGATTTTACATATCAGAGAGGTGGAAAACAATCTAGCAATAGCAATACCTGCCTTTGAGTAAAAAAAGACACACGTGAGCAATAACCAAGTCTCAGCTGATGCACAGTAATATTTTAAGTTGCAGCGATGTGATATAGTGTAAGAGCCCCCGGCACCGCTGGGAAATAGCTCTTCTACTCTAAACTCTCTTCCTGCTGTAATCAGAGAGATTTTTTCCCCTGAAAATAAATCTGCAGAGAAAATTTCATAGCTCGGTAGCCTGACTAGGAGAAGGGGTTGGGAGAGCTCCATCCTGGGCGTGGTGTTGATCGTTTACCAATTCTATTACCACTTGGTGTACAAGTTAACAAATCACTAGTTTAGTGTTTCTGCATTTTTGCTGATTTTTATTTTTTTCTATAGCTGTTGAACTTATAAACTCGAAACAAGCATGGAATTTCATCCCAGGTGCCGTGAACAAACCTAGTTATCCTAAAAACAAATATAGGTGAAAAATAAAAATACATAAAATAAATTAAAAATAAATAAAAAAAAAAGAGCCTATTTAGTGGCAATGTTGGGTGGCTGGTATAAGCTGCCTGATCAAAGGACCCTGCGGTGTCTAAGCTCTGGTGGGGATGGTCCATATCTGGGGACTTGTTTGGGTCAGTGCTAATTCACCTACTGCGTGTAGGCATCATTCCAGAAATCCAAAGCTTCAGGTGCTCAGGGTGCATACCAGAGGGGCAGCTGCACATTTTCTGGGGACTATTTAGCTTGCAGAACCAGAAGTGACAATGCTGAACCCCTCTTTTCTCCGACCCTGCATCTGATGTCGTGTTGGTGAGTGAGGCAACAGCCTGGACCTTGGCAGAGAGACCTCGTGGTCTCCATCATCTACCACAGGAGTGTGCCAAACCACCATGGGGAGTGGGTCTTCCCTTTCGTGTTACTTTCTTCAGCTGGATGGGATTGTGATAATGTTTGTTGGGAAAAGTCCCCACTAGCGTGAATTAAACAAATTCCTGCCGGAGTGCAGGAAGGGGCTTTTTGAAAAGTCCCAGAGGAGACTGCAAGCAGAGTCCTGATTTATTCATGGAGAAAGAAAAGGTCCCATCAGTAATTGATCTGGTGTGCTTGAGCATAGAATCCTCTACTCTGCCAGAGGTTTCCAGCTCCAGAGCAGCATAAAGAAAATCACTCTGCTATATAAAATGATAGGGGAAAAAAGAGAGAGGTGAAAATATCTCTGAGAGTGGGACTGTGGGGCATTGATGATAGGAAAACAAGTAGACACAAAGCAACCCACCTCTCGTTTTGAGCCTGGTAGCAAGTGATTTTCCTAAATTATTGGGACTTTCTTTTGCTTCCACAAAACTCCTGCAAGCTTTACAGATGGTGTAAAATGTGGTTTGTATCTTGTAACAGCCCTTTAAGGTACCTCACTTTGCCACTCTGAGGTGTTCTGTGAATCAGATGCTCTCTTCTAGTACTCTTGTCTTCAGACCTCCTGGCCTAGACCTCCTTCAGACCTTCTGGCCTCCAATGACTATGGTGTAAAACCAACAAGGAGTCCAGAGTTGTACCCCAGCAGTTATCTGGCCAGGGTGTATCAGACCTAAGTCTTAAAAGTGCCTGAAAGTGGCTTGAGATATCAACTGCTCCATCATTTCAGTGAGCCACCTGTAGACCTGCTGTATGGATGAATTAGGCAGTGCCAGGGCATGATTTAGGGACAATAGCATTGGCCTAAGTGGTTCCTAGGTGCACTTTTGGAGTTAGCACAGGGCAGGGATAGTGCTGGGATGGTACTTCAAAGGTGGGAGATCAAAGAGGAAAGTACTTCTTCATGGTTTGAAACCCCATCCAGTTTTTGCTCTGAACAAATGGCAGGAGCTGTGGTATACAGGGAGCTCCAGGACAGTGGAAAGGCACCAGGATTAGTGAAATAAAAAATAGATGAAGTCAGGGTGGGGAAACTGTCTGTAAGATCATCTGTCTCCTGCCCCTGTGATGTGACCAACGGAGACAGTTCAGCTCCCCAGGGACACTGGCGCTAACGAGGCCTCGGGTGAACTTCTCCAGTGCAGTGAGGTCAGACCTTTTCCATAGCTGCCCTTTGGCTGTGGGACTCAATCCTCAAGAGATTAGAATGACCAGAGATCTTTGTCACTTTTGGAACAGATGATGGCGAGGCCCATCCCTTCACATTACTTTCTTCTTGATGTGCTCCCTAAGGGAACGATTATGGTGATGATGCTAATGTGAAGATACTAACCAGGCTTTCTCAGCCAGGTCTGTAGCAAGAAGAGGAGCCATGAGTAAAGGGGTGGTGGTTGGAGGATGGTGCATGCTGAGGTGGTGGGGAGGCCACAGCTCTTCTCCCAGGAGCCACACTGCAAATGACGGGACTATCCATTTTATCCATTTATTCATCTCTTCACGTGAGCTCTCAGAAGCAGAGTTACATATGTTGGTGTCTCTCCTAGTACTCCCTCTGCACTGAAGTTCTGTACCTCACGCCTCTGCAGCCCACAGCCAGCGCTTTTCTGCTGTCCCATGAACTGCTGTGGGACTGGCCAAACTTCAAAGCTGGTGGCTTCAGTGTGGAGGAGAAGCTGTAGTGCAGCTGGTGTCTGGGGAGTCTGATGCTGTGGCCAGCGTGTGTCTTGAAGTGCAGACACATCTGCCATGTGGCTTGACAAGACCTGGTCTTAGTGGACAAAAAGTGGACAAAACTTGAACATCATCTCCATTTCACCTTCCTAAGTCAGGGCAGCTTCCAGAAGAGTAGCAGGAATGTTGAATATCAAGCACCAGTCCGGGGTGGTTGAGTCAGTGGGCACTGCAACACGCTAAGAGTTTAGTCCAAGGCCCAGGTTCAAACACTTGAACTTTCCCTTTGGTTCAGAGTATGTGCAGGAGAGGAGTTTTGATAGATCAGAGTCAATGGGGTCATGACCAGACCACCTACAAGGTGAGACTAGCTTGGGCATCCTGGAGATGCCCAGGTTCAGGAGAATGCTAAGTGATCCAGGTAGTCTGTGCTTCACGTTGGCCAGACCTGGCTTCCCATACAGGCAGGGGCAAGATGCCACCACAGTGACAGCAACAACATGCTCCAGGACATCGTCCAACTGTAGGTCCCAGGGTTTCATATTTGGAAAGTGGTGTTCACCGCTCAGATCCTGGATGACTAAGGGAGGGTTGCTCACCCACCAAGGGAGATGCCCACTGCAGATCAGTCTGTGGCATCCCACCATCTTTGGTCACTTTGACAAAGGGAATAGGGACAAGAGAGATGCCAGCGTTGGAGAGATGTGTTCAGCAATAGAACTCAAGACTACATCTTGCTCTGACGAGGTCTACCCACCCTTGCAGTTTGCTCAGCAATTTCTGTCCGAGTGCCCAGGGAAAACTCAACAGCGGGCAAGACAACGTGACACTCATTATTCACCCACAGGAGAGGGAAAATGTCATTAGCTGCCTAATTCGAGGTTTTGCTCCTTGTGTCTCCTGTCCTCTTCTTAGCAGCAGACCAGCAAACCAGCCAGAGTACAGTTAGCCACATAAAATGTGCGAAGCGGCATGGACAGGGCTGATTAAACGAGAGCACATCGTAGCTGTAAATAAAGGACCTTAAATGAAATCTGTCACAACTGTTAGGCTACAGCCGCAAGTAAAGGACAAAGAAATATCTACAGGAGCTCAATAATGCAAACAGTAGGTTCTTTATGACTGCCTCAAAAGATGCAGTGAAAATGTCTTTGGCTTTGTGGGAGCTGTGCTGAAAGCCTGTGATAATGTGCACGGCAGTAGTTTTTATAAAAATCTTTAAAAAAAAAGATTAATGGAATTTATGCTTTTAGGGCTGGGTTCTCCAAAGCAGTTCAGCGCTGGGCTATCTCAGCTCCCATTGAAGTCAACAGGGGTTATAGCTCTGAAATCAATGAAGGAGCAGAGTGTTGCTGATTCTGAGAGCTCTTGAAAAGCTCATCCCTCGGTTATTTTCGGCTAAGCAGTCGAATAAATAAATATGCCCACCAAAAAAAGAGCCCTATCCCCAAAAGCCCAGCTCCTCCCGTCCTTCCTTGTGGAGAGAGAGGAGAGGATGATTCAGTAATCCTGCCCTAAACCTGGAGGAACACTAATCTTACCAGTGGATTTACATTGTGATGAAGGGGGTCACCCAGCTCCCTGTTTCATGGGGAGCTGATGGGCAGCCCAATATGAAGGGGTGCTTCTCCACTACATCTCTTCCTCCCACGGCAAAACCAGGGTTTGTGAGTGGTCCAGCTGCTGCTGTCCGTTCCCATCGCATTCTCTCAAAGTGTCTTTGCAGCCCTCCTGGTTCCAGGTGAGCCAAGGGGAAGGGTGTGGGACAGGAGGGGATGGAAGGAGAGAGCAACGGAATCCTTTTAGAGAGTGCAAATAGACAGAACAGGAGCCTCGGGAAGAGTGGTGCTTGTAGATATCTTGACTGGAGCAAAAAGAGGCACTCGGGGCATGAGACAAGTACGTCGCTCTGCCTCCCACTCTTTACATCGTTACAGGAGGCAGAGCCAAGAGGCAAGGAGTCATCCACCTTCTCCTGCCCACAAGGCTTGTGGAAATGCCACCTTCACCTGCTCTTGCTAGTGTGCATAGACCAAGGGCCGTCGCCTGGTCTGCCCTGAGGAACAGCATGGCAAATGGCTTAATGCTTCTAAAATGAAATGGTTTCATCTCTAAACGCATCCTTTTCAGGATGGCCAGGAGTGAACACAGCTCTCCAGCCTTGCGCAGGCAAACAGCCTTAGGATGTCTCTACAACTTGACTTCTTCTGTCCTCCACACGGGCTGTTGCACCTTCCTTTTTCATCTTTTTTGTATTTTTCTCTTTCCCTTTGCAAATGATTGCTGGCTTGAAGGGAGCAGAGGTTACTAACGCAAACCTATCTAGTTTGGCTTTCTCTTATCTGCCTCTGTGGACTGTCCGTGCTGTGTGGCCATGTGGCAAGGAACCAACCTGGATGGGAAGGAGAGTCTTGCTTCTTGGCCTGCCTTTGTGCTAAGCTGTTGTTTAACTCCCTGTGGGAAGCAAGTTTGTGGAATTTGCCTGCATTTTCTCTTTCCTATCTTTCCAAACAAGGCTACCTTCCCATTGCTTCACAAGTGATCCCTTGAGCCCACGTTCCCCTTTGGCTTTGGACTACATGGGTTTGGCTGCAGACCATGGACACAACCTTCTCCACTACAGGCATTTCAAAGAGCCGCAGAGTATTTGAAGCTGCAAGGGACCATTTTTCCTTTGGGTCTCAGAACCATCGAATAACTATATTTTGGGAAGTTGTCATTGGCACCACTCTTATTCACTTCTTGTACATTTTTGTCCCCAGCAATGCAGTGATAAAAATGTATTTTTTTTCGTTATGTATTGTTATCATCCATGTTCACCTCTGCAGTTGGCCTCGGTTCTTCTTCCATGCCTCTATGGGGGCTCTTCTCCCTGGCAAGCTTGTGCTCCTGGCTGCCTTAATCTCTCCACGCTGCCTGTTCAGATTCACTTTCTGGATGCTGGGTTGTTTGCTTGTTAATTGGTCTTCCCCATGCTGCAAGTGTGGCGATGCTGCCTCCTGCCACCATGTTTCATGTACCACCTGCTGGAATAGAGTATGAAGGGCCTCCATGTTTGCAAAACTAAACAGCCTATTTATTAAATGAACTATTTATAGAAGCGCTGAAGCCTGGGAGGCAGCACCAAAGCCTGAATATCCACTTAACCTTTGTGTCCTGCTTGACATGATGCCTGCTCCAGCCGTGGTAATTCCATAATTCCCCCTCCTGTCCGGTCAGCCTTGCAGTCCAAAGCACCACCACATTTATTTTGCTAACATCTGAGCATTTTACATCCTTAATGTATTTATCCTCATGACACTTAGGGACTTACTGATGGTGGCACCTCAATGTTGCTGGCCGTTACCGTCTTCCCACCCAAGGGATTCCTCAGGACACAAATGTCCTCAGTTTGCGAACAGTTAATTCATTTTGTGCTGTGCTTAATTCAACCAAATGGGAAGTTTGACAGAACTGTATCTTTTGTGATGGTTTAACCCATTCTTTCCTGCTCACCCCCTTGTTTGTGTGCTTTTCTCTCTCTGGTGACGCCTTCCCCGCTCACCAGGGGGAATCCCAAGGCAAGCAGGACCAGCAAATATTCCCTGCCAGGCTCTCAGGGTTCACTCCTGGCCTTCAGTCACGGATTTGCGCACAATGCTATGGATTGATTTAATCTGGCTCACTAAATAAACACCAGGGAGATCCCCTGTGCTAAAAGGCTCCTTAATTTATCAAGTTAAATCACAACAGGATTCTAGCTGCTGAATCAGCAAAATTCAGCCTGGAAGATAATGCGAGACCAGACACTTGCAAACACATGGTTAGAGCGGGGAGTTTGAGCTGACCTGTGTAACTTTTCGTTGCAATGGAGCAGGGGCGCAAACATGATCGGTCGTTTCTCTGCTGAAGGGACAAGACATTTTTCAGTCTGTCTGCAGAAGCAGCTGGAAATTTGGTCCCCAGGAGTATAACTTGGAAGTCGAGGGGAGCAGATGTTCTGTGGATTTGGACTTAATGAAGGGAGAGGAAAGTGTTTTCAGCCAGGGAGTAGCAAAGAAGTGGATGGCATCTGGATGAGCAGGACTGTTCCTGGGGATCATATCAGAAGGTGGCTTTGGGGCCTCGCACAATGGTCTGATTACCCCTGGGACATCGCTGCTGTCCTCCATGGAGCAAAACTGTGGCCATCCATCTCCTGAAACTCATACCTGTGGGCAGGGTACCCAGCAAGGCTGATTTCAGGCGACTGTTTTGGAGATGGAAGAGATTCGCCTTAGGTATGAGCAGCCACGTGCGGAGTTAAACTTCCCTTCCTAGTTGTTCTCAATGAACGCAGTACGTATTTGTATTATCAGTGTAGATATCCATCAACCATTGGCCAGTTTCACTAACCAGTATCCTTTCCAAATTCACTCTTTTGTTAAGTAATATATTACATCTCTAGGCAACTGTCCAGACAACCCAAATGAGCTTTATTAACTAACTGCCAATAATCCCGTGCTTTTCACAGAAAGAGGGAACCTGAGGAAATCCAGGCAGGACTTTCTTGTTCTCGTTGAGTTTCTCAGACCAGTATTTCCTGGGTCACAGCACATGACCTGCCCTGAAAATTTGATCCTGGTCGTATGCTTATAGATTTCATTTCACCACTCTTCCTCTGGGAGAGCTACACCAGAGGATAAGCCATTTCTTCCATGCAGCTACCTGTGCTCAGTCCAACCCATGTCATCAGCTGGCCCAGAGTTCACCCAGTTGTTCAAACATCAGTTTGCAAACATTGTTTTTCTGTGATGTTATGGTCCGATAGCCAGGACCATGAGGTAAATAACCTTAATTACAAGCCACTGACATCACTCACTGAATATTAAAAGCAGATTTAAAACTGTAGGCACACTTTATACACCACCATGGTCAACAAATGATGGTTGGTGACTACCACCCATGCTCTCCAAGACGCTGCTGTGGCTTGGCTTGCTGTGATCCCATTGGCCTTTCTCAGACATCCCTTGGGCATATCACTTATTGGCTCCCTTCTGAGCCTTAACTTGAGTTAGTCAGGATGCCTAATCATGTGAACACCATAATTGCCGTGTACGTCAATCACATCGCATGCACGGTCGGCTGTCACAACTCCGCTCCTGCTTCCTAATGGCGTCTGCTTTCAGCCCCATTAATGACCGTAATTATTTTCCTAAGCATAAATTGTTCCTAATGACCGTAGTCATTTTTAGCATGATAGCACAGCAAATGACGCGTCCATGGGACAGGATGAAGCCAAGGAACAGACCTTTCAAACCCCGTTAAATGTCAGGCACAGGGTGCTTTACAGGGTGCTTTAGACTGTACTGTGTTGTTCCCATTGTTGGTTGGGAAGTTCAAACAGTTTGACACTTCTCTTTGGCCTTTTTTGGCTGTGATCAAGGGCGATCTTGGTAGTATGATTCATTTGCCCACCGCTCAGAACTAGGTGTTTTGCCCAGGCAAAAGGAGACACTCAACAGGTCTCTTTCAATTGCTGGTCACTGAATGCTGGGGCAAAATGATTTGCAAAATTGATATTTCAAGGGAATCTGTCGAATCAAATTTGTCTCAAATAATTCAGCACTCCCAAGCTGTAGCTTATAGGTAGTTTTCTTTTTTGAAACCTATGCAGTTTTGTTTTTTCGTACCCATCGCTCCATCTAATCTTCATCATTTCAGTCTCTACTTTGGGGCTCTGTCAAAAGTATCTGCAGCTCAGACAGAATGTAGGTCTTGGGTGTAATTTTCTTAGAAGACTTCATCACACATGATTAACTCATTTGTAGTCTTAATTAGATCTTGATCTTGGATGACTGTTGAAAGATCTGTAAGTTGATATTTGATTATTGGAGTAGTTAATTGTGCCCTGGGCATAGGCACCATGGATTGACTCTGCAGAGTTATCACTGTAAGTAGAAACAGTCAAAGTAATGCTGCAGCATCCAGGTTAGGGACAGGGCTGAGTGAGAGCTGATGACTCCTTCTCCTGGGACTTCATCACCAGTCAGAGTTTGCAATGTATTTGCTCAAGCTCCAGCATCCTAAACTCATACTGTTGTTGGAGAGTCTTTACTTCCATTACAGAGATGTTTCTATCTGTCACGCTTGTTAAGAAAAGCAATTCAAGTGCTGTCTGTGAGCTCTGAACTTAAATAAAAAGTCTGTGGTATTATTAGTATGCCATCCATTTGGAGAAGGAAAAATACATATTGCCATGCGCCCGTACAGGTTAGGGGTTGACCTGTTGGAAAGCAGCTCTGTAGAGAGACACCTTGGAGTCCTGGTGGACAACGAGTTGACCATGAGCCAGCAATGTACCTTGTGGCCAAAGAGGCCAGTGGTCTCCTGCAGTCCATTCAAAAGAGCATGGCCAGCAGATGGAGGGAGGTCATCCTTCCCCTCTGCTTTTGTGAGGCCACATCTGGAGTTCTGTGTCCAGTTCTGGGCCCCCCCAGTTCAAGACAGACAGGGAACTGCTGGAGAGAGAGTCCAGCAGAGGCTACAAAGATGATCAAGGGACTGGAGCACCTCTCTGATGAAGAAAGGCTGAGAGACCTGGGGCCATTCAGCCTGGAGAAGAGAAGACTGAGAGGGGATCTCATCAATGCTGATCAATATCTGAAGGGTGGGTGGCAAGAAGATGGGNTCTGAAGAGGGTTAACTGTTATTTTCTGTGTAGGACTGAAAATCCCAGGGAAGCTGGTGGCTGTGTGTAAGAAGAGGTGTCTGGGTCTGAGTGACTTCCAGACAGCACAGCCAGCCTCGAGGCTCCTGGTGCTGTCAGAAGTGGTCTCAGCTGCCATTTGTGAAGCAGGTACCCTTCAAGCACGCTTGTTGATTGTGGACATTGTGACCGTAGTGACTCTCCTCCACAAACTGGGCTCAGCCCGGCGTGGGAGCAGACAGTGGTGGTTGACACGTGTTTGTGCACACATAGACGACTGCCCCATGCCTGGGATGCCTCTTATGAAGTGGTTGTGCGCCTTAGGAATGGCTTTTCAGATGTGTTTTCTGGCCTTGAGGCCAGCTGGTCCAATCTGTGCTTTACTATTGTGTCTCTGACCCTTGTTGTCCTTGCAACCTTCTTGAAAGAGAGTGTTTCCATCCAGCTTGCCAACTGGGAACTGTCTCCCGTCCAGGACACCTCCCAAACCAACCTCGGGTATCATTTTTGGTCTTTGCTTCTTGGTGTGGGCCAAAACCATGCTAGAAATAGTGTAATGAGATAGACCATGGAGCTGTAGCACCGGTGTCTTGGCACTATTTCGTGGAGATATTTGCTGGCTGTGAAGCCCTGCCTACACAACTAAGTGATGAGCAGGCTGGAGAAGGGGTTTAAACTCAGCAAGGTGCTTAGGAAGGGCTTAGGAAGAGCAGAGCCTGCACGAAGGACGCCAACAGGCTTCTGACCTTGTTCCTTCTCCTTCCTGGCACAGCTCTCCAGGGTTTGGGGTTGAAGAGCTGATTTTGGGCAAACTTGAGGGGCTGATAGGTGTAGTCACGACAGTGGGCTCAGACTAACCCTCCGGTAGCTGGCAGCGTGGATACACCCCAAAAGGAGCGCAAAGGGTCTCCCAAGTATCCCAAAATGGAGGAGCCCTGCTCATCTTGCTTTACCCCAGGAATACCTATGTACATTGGGATGTGCCCTGCCTCGTTTCTGCCCGGAGGGAGCTCCAGCTGCTCGGCATTGCATTGCGATACAGCTAGGCAAGAAGGCTGCAACCAGCTGCACCACCTGTTTCTCAAGCAGGGCTCGTTTTGTGCGCTGATTCATTGCAGGCAGGGCTAAATCCGAATGTTAGGCAGGAGGCAGGACTGATCCTGTGGATTTCCTCAGCCCGATGAGTGTTAATTTGATCCATGCTGCTGTGGCAGGGGGAAAACATGGGGGCGGTGCGGCTGAACATTGAGATTCTGAAAAGGGTGATGGAGAATTTAATGGATCTTGGCGGCTTAATGCTCCATTTTTCTTGTGATTCCCCCTCGTTTCTTATCTCTCGTATTTACATAAATTATGTGGACTCCAGGGAAGCTGCGAGGCATAGAAATTTAATCAACCTGATTCTCAGGAGCCGGGTCACTGTGCAGCAAAAAGAGAAAAGTGGAGTGGAAAATAAAAAAAAAATCTAAAAAAAATAAAAGGAAAAAGAAAAAGAAAAAAAGAAAAAAGAAAAAAGAAAAAGAAAAAGAAAAAGAAAAAGAAAAAGAAAAAGAAAAAGAAAAAGAAAAAGAAAAAGAAAAAGAAAAAGAAAAAAAAGATCGTCAGAGCACAGGATGTGTCAAAAGGGAGTGTTAATAGCACCAGCCCCAAGCCCAGTTGAGCAAGGAGCTGGATTTCAGGAGCGGGGGAAAGGATGACATCACCTTTTTGCTGCACACGGGGTTTTCTTGCGAGCGAGAGCGATCTGGCTTTTACGCGCGGCAGGTGAAGAGCAGCCGGGGAGGCAGTTTAACCGCTCTCAGCCCCGCACCGCAGCACTTTTAATTTCGAGATGCTGATGGGGGAGATCCTGGCGTGGGAAATCTCCTCTCGGAATATCCTTCCCTGTGGTCAGGCTCCTTCCCCCCGCCCCCAAGTTCTTCAGCAATGCTTTTAGAGGAGGGATTGAATCCAAAGGGCTAGGAAAGAAGCGGTTGCAGAATTGCCCAGCTCCTCCTCGCAGGATGACATAATGCGTGGTGTGGTCTCTGAACTCATGGGTTGCAGAGGAGGGGGTCTGCGGGGATGGAGCGCGGTTTGAGGTACACCCACGTGTCGGTTAATGGTGCTGGGTGGATTCAGGCAGGGGTGGAAATTCGGGAGGAAAACTGAATGAAGGGGGGATCCACCCCTGATTTTACTACCTGATTTGGAGCGCTTGTGCCCTCTCCACGTTCGATAGACGGACCCTCCCCTTCCCAATGCAGCTCTCACCCTCTGCTTTGGATTTTTTTTTTTTTAAAAAGCTCCTTTGTTTCAGGGTGATTTTTCCATTTTATTGTGAGGTAACTGCTGGCATGAAACACTTCATTTTTAAAATGACAGACTTATCTTTCCTGCTTATCTTTCTTTGATGCCTTTTTACTTCTAAAGCAAAGCTGTTAGCCAGATTCATACCTCACTCCCCTTGGCTCTGGCCATATTTCAGTCAAATACTGTTTCTCCAAGATGTTGGGATGTTCAGACTGAACATCAGCAAACGCTTTTTCGCAGGAGATTGTGCGGCACTGCAAGGAAGAGGTACTCGGGGAAAGTGGGGGAATCTCCATCCTTGGAGGTTGTCAAGATCTGGTTAGCCCACACTGTGGCTGACCTGATCAGGTGTTGGACGTAGTCCTGCTTCGAGCAGATGGTCAGACAGAGACCTCCAGATTTCTCTTCTACCCAGTGTTCCTCCGATTCTCTGCAACCTCAACCAGGCAGGAGGTCTGTTGGGCTGGTTTTCCACCTGAACATTGCATGACACAAAGCCAAGTAGTGCAGTTACTCTTATCAAGCAAACCTGGTGTCTGAGCAAACTTAGATGGGAGGATTTTGTTGTGGGGATTTCGGGCTGCCATTGTGCACTGCAGCCTTTTACCGATCCTGGTCTTCACCTGCCTGCCTTCCCCCCAGTGGTGGCAAGATCAGCAAGCCCAAGAAACACTTTGGAAGAATCCCGTTAAATTTCTTTCTATTCTTTCGCTGACGACAGTCTGGGAAATTACACTAGCTGTCAGTGTTGAAGACAGCTTTATCGGATGCTGGGCTTATCACAGCTCACCTTATGCATGGTGACAAGCTGCACTGACTGCATTATTAATCTGACAGGCAAATGCTCCTGTGCAAGGGGGAGTGGGACAGGATATGAACCATTAGATCCAAAGATCTTCCTTGCCAGGGTGTGGAAGGGGAGCATCCCTCCTTGTCTTGCCCATTAGCTGGACTGACTCCTGTCTACGCTACCACTGCCAAACTGCTGAGGAGAATTGGGTCTGATGACCAAAATGCTGCTCCGAAGTCCATGGAAGCATGACGAGACCCTCATTGGCACCAGTGAAGAAGTGTTTTGTCAGTTCGTCGTGTTCAGTGATGTTTAATGAGCCTACTGAGGAGGGTTTGAGGAAGCCTCTATCCTTAGTCTACTGTCTGTCTAGAGCAGAGGGTTGGGGTTTTTTTGCTTTGTTTATTTGCTCCTGATATATCCCTCTTTGAGGTGTGTATAGTTCTCCATCCTAGTTCTGGGATACTGTTGATTCAGCCCATATAGAGTTGCTCGATCACTGACAGCAGGGCAGAAGCAGTAGGAGCTCCACAGTGACACCGTAGAGAGAGGTGTGCTACAGAGTAAGGTATTTTTAATATCTGATGCCTTCTTGTCTTGCATAGTAACCCATCCCTTCCACTATGGAACAGAAAAAGGCTTCATTTTTCTGGGTGTTTAAAAAAAAAACCCAGGGCACTCATATTTTTTATATATAGGCAGTGGTGGCTACAACATACAGTAACTGGTATTCTTGGATAAACAGCATGAACAGAGCAAAGGGGCATCTACCTTGGGGAAAAAAAATAAGATGTAAACAGTGGGAGCCATCTAACCAGGAGAAAACCTCCACAAAATAGACACTTATTTCTGAGCTGTTACCTCGATCCCCTTTAGAGTTAATGGAGGGAAACATGTATCTAAAGTAGCAGAAATGCATTTCTCTCAGTTGATTACAGAAAGGACCTGGGGCAACTAACTCAAAAGTAGACAGGTATATTTTAGTCACCTAAGATTCAGTTCAGCTTGTTGCATTATTCATTACTTACTGCTTTTTCAGCTTCAGCATTGTGCCTAAATACGGGTGGCTAGCATCACTTGAGATACCCAGAGACATCCACGTGGGGATGGCAGCTTGGATATAGGACATATGGAAGCCTCATGACCTTCTGGACCAGTAGCATGTGGCTAGGTGACATCCTCAAAGCTATCTTAAGGGTTAGAGCACAGGCTCCTGAAGGAGATGCCTCCTCACAGGTGTGTAACAGGAGGGTGTTTTGGAGCCCACCAAGAAGGCAAGTTTCTGTGATGCTGGGCCAGTCAGACCTTCCTTCTCATTGGCAGTGGCTGGTGGTGCAGCCTTTCCCCTGAGGGGTTTCTTGCAGGTTCCTTTCTTTTTTCCTTTTTTTACCCCCTTTGACTACAGTGCGGGGTTGTGCTTAGGGATAGACTGTGGCCTCTGTTCCATCTGCTTGCAGCAAGAGCCACGTCAAGGCCACGGAGGCTATATTCAGCTCCAAAATGACCATCCTGGCAGTTGCTTCTGGAGACACAAAGACAGAGACAACAAAGTTTGAGTGGCCAAGGAGCAGAAGCACGTGGAAGGAGATAACTCCATATCCTCTTCATAAAAGGGCACTAGATTTTATCTCCATAATGTCACATACACCGGGAAGAAGGCACATCCTGGAAATGCAAGTCTGCCCAGAAATCTTATCTTACTGAGACTGAAAATATGGAGTAGTATCTGAGTCACAGCTCCTAGGAAAAAACATCATGACATTTCTGTAATCCTGTGGCGTTTTAAGCTTTCTCTTCTGAAAAGCTGAAGTTTCCTTTGAAAAATGTGGATCAGACCCCAAAACTTCTAGTAGTTTTAGTAACCAAGAGGTCTATCCCACTTCTGCTTCCTTTTATTTCTACCAGTCACTATAGGAAGGTATTTCCTAGGAGAAAGCCAGCCGTGCTGAATTGCAGATCAGGAAATTCTGGCTATGTATATACTTAAATAAAACAGAGCCTTTTGGCCTCATCCATTTTCTTAAACTCTCTTTCCCTCCAAAACAGAATGGCCATATCAGGACTGCTGTCCCTGCCCAGGTTAATTCCTGAAGCTTGCCAAAAATTTGAGTGGGCAAAAACTATAGCAAGAACCATCCTAAAGAAGTTCAAATAAGAAAGTGTCAGTCTTAAGAACTTGATTTACTAACACAGATATAATCTATCTGTCCAGAAGATGTTCTGCCCAAATGCTTGTGTCTGTTGCATCAGGATAGGATGGTTGTGGCACCCTTGTCTGTTGCCAGAGGTACCTGAGATATGTCCAGCATCACATTGCCCTGTCTCGGTTCCTGAGTCCGATAAGCAGGTAGTGACAGCGAAGTTCATCTGGTGGTCCCCTTCCATCTGGAGACAAACTTGGACCCCAGATCACTTCTGAGGTGTGATTGCACTGACACTATGCGTCAAAGGCAGTAGGATAGGCAGGGCTCCTCGAAATGTTTGCAGTGATTTATCTCCCGCAATATAAAGAACATCTTTGTACTATAGTTTTCTCCAAAAGTTTAATTAAAAAGTTCTCTTTCTTTCTTTCCTTTTGTTCTCTGAAAATACGAGGAGAAAGGAGATGGATAAAAATAAAATAGAAGTGAAGTTAAAGCATGCAAATGTTGATTAAAAAATATCAACCCACTCTACTGTGAAATGCTAACAATGGTTCCCATGGTTCCTGTCTCCCGAGTCAGAACAGCCCCAGTGGGTGAACTTTTGATTTCTAAAAGCACTGCCACTTCTTGAACGGGCACCCTTAGTTCCTCGCTCTCAGGAAGGCGATATCTGCTGTAAGGAGATAAAATCACCTGGTGAGCTCCCATGATTAGAAAGTGATGTCAGTCAAATTCCAACTTGAAACAAGTTTCACGTCTTTGAACTGTGTGGGTAGGTAGTAAAGAGAACAGATCACCAACGGGGACCATGATTTTTTTTTCCCCCCATTATTTGCACGGATAAATCAAACCTGGGTAGCTTTCTATGAGCCAAAACACAAGACAGGGCTCTGATGGTGTTCTTAAGTGAAATTCCCTACCCCAGGTGCTAAGGGCAATCACTCCAGAAGCTCATTACTGTCCTGTTATGCCACCTCCCAGTCTGTGCATCCGTGAAGAAAAAAAAAACCCAGTCATTTATTATGTATTTAATTGTCACTTTCAGTTTGCCCAATTTACAGCAATATTTAGCACTAACACACACTTCAACCAACCTGCGGAAATTTCACAGTGTTTATTTTGTCTGATGAGTGAAGAGTGGTAGTAACCTCAGGGTGTTTCTCCAAGGCTTGCTCTTTCACCTCCTCCTTCTTCCCAACCAAGTCAGCAGGTTCCTACTCGCAATCAATACAATCATTAGAAAAACATTAGCCTCTGATAAAGATCCCCTAATCCATTCAGTAGCCAGCGCACAAGGCGGGGAGCAAAGTTCAAGAAAGTGGAAAGAGTTGTAGGTTAGTTGTAAGATCTTGGACCAGTTGCACCACTCCCTGCTGAAGACACGGCAGTAGATGGCTTTGATGCCCCCCAACCACCTTCCTCCCATCTTATGGTCCCCAACATGCAATGACTGCGTGTTGATATTTGCAACCAGAAGATGGGAGGGGGACAAATCACAGTTCAGCCCCTGCAGCTTCTCCCTGAGCAACTCTGGGGCTTCAAGTGCTTCAACTGGGGCAGCTTTTGAGGGAGCCCTGGGAAAGCCAAGGCAAAGCCATCCCTGCCCAAGACTTCAGCGTATCGGGTGCCTTTGCTGCAATTTCAAGCAGCAGGCTCAGCAGAGGCTGCCCTGCAGATGCTAACTCAGCTTTTGGGTGGAATTTCTTGAAAAAAGTAACAGTTGTGCTGGTCCAGTCAGCTTTAAAGTCCATCAAGCACAGGTTGAGCAACAGCAGGATGGTGTAAGAACAAGGCAAACGTACAAGGCTGTATCCCAGGATGCTCCTGAAGGGCTTTCTTGAGGTAGATGTGGGGCTGTCAATTTAATAACAGAATTTTCCTTAGTGGTTGAATTTGTATATGATTTTTTTCTAAATGCTTGGCAGCATGAGAAGGGGTTACCCAGTTTCCACAGAAAAAAAAGGAGCTTTCATTTTGCTAGGTTTGAACTGTCATCTAACCATTTCATATGGTGCTCCTAGCTCTTGCTAGGAAAACCTTTCATTGCACGTCAGTCATGATTTTATAGACGTTTATCTTGTATCACATCTGTTGTCCCTTTTCTGGAATGAAGAGTCTCGGTTTCTATGACAGCTTCTCATATAGAAACTGTTCCATCCCTCCGATCGCCTTCACCACCCTTCTCTGAACCTTTTCTAGTTCCGCTACATCCTTTTGGAGGCAAGTGGGGACCACAAACACACAGCACGCGGCGTCCCAGACAATGCAGCAGCAGCATGATTTCTGGTTTTCTTTCTTCCATTTTTTCCATCCGCCCTTTTATCTGATTTTGCTCTTTTGACCCATTCCTGGGCAGTGCCGGTTGCACAAGCCGCGGTGGCTGCAGGGCTGGCAGAAGCACATTGCAGCCGTCTGGCTGGAAAGGACGCGGTGCAGTGAGAAGGTTTCCAGCCCTCCCTTTACAGCCTGCAACGCTTTTCCCCCCTTCTCCGCTCTGCCTGGCTGCGATTGCGCTGCCTTCTCCTGCTTCCTCTGCCTGGCACAGATGGTTGGAGGTTTTTCTGAAGCTGGAAACACAGTGTAAAGACACTGAGGCCGCTGTATTCCCGCGTGATGCTCAGCCTTACGGAGGGAGCGGTTGGCCACCGCGGCCATCGGGCAGCTTCTCGTCCCCATCTCTTCCCATTGGGCTAGAGTGGTTTTGTTACAAACAGGTTGGTAGATTTAATTAGAAGCAGCAAAACATTTTGATTTATGATTCCTAACCGCCTTACCTCCTCCCCTCCCTCTCTGCTCTCCAGCTTCACGCTTGTCAGAGCAGATATTTTTAATATATATATATATTTTTATCGCAAGCCACTCCTTCAGCGCTACAGGCAAAGCTTTTAGCAGGGGAGAAGATGCCCAGCTTACAAGTAGCTCTCCAATTACTATCGCTTGCTTTAGTGATTTTCCAGGAGAGGCAAAGGGCTGTGTCCTGGCTGTTTCTCTTTCCTCCACGGTGAGATGTTCACCTCCTCTCATAGCATCATCCCCCGGCTCTCCTGGGTGGCACGTCCATCCGTCGCCATGGTGGAGAGCTGTTCTTCTTTGCCCTGCCTTGCTTTTGGTCCAGCGCACTGGTCTGTGTCTGCTTTTGCCCCTTAGCAGACATGAAGGCATATAAATTATCCCCTCTGGCCTCAAGGGTAGATAATCTCTACCCTCTCGAGATACCCTCTCAAGGGTAGATCATGTCTACCCTTGAGATTATCAGAAGCTGAACTAAATCCCAGGGCAGGGGCAACAGGAGGGGAACGTTTCTGCAACCACTGAGTTTGCCAGATCCGCGTCTGAGCTTAGATTTGGTTCATGAATTAATATGAGAGAAATTCCTTTATATATGCGTCGGGCTGGGATGCGTGTGTGTATGTGTATAATCAAATGAGTCATTTCCACGCCCATTTGTGGATCGAATGTAAAGTCGCACCTCCCAGAACAAAGACTGGGAGACGTGACTTGCGGTGAAGGGGATGGAGCTCGGGGATGCAGGGACAGGGCGGCTGAGCACTGGTCCCCATCGCACGGCGTGGCTGGAGAGGCTCCTCCATCCCTCCTGAGCAGCAGGGAGCAGTGATATGATCTGTGCTGCCTGCGTGGCTGCGGTGGCTCCGGGGAGACTCTGTCCAGACCCATCGCCTGCAGCTCAGGAGGGAAACCAGAGAAAGGCAGGGGAGTAATGGAAGGACTGAAAGAGGTGCCAGGTGGTGAGCAAAGTTCAGCTCATGTAACGCCTCGGAGAGCGTGGGGGTGGGGGAAGGACAGCGAGAGCTTGGCCATGGTCTCTTGATGCCTCCATGTGGAGCAGGAACCCGATACAGAGACTTTTCTCATCTTTAGCTGCAACAAGGGGTACCAAGACCTGGCTGCTTCCCTGCATCGCCAGTGAGAAACACTTTGCCTTTCCAAAGACAATGATTCAATCTGCATGAAGTTACAGCTGCCTTTTAAATTTTATTTTATTTTATTTTATTTTATTTATTTTTTAATTTCATTTTATTTTGAAATAGCATTTCACCATGATGATACGTTACACAGCAATGGGTCATCCCACCCAGCACTACAGATAGCACACACTGAATATGAAGTTTAAAAAGTGAAACACAACCAGGAAGAAGAATTTTGCCAAGAAGTGACATCTCCTAGGTTTCTAAAAAGAGCTTTCCCAAATCATTCCAAAGGCCTTTTACACAAAATCTTCAAAATACTCATTTATTTATTCCAGCTTGACCTTAAAGCTGATTTCCCCTATTTCCATCAGACATCAATTCCTGGTTTGACCCGCTCCACCAGCAGGAGGTTGTTTGTATAGATGTATAAATGAATAAATAAGCCATGTATATGGTCATATGTGTTATATATATACACACGCACATATTTTTTATTTATTCATATAGATATATAGGTCGTGAATCAGTTTTTTGTGCATTTATTTATATATATGGTATACCTCTATGCGTATATATACAGATACGTGTATGTACACCTATAATGAATAAATAAGCCATAGATATGCGTGCACGTAGGTTTGTACATATGTATGAATCTATATCTCTAAGGGTATGTATAAGGGTACGTATATGTATATGTGGTTTATTTATTCACGATATATTTTTCCTTGGGATACATTGTACTGTGTGGTGCTCATAAGTTAAAAAAAAAAGACCAAAACTGTTTAAAAATTCATTCCAGAGTCGTTACACAAGGAGACTAGTGGGCAAAATCCTGGGAAAGATGAAAGTGGGGCAACAGTCTAGTGTCAGAAAACAGATTTGGATGAATACGTAGATGATTTCAAAATAGGAGAACGGTTGGACCAGAAGGATAGGATTCACCTCACCTGACTTGGTGCTTTGGCAATGGAGATATTTCCAAACGGGGTATGTAATATGTAATTAAACTCATAATTCACCTCAGCCTAAAGCAGGCCTCTGAAACCCATCACATGCCGCTCACAGTAAAAAAACACAACTTTTTCTTCCTGTTGAATACAAAGGGCACTGCATGTTACCAGTGCGGATGGACCTGTGGCTAGTGGGTCCGACTGCCACCTGGAAGGAGCCCCATCCCCTGCAGCCATCGGAAGCACTGACAGCCGTTGTTGCTTCTCTGCCCATGATTTTGGTGTACGACCTCATCCTCCCACTCTCCGTCCGAGAGAGCTGTTCCTCCGGAGGATGACTCAGTGCAGGAGGTTGGTTGCATGAGATGAGTCACCCTCTGCAGTTGCCCCTTGCTCTCCCTCGGCCACAGAGGAAGCCCGGTTGACATCAGATGTCTGATGTTGGAGACATGAATAACCTGATGCCCTGCACACGCACTGCGCATCCGCTCACCACAAACCCCAAGGCTCTGCCAACGTCTTGTGTCAAGCTGGTGACCTGCAGTCCCCAGACTACTAAAAACATGGACCAGAAGGAGAAGCTAAGGGCACTTCCTCATCCCACCAGGGCTGGCTGCACTGCAGCATTGCCACCATCCACCTGATAAGAGCTTTCCACGTAGACCTCCTCTTCCTTGCCTGACTCCTCACCCAATCTCTCCTTCTGTCTCTTTCATAGTCATAGTAGAATCATAGGTAGAATCATAGTATTATCAAGGTTGGAAGGGATCTTTCAGATCATCAAGTCCAACCATCAACAAAACACTGACAAAACCCATCACTAAACCTTATCACTAAGCTCTACGTCTACCCGTCTTTTAAATACCTACAGGGATGACAATTCCAACACTTCCCTGTTCCCATCTTTGATAACACTTTCAGTGTAAAAATTTTTCCTAAAATCTATTCTAAAACTCCCCTGGCTAAACTTGAGGCTGTTTCCTCTTGTCTTATGGCCCATTACTTGGGAGAAAAGACCAACACCCCCTGGCTACCCCCTCTTTTCAGGGAGTTGCCGAGAGCGAGAAGGTCTCCCCTCAGCCTCCTTTTCTGCAGGCTGAACACCCCCAGCTCCCTCAGCTGCTCCTCACAAGACTTGTGCTCCAGACCCCTCACCAGCTTTGTTGCTCTACTCTGGACCCGCCCCAGCACCTCACTGTCTTTTTCGTGCTGAGGGGCCCAAAACCAAATACAGTGTTCGAGGTGCGGCCTCCCCAGTGCCGCAGGGGATGATCACTTCCTTAGTTCTGATGGCCACACTATTGCTTACACAGGCCAGGATGATGTTGGCTTTCTTGACCCAACCCTCACCTTCAAGGGTGGTGGCACCATCCTGCAGCAGTGTCGGGCTGTGGGAACCAAGGTTTAAGCTGCGCCGGCTGCTGGTTGCGCTCCCAGCATATCTGCAAAGGGGCTCGTTCCCATGAATCATAGATTCATAGAATGATTTAGGTTGGAAAAGACCCTTGGGATCATCGAGTCCAACCATTCCCCTACACCGTATCCCCCGACACCACATCTAAACGACTCTTAAACACATTCAGAGGTGGTGACTCCACCACCTCCCTGGGCAGCCTGTTCCAGTGTCTGACCACTCTTTCGGTGAAGAATTTTTTCCTAATGTCCAGTCTAAACCTGCCCTGTTGCAGCTTGAAGCCATTCCCTCTTGTTCTATCGCTAATTACCTGTGAGAAGAGACCAGCACCAACCTCTCTACAATGTCCTTTCAAGTAGTTGTAGAGAGTGATGAGGTCTCCCCTCAGCCTCCTCTTCCTCAAACCAAACAGTCCCAGCTCCTTCAATCGCTCCTCATAAGATTTATTCTCCAGGCCCTTCACC
>VWZL01004866.1:210007-228745 GCA_013396915.1 Stercorarius parasiticus
TGTCATCTGCAAACTTACTGATGATACACTCTATGTCCTTATCAAGATCATCAATAAAGATGTAAAACAGAAATGGTCCCAACACTGAGCCCTGAGGGACACCACTTGTGACCGGCCGCCAGCTGGATTTAACTCCGTTGACCACCACTCTTTGGGACTGTCCATCCAGCCAGTGCTTGGTCCAGCAGATCGTATGCTCATCCAGGCCATGAGCAGCCAGTTCTTCCATGAGAATTCTATGGGGAACAGTGTCAAATGCTTTTCAAAAGTCTAGGTAGAAGTCAGTCACAAATTCTTGCCCTCACCGAATGGTGAGCCTAAAACTCTTTGACAGCATTCCTCGAAGGCACTGTCAGCCGTGATTGTCTTGGACGTTGCACCCGAGGCGCGGGCAGCCTCTTGCTGATTTGGGATGATAGAGGATGGGGCAAGGAAGGTTTTATTTTTTACAGTACTTCCTTCTCCACATGCCTGCCCATCCAACTTTGTAGTGGTGTGGCATTGCATGAGTAATCCCCCAGGATTTACTGTACGCCGGGAGGCCTACGAGACACCCTGCCAGCTCCCGAGAGGCTTTGCAAAGCTGAGACCTCTTAGCGTATAGCTGCGCTTTTACCAGCTGAAGTGGCAGGAGCGGGGATCCCTCCATGTCTGCGCCTGGGCAAAATGCTCATTACGACAAGCAAGGCGTTTTACAGTGAAGCTGCTTACTGTCCCTCGAAGGAAGATGCCCGTTTGTCAAAAGCAACTGGCTTAGATGGGAAAACACTGGTTTTGGGAAAGCTTTTGAGGGAGGGGTTTTATTTTGGGTCCAAGATGGTCTTCTGGCTCTATATCGCATCTTCTGAAGCAGCTAAGCATGTCCCTATAGGGATGGGGTGCATCTCCCATACCCTGGCATGTATGGGGAAGAGGGGGACCAAGAGGCGGTTTTGCAGGTGTAGACATAGCCTTTCTGTCCCATCTGTCACAATTTTACCTTCTTGCCCCCATTTTACAAACAATGCCAAGCTGAGGGAAGCAAAGCAGATCTGCTGTCTGATGTGGACCAGGATCTCCAATACCATTGGGGAGGTTTTTGTTAAGTCCACGCTGAACGTCCACCCTGGTTTGTCCATTCACCAATCATGCCATGCACCCTTGGTGTTAATCCCAAAGTCATCTTGCATTTAAAATTCATGCTTAAAAATTCACCCACAAAATGCCTCCCAGGAAATGCGGGGCTGACCAGAGGGGCTTTCTGCAACCGGGCTCTGCAGGAGCCGACCATCCCTAGCCCTCCTTCTCCTCCATCCTTTGGATCAGGCTGCGCACACTGGTTTTGATGAGGTGTTTCTAGAGCCTGGGAGGGGAGCAGTTTTCCTGTGAAAGCCACTGAACGGCAGGTTTCATCTCCCGAGCTGGCTCTCAAACACAGAGCAAAACCATCCCCAGCTCTCCCTCCGCTCATTAACGCGCAACTGGGAGAGAGGCAGGAACTTCCTAATGACTCGTGGCTGGGGAGCGAGGAGACGGCGCTTTTGTTATTTGTCGTGTTGGAGCCGGTTTCACCTTTGATTCCTCTGATGGTAGGAGGGGACTGCTGACAGCAAGGGCTGAAAGCAGGCGTCATCAAGAGAGGAGATGAAGGCCCAGCTTAATGCCTTTTTTAATTTTTTTTTTTTTGTCCTGTGCATTTAAAAAGCTGGGCTGGGTAATCTGGAGGTTTGGACCGCATGAAACACCTCGCTTTTGAATGGCTGTAGCAATTTAAATGGGGGAGCTCAGACACAGGTGAATTTTTTTTCTTCTTCTTCTTTTTAGCATTTTTTTTTTATTGAAGTGATTGTCATGGAAAGGACTGGAGGTAACTAATACATTCTGCAATTTTCTGCTCATCGATTGGAAAACAGGTAGAAAACCAGCCCCATAAGCCCGGGAGTCCTAGAGCAGTTCATCTGCCATGGATGATACAGCTCTGGCTTTCACATCAGCATCACCAGAGGGTTTGAGCATCGTTTCCCAAGTGGAGGAGGATGAACAGGGTGCTCCACCATACCTTGCAATCCGTTGGTGAAGCCAGCTGCCAGACAGGAGAAGACCTGGGTTCAGATCATATCCAGCTGAAGTGAGCTTTATTTATCACCACCACCCTTTAACAGCCCCTCCACAGCACTGGTTATGGGACTGGTGAGCATTACGCACACAGCAGGGCGATGCTTTAGCCATTGTGGCTCCTCCAAAGGGTATGTACGTGTAGGTGGCATCTTTCCTCCTACTTTACCTGACCCACAGGTACAGGCTGGGCACAGCCTTGTTTGGGACAACCTCAGATCCTCCCAGTCTTCCCCCAGGCCTGTGTCCCCCCCTGCCACATCAATCTGATTTTTAAGCAGGGATCTGAACTCCAGCCATTACCCACCATGAACTACCCCATGAGGATCTGCTCTCGCCAGCTGCCTCCAGCATCACCTCTCTTTTAGTTTCTTCTTTGGTTCCACTAGTGAACCCAAAAAAAAAAAAAAATTATGTGCATTGCTTCACTAGATCTCTATTTAATAGAATGACCACCACAGTGATTTTGGTGTTTTTTTTTAAATCCATCTAGGTAGGCACAATATCATCTCTCACCGCAGTCTCTGATCACTTTATCATATAACCACCCAGAAGATTGAAAAAGAAGTTGATTTTCAACCCAAAGATATGCTTCCATCCCCTATGTGCTTTCCTTGGTTTATGAGGAAAGGCCTTCCAGACCATCCATGGAGTTTCTTTATAATAAACATCACACCTTTTAAAAAGGAACTTTCTCTGTTGGCTTTCAAATGAAAAATAGGTAAAACGTGGGACTCGAAGCCCAAACTTTGTGGCTATGTTTGAACCAGTTGAACCAGGGCAGTAGTCAATGACTGTTCTCTGATCTTGAGACTGACCTGTGCGGTCTGCTCCCATCTGCACAATCAAATCTCCCAGACATCAAAATGATGGGGCGACACCCCAGATGTTCTATTGTAAATGTTCCCTGGCTTCGGCTAATTCCTCATCCATGCCTGGGAATTGTCTGGAGAAGGCTATTTCTCCTAGCACAAAGTTGTGCCGGGACCACGCTAACAATTTAAGTGTGGTGAGTCAGGCTTCAGCCCTTGTCCACATTCCCACATGCTGCTGAGTTTTCTAGCATGGATGTAGTCATGCTGTTCCTGCAAAACAGTGAACGAAAGTTATTAAAAGTCATAGCTGAGGTGTGAAAAGTCCCAGTCCTACAATCACTTTGTTTTCTACCATTCAAGAAGGTACCTCAAAGGGTACCTTTTGTTCTCAAATGGCTGGGCATGCTCCTCTCCATCACTGAGCAGGTGTTGTGGTCCATTGCAGATTCACCTACCTTCCCTGTGTGTCTCATAGCTGATACGCTACAAAGTACATACTCAAATTATAATACATATATCCATTTTGGTTTTTTTCACTGAAAATCAACCAAACCTTGTGGTATTACCATTTAATGCGCTTTGTTGTTTTTGCAGACATTATATGATTTACTAAAGTGTTAATTTCCTATAGCAAAAGTTATAATGGGATACGAAAGTAAAATTGATTTTAAATTACCATGGCAAGCTTGCAGAAACACTCCCATTATTCAGTAGAATGGGCGAAGGCACTGCAGTTTTCACAGCTGTGAAGGAAAATACGTTATTTAAGACCATGGGCTCTTGAGTGACATTGCCAGGCTTTGGTGACACCATTGTGGTGGAGTTCTGTTATTAGGGAACGTGCTTTTAAGAGACCTTGATTGAAAGCAACCCAGTCCATGCAGAAATGCCAAGTTATTGTGACTTAGAATCATAGAATGTGTTGGGTTGGAAGGGACCTTTAAAGGCCATCTAGTCCGACCCCCCTGCAGTAAGCAGGGACATCTTCAACTAGATCAGGTTGCTCAGAGCCTCATCAAGCCTGGCCTTGAATGTCTCCAGGGATGGGGCCTCCACTCCCTCTCTGGGCAACCTGGGCAGTGTCTCACCACCCTCACTGCAAAGAGCTTCTTCCTAATGTCCAATCTAAACCTGCCCTGCTCTAGTTTAAAGCCATCGCCCCTCATCCTATCGCTACATGCCCTTGCAAACAGCCCCTCCCCAGCTTTCCTGTAGGCCCCCTTCAGGTACTGGAAGGCAGCTATAAGGTCTCCTCGGAGCCTTCTCTTCTCCAGGCTGAACAGCCCCAACTCTCTCAGCCTGTCTTCATAGGAGAGGTGCTCCAGCCCTTGGATCATCTTGGTTTGCTTGTGTTTTATTGAAATGACGCTGGTGGGGATGGTGCTGTGGCGGTCGCCAAGAGTGATCAGTGTAAGAGCAGGAGTTTCAGGCATGGCTTTGCCTCCTGGACAGTTGTCCTTGATATCCCTAAAAGCAAGGATTGTCCCTTCCTTGCACCCACCTTTGTGCATGGATGGCTGCCCTCAGTGTGGTGCTTCCCAAACGAACACCATTTTTCACTTGAAGGCTAAATTAATCTAAAATTATTTTTCAGCAAGGGTGGCTGAAGCCAAGGGAGAGGGAGGGGGGTGGATTGCAAAGCCCAAGGGCTCTAACTCAAGCACAAAGTCTGCTTGAGCCAGGGTGATGTTTTTCAATACTGGGATGCATCAGGAGTGCGATGCACAGATAAGCGGCCTGTATTGTGAACAAAATTAGAGCCAGGGACCCTCCTAAAGTCATAGTGATGAATTGTGGGGTCTCGTCCCGAAGGCTTTACCCTTCTTCAGGCAACTGCCCAGGAATGAGCTGGCTGTCAGTGCCCTGGGACAGGATCCTGTGCAAGACCAAGGCTTTGTAGAGGCAACAGCGATCTCAGACTGGCTTAAGCTCGCGGAGTCAGAGATGCTTTCCCGTGGGAGAAGACCGACGATATTAAATGTTTACAATAAATTGACACAAGGCGTTATTACATCCTGTCTTTCCTGGTTTATGAAAGCACACTGCACGGTTGCAGCTACGGCGTAGCTGCCCTGCTGTCTGGATCCCCCCTGCTCACCCCATTCCCCGCAGGCACTGGATGTGCCCACCCTGGTATGAAGGCTCGGAGGGTTCAATAGTATGGATGTGGCCAGATTCTGCCTGTTGGCCTCAGGGCAGGAGAAGGACCCTGAAATTTTTAGTTAATTACTTTATATGAGGCCCTAGAGACTGGAACAAAGCTTGGTGTAAAAAACAATTCCTTTTCTTGGCCCAATAAATGCCACGAGCCCTAAAACTGCTCGTTCCTCACCTAATGCTTCTGCTCCGTAAACATCACGTAAGGAAAGTGCTTGTTTGCACTCGGGAGCACGCGGGGACTCTATGATTTGACACAAATAATTCATGGGAATGTTTGCTCCCGCGACGGCGTGCTGCAAGGAGAAGATGAAATGAGACAGATCATTTGAATCCCCCGTTGCTGTGGCTGCGTACGAAGGCTTACATGCAGATGTTGAGAGCACCCACAGCAGTAAGCTATTTATTGATATCATAACCATTTCTAATCCAACGTGGATTCTAGGGCAGCGCGGAAAGGAAAGCAGTTACACAACAGGATGAAGCTATGACCAAATGGAGGCAGGGTGATCTCAGAAATATGGGCTTTGCTGCATAAAACCATGGGTAAATTACCCTGATTTCTTACGTTACAGCTATGCTTGTCTGAGGGCTAGACCCCTGATGATTATGGCTTCAGAATAGAAACCAGTGTAATGACCACATAATGTCTAGTATGGTCCAGGGGTGCTGGGGCATAGCCATGGGGGAGTGCAGATATGTCCTATGCATTTCTCTGTTTCTGTTTCCGCTCCCATGCAGTGTCGCTCAGCAACTGAAATTCTAAGTTGTCTTGGTAGGACTTGACATTTATTTTTGTTTAAAAAGAGCTTTAACTGCTAAAACCACTATTTTATTTTTCAGTTGGCATTTTTACTGGTCTTTGTCACTTCTGAAGAGTCCAAACCTCAACCCCACCATGCTTTTCCTTGCCTCTTTCTTCCCTGCAGATCTGACCAATACAATTTCTGGACAGTTAAGAGTCACTTCGAGGCCAAAACTAATCAGATTGCCAACAAGTAGCTAAAGGAGACACAGGGCTGGTGTTTATCAACTGAAATCAAATCCTTCCATACCTAATCTTAAACTCTTCAGATTTGGAGGGTTCCACTGAATAGTATAAATCTCCTTTGCATCACTGCTACGGTTCAAATCCGTCCTGAGAGTTAAGGAGCTTTGGTAGGCTAATGGAAAAGGAATTGATGTCAGAGGCCAAATCTCCAAAAAGCAGTACCAGCCTCTGCTTAAGTAGACAGAGTAAATTTATTTGTCTTCATGTGCTTTCTCACACGCGTGAAGACATGGAGCGTTGTAGGGCACGTGTGCACAGATGGGTGGGATAATCTCATCATGCTTTGCGATGTCCTGACAAGGCTCGGAAATGATCAACCCAGCACCAGTCTTGGCATGGTGTTGTGCCCAACACAGAAAACTTGCTGAGGGTCACTCTTTCAGGCAGATGTCCCCTGAAACCTGCCCTTTCAGGCAGGTTTTCCCTAAGGAAAAGTGATTTCAGCTTCACCTTCCTTTCTTGCCAGTCTATAGAAGTATCTGAAGTGGTTTATCAGCCTCAGCCCTGACCCCTCTAACAGGGCTTGGAGGGGACCTGTCTGGGTGAACCACAGCCAGTTGACAGGGGATGAAGATGACGGGGGGGGGGTGGTATCAGAGGGGGCTATTCTCCTCCCTCACATGTACAGATAAGGATGGGGCAGGGGCAAGAATGCATTTGTGCTGGGCAGTGGTTTTTGGCGGGGGGTCTTGGCCTCACCTGGACCATCAGCAAAGTTCCCGACTCGCCCGGATTCCCGGCATGCACCTTCCCCTGACGGCTGAGACAAGACAGCGTCGGTGGGAAATCAAGGGTCAGATTTTGGCTCTTCCACAAGCTCCCTCTGTGACCGCAGGCAATTTATTGCATCTCTCAATGCCTCAGTCCCCCGCTGTTAATAACACATCCTTTCCTTTGCTGTGTTTCTGTCCTTGTCAGTTTAGACTGTAAATCCTTTAGGGCAAGAACTGTCTCTTACTATGTTTGTGAACCAGACTCAGTACAATCAAACTCTGATCTCAGCAGAAGCCTTTTAACATTGCTATAACAATAGATAACAGTGATATCTGGGAGCCGGGACTCCTGGGTGCTGTGCCCACGTCTCTCAACCCTGCATTGCAGCCAGGGACAAGTTATTTTACCCCTTGCTAGAATAAAACCTCTCTAAAATAGTGGCCAGAAGGACTGGCTGAATGGCGGGGGGAAACAGGAGCTATTTACGAACAACTTTAACATAGGGTTGATGGGGTTCAACAGTTGACCAACCAGTTATGAATGACTAGTATGAATTAGATTTGGCTTCCTACAGAACTGATCCCTAGTCCTAAGGAAAAAAAAATAATGAAAGGGGTTGCACTTACCCATGGGGCTGATCCAATACCAGAGCGAAGGCTTTGTGGACAGTGTCTTGGCTCTATTGCATGACTGCTATCCTGCTCCCTCGTGCTTCCCAACCTTCTCTGCTTGCTTCCTTAATAAACAAAGCTCTTCAGAGAGATGTATTCTGCTCATGTACAACTCTCTGCTGCCTACAAACCTACCAAGCGCGCTCCCAAACCTCCTTTATATGCTGCTTCTCTTTTCTAAGCACTGAGCGGTGACATCTTTGTCAAAGGGCATAGCTGGTGACAGGAGAACTAGCAGCCCCGGAGGTTGCAAGGACAGAGGGTCCCGGTAGTCGTGCCTTGCAGGGACGTGCAGACTCTGCTGTCAGTCTCACAGCAAGGGTTTCTTCCAGCCGATGCACAGAGTGGGCAGCAGGGACCAGGGAAGGGCAAGATCTCCAGGCGTGAGGCGAATAAGCTAGATGGCTCCCCATGGGCAAAGCATAGATGGAGAAATGGGGAGGAGGAGAGCCTGCTTTCTAGTCTGTGGCAGGGTGGAGTTGGTCTGCCTGGCTTGGTGGTCTGGTGTCATAGAAATTCCCACTTTGGGCTGAGAGCCAGAAGCTCCATTCAGTTGTCCAAACCAGGCACCCAGCACCATTCAAGATGTTGTGGTTGTCCCAGTGCACCCTTGGTCGTGGATCTAGAAGGCCACAGGTCTTCTGCATGCCTTGTGTCCTACTTTCCAGCAGTTTGTGAATATCTTTGATACCCTCTGAAACAATCCCAGATACCTATGAGTCTTGCCCCTGGTCTCCAGCTTCCTCAGAGATGCCTTGGAGAAGCCAGCTGGGGGATTATACATGGAATTGTCCTCTATGGGGGCTTTTATTGAAAGGCAAGACTACTCCTCTGGGTGGGAAAGGACATAGAAGCTATGGGACAGGGTCTATTCTAGATGAGAGCTATTCATGGTATGTGTTGTCTTCCCAAGGCTGTGTATTTTCTCCACAAAGAAAAAGAAGGCCAAGTTAAGAGATGTCTGGAACAAAAAATATCCCAGCCAGCTCTGGGAGCTCCTACGCTGGCTGTCAGATGGGAATGCATTCAATTTTAGTGTGAACTTTACTTCCCACAGGAAAAATCCTTTCCTCCCTGTTAGCATGGTCCCTGGCACTGCCCCAGTCTCCACGTCCCCCAAGTCTTTTCCATGGGGAAGTATGTGCATCCAGCGCAAATGAGTCCTCAAAATGGCATATCAAGATGATGGCAAGGAGGTGCGAGGCATCTGATAGGAAAGTGAATGCCAAGGAGATGGGAGACATCTGGTATCAGCCATCGGATCTCAGCTAGTTGTCTGGACCCTTCTGTAGTCAAGGGAAGGAGACAGGAAATCTGTAGGAGGTGTTGTAGACACTTATCTTGGGATGGGATGAATGGCTTTCTGGGAATCTCTCGCTTTCTCTCCATTGATAAAAGATGGAACAGAGCTGACGAGTTTAAATTATCTTTCCCACTTTGGGAAGTAAGAAAGGAAATCCCATTCAAGGAGACTTGGATCTACTTCTGTGGCTCCAGAAAAGATTTTTAGACACATGAACTTGAGCTTCAACAAAAAGCTGCAAACAACTGAAGCAGACTCCTACCGCATCTAGGGTCACCCCAGAGGCTTGAGGGTATCCGAGGGGGAAAATTTGGCACAAAATGTTCCTTACAGCCCAGGCAAAAAGGTTGTGTGAGGAAAGCAAGGGGAAAAGGGATTCATTCACAAAGCTATGTTAAAAGGCATAGGATTGGTGTCCCACTTTTAGCTGTCACCTCAAGAGGCAGGGCATGCAGGCTGGAGGGGGGGTAGAAGCTGGAGGATTAGTTCCCTCCATAGCCTGGAGATGACTCAAGCCTGCAGCATCCTTTTTCCAACAGGGTGTCCACATGAGACCATGTTTGTAACCCAGCCCGCTGGCACCCAGCCACCCCGTGCGGCTAAGGAAGCGTTTCCGACTGCAGGAAATCAAGCCTCGGCGTTATTCTCTCTGGGCCACCCTTCGAGCCAGCAGACGAGAGTCTTCCTGACATGCTGCCGTGTCTCAGGAGATGTTTAAGTGTTAGATATCCTGCACAGCAGCCCCAACACAGGAATCTGAGAGCTTTGTCTTCTCAGTTGGCTCGCGGTGGTTAATGGGTTCGCCTGTGGCGTTCGATGCCCAAGGTCAAGCCCTTCCTTCACATCTAGCAAAGAAGGGATTTGGACCCACAAGAAGGGATTTGAACCCACCTGAAGGGGTCTGAACCCACCCAGGCACTCTCCTGGATGGCAGGAGAGGGGACAAGAGTCTGCTCCTAGTTGGGTGTTGAGGTCTGGGCTAAGACGTGGAATGGTGTGTTGGAGGCAGGGGAGGATGGAAGAGGAAATTATGTCTCTTTTGGCGGCCTAGACCTGTCACTGGTGTTAGACAGGCCCTCCTGTGTCTGCCTGCCACAGCTTACCTGCCTAGGGGACTCAAATACCTGGCATTTTAGACTAGGATTTGAGGGGTTTACATCCTGGACAAAGAGGCAGCTGCATCAGTCAGGGCTTAGCTTTGGAGGCAAAGGGCAACCTGAGTCGGATTCAGAGATGTAATGGAGGGGTTATGTCAAATCCCAGCTCCCTAAGGTGGCAGGTGGGACGCCGTGCTCTGCGATCTCAGGTTTACGGGCAGGAGACATCTCTCAGAGCCTGTTCAAACTGGTTGCTGATGGCAGGTCTCTCCAACATCTTCTCTGCAAATGTAGAGGGTGACATATGCTACGTCCCATGATGTTTGAGGTCTTAACTCCTGTGAAGGGCAAGGCAGGACTTGTGGGGGCAGGAGGGCTAACAGTGTCAGGCTGCATCTGGGGACTGTGCCCGCAAAAGGGCTCTTTTGAACACGTGCACGGGTAGCTGGCACGTCCCTTAGCTGCAGAGCGATCCCCCTCGGCCGCTGCCAACAGCAGCTGGGCAGGAGGTTGCAGGGAGGACAGGTCACTTGAACGTGGGGCCGTGGGAGAAGCAGGGTCTCAAAAGCAGGAGACAGGCTGTGGAGAAGCAGATGGTGGGAGGGGGTTACCTCCAGCAGGGAGCTGGGGGAGGCAGGGAGGAAGGACATTTTGGGCTAGCAGTGAGACTCCTTGTAGCCAAAAGAGGACATCCCTTTGCTTCTCAGCTTACCCCAGCATACACAGAGGGTTTTTTTGCCTCAACCCATTACTGCAAAAGCCCCATCTGTATTTCCTTCAGCTCCTCAATGACCGCGACATCTGCTCTGCTCCTGTTTTAAGAGCAGATCCCTGGAGTGCAGGAAACTCTTCCAGGCCCATCCCAACAGGCAGCTGCACCACCTTTCCCAGCCAATTCTGCAGCACCTGACGCACAGACGGAGCTTACCCAGCCACTTTGGCCAAACGCCGTCCTTCTTGGGAGGAAAAGTTTCATGTTCTCCGTTGCCTGGGATCCTTGCCTCGCTGCACGAGGTTAAATCCTCCCTCCAGGAGGCAATGCTCTGCAAGATCAGAGAAGGCAGGAGAAAAGAGAAGAGCCAAGGCCAGGGCTTTGGAGACAGCGTGCGATGCCAGCAGGGAAAGGTTGCGTGTTTGCACTTCGGAGAGGGATTTGGGCAGTAAATGACAGAGGCGCTGAATTATTCCACAGGAGAGGGAGGGGGTGTGAGCGCAGGAGGGGAAAATCCATTCATTCATTACAGAAATCAATAGTCCCCATGTGTCATTTAAGCTGGCCTTCCCCTGGAGAAGTGCAAGATGGAAGAGACCTCTTCTGCTTTGCTGATGAGAGCAGAAAGTCTGCCCGGGCTCAGCCAGAGGAAGGTGCCTAAAGAGATTATTCAGTGGTGACTCCTGAGTCAACTCCTAGATCAATGAGTTCAGCAATTTATTGGTGCTTCTGGGATATATCTCGTCTAAGCATTTACGATAGTCAATGTTAATGCAAACATCCTCCACGCAGTGCAGGGCAGTTGCCTTGGCTGTATCAGGCATGCAAAAGGCATTCGATTGGGCTGGGGAAGCATTTTGAGTAGCAGGAGGTCGAAAGGAGGTGTGTGAAAACGAAAAGCTCTCTTTTCTTTTGTATTAGGCACACACCTTGCGCTTCCCAAAGGAGAAAAGGAGCCCATCCAGCAGGGACAGGGAGACGAGGACCTCCCAAATTAAAAAACACCAACCTCCAAACTCCACACCAATTTCCCCCACTAGCTCGGGGACAGTCATTTAACCTCTCTGCCTCCATTTCTGCACCCGACTGTGCATGAACATTGGTCCCTTGGGCTGGGCTGCAGGATCCTGTACCTCGCAGCCCAGATGCTGTTCACTGGCAGAGAGCTCCTGTGACCGCATTTGTGTCACTTGGATAAACGGTCCGCCAGCACGAGAAGACTCAGCTCTGCCCAGAGGGTGGTGGAGCGAGGACGTGGTCAGGTGGCTTCACTTTTATCAAGCTCCGAGCAGAAAGCTCCTTTTAAATTAGTAGGAGAAGAGGAAAACAGAAAAATTACTGTAATACTGGGCAATACTGTACCTGGGCTGTTTCTTCTCCTGAACACNTCAAGTTTGTGCCCGTTACCTCTTGTCCTGTCCCCGGGCACCACTGAGAAGAGCCTGGCCCCATCCTCCTGACACCCACCCTTTAAGTGTTTATAAGCATTGATAAGATCCCCCCTCAGTCGTCTTTTTTCCAGACTGAAGAGTCCCAAATCCCTCAGCCTTTCCTCATCGGAGAGATGTTCCGGTCCCGTCATCATCTTGGTAGCCCTTTGCTGTCCCGCTTCCAGCAGTTCCCTGTCCTTCTTGGACCGGGGAGCCGAGAACTGGGCACAAAAAAGTGGTCCTCTTTGTCATGTTATTTAGAGTCAGTCTTAATTAGGAGTTACCTGTTAAATGAATCAGCTGCAAGTGCAGCCACCCATAGGCTCCTGTGTAGCTTGAGTTGCTTCATTGTATTATATCCTTACTGGGAGCCCCCAGGCTCCCACCAGCTGGAAGAAATACTGCAAGTAGGCAAAGCTGCTGGCAGGCTGGGAGGAGACTTGTAAAATAACTGCAAGTAAAGCAGGGAAGGATGCTCATGTGAACTTCCTAAGGATGCTGAGGGGGAAAGGGGCATTTCTGCAGGGATCAGCACAAACGCGCTGAGGTAAGGACTCCTACACCTCCCAAAAGTGCTGTATCTCCTCTCCTGATGGCTGGCAACATCCTTGTGGCCTTTGAAAAGCCACTGCGAGGGGATGGTTAGGCTCGTTTGATTCTCCCCTACCCGATGCCTCAAAAGCCCCAGGAGACTGCGATGCCCAAACACAGCACACCGCGTGCACGTTTGCGAGACTGCTGTTGTACTTCTAGCCCCCTTAAAGAACAGAGTACGTACACGCTTCAGAACCCGCTAGTACATTTCCTCTGGCCAGGAATAGCTGATGAGTAATACAAAGCGGCAGAGGTAATAAATATTAAAGAGCTGGAAAATGTTAAAGTGCACGGGCAGCGGAGCTGACTCGCACTGTGGGTGTGAAGTGCACCTCGCAAAGGCATTGCTTTTCATCCTTCAGCATAGAAATAAACGTTGCAATTATTTTCTCTTAATAGTGCGTTGAAAGGCATCGTGCGTTTCCATGAGCTCATGATCTCATGCCGAATCCCTGGTCTCAGCCCCTTTATGGGTCCAAGCAATGGTTTTTCTGGAATGATGTGTCTGGACCAGTGGAGACACAGCCAGTGGGAGGAAGGAGATGTGACACCAAGCATTTGAAGAGGGATGAGGTCATGTTTCCCAAGAGGTTGCATGGCTGGAAGATTGCAGATTAGGATTAAGCACCTCATGGTGGGTGCATTGCAGGTGGCATGTGGCGGTTCATGAATGGCATCCAGCTTGGCCATCATGACAGGTCATTGGAGTTGAGGCATCAACTCTTGGGTCCTGCAAATGTTCTGAACTCCTCCCTGCCCCTCTCAGCCCATAGTGTGGCGGTTTCTCAGCAAGACATGATGGTGACGGGAGGCAGATGCCATTTTTGTGCTGGAGTTTCCTCACAGTCCCCAGCTGACACCAAAGATCCATGCTCCTCCCATCAGATATAATGATATAAGGGCCATGCGGCAAAGACACCCCCTAAATCTTCCTCCACCTGGCTAGAGCCAAAATGCCCATGAAAACCTTTCTACCCTGTTTGCTGGTCCCCATCAGGGTCCATAAGAAGGTGCAGCTGGATGGGGCTGACTGTGGCGAGATGACAAGGGTTAAACTCTTTCCCGGCAGGCCGGGAGGACGGTGTGTGATTTCTCAGAGCTGTGCGCACCCGGAGAGGAAGGCAGACCCTTGCTAATGTATGCGCAGCTTCTGCGAAACTAAAAATAGCCGGGATCTGAGGCTGTTCTTCCAGGATTTCACAGGCGCTCACCCAATTTTTAGCTCCTTCTTCTCAAACGGATGGCAAAACGAAGGCGACAGCCTCAACCCTTGTGCAAAGGCACCGCGTCGGGAGCCTTGCTCCAAGGATGCCTTTGACCCCTGCGGCACAGATGAGCTGGGGATGTGCTGCTGAACGTATAGTCCCAGGTCCGTCATGGTCCCTTGCAAGCCTGGGGTGGACCCCAGCATTCGCAATCGCTGCTGAGCAGCCCCTGGAGGATTTGCTGTCCCCAGGGAGCTCTGAAGGTTTGCTCTGCAGTGGTGTGTGCCAGGAAAGGGATGCAAGCGGTGGGGAGAGCGTGTTGCAGCCAGCAGCAAGCCTTCAGCTCTGACCCGGGCAGCTCTGCAGCAGGCAGGGGGTGTTTTTCAGCCTCAACAGGTCCTCAAGAATCAGCCTCCCTTTTCCCAGGAAGGGTCCTGTCCCCCTAAAATGCTCCTCTCCCCATAAACCTGATGTTTTTCTGGTGTGGTGTTAAAAAACCCCCTCTCACTGGCAGAGTGTCTCCTGAACATGCACCTGCTCAGCTCTACAAAGCCACCGTCCATGGGGGTTAGGAGAGGCTTTGCTGT
This sequence comes from Stercorarius parasiticus, assembly GCA_013396915.1. NCBI lineage: Eukaryota > Metazoa > Chordata > Aves > Charadriiformes > Stercorariidae > Stercorarius > Stercorarius parasiticus. The sequence continues at coordinate 224,438 of VWZL01004866.1, forward strand.
AAGGAAAAGTCTTGTCTAGTGATTTTAAGGTCCTGCTTCAGCATCAATGACCTTGAAGGCCAGGGGGAGAGTAAATACTGTAAATTCAGTGAATACTCCCCTAGAATCCATATCAGTTCCTGTATCAGTTCCCTGATCTCCCTGGGGGTGACGTGACGCCCTGGTCTTCCCCAGCAGCCACATCACTTTTTGAGGGTTTAGACCCAGGCAACCTGCAGTCTCTGTTCTGATCTTTGGACCTGCTACTCCAAACTGGTTTGTAAAATCCCTCAGGAGGTGGAAAACCCTTGGAAAAGAAACCCACCACATTATGTCTCCAGCTCCAGGGGACTCACAGCTAGTTAAAGCTGTTCCTTTCCCCTCTGCTTCTCTGCATCCTCCACCAAGGCATCTTGCAGGCTTGCAGACAGCCGTGAGGAGATGAAGATGTGTCCCTGTCTTTGACTGGCCCCCCCCAGAACAATGCAAACTTCTCCTCCTCTCCTGAGATATCCTGTGCCTCTGGTGAGCCCATGTGATGCCAAGTCACCTCTCAAGACCATATGGGTTAAGTGTCCTGTCCTATAGAAAGGGCAAGGTGGCTATTCCCGTGTGTCCCTATAGCATCATGCCCTTCAATACTCACATTTTGGGAGCCCTCAGGCATTTCGCTGGATTTGCCCTGAAAATTCCCTTGCTTGGAGCCAAGACAAGCCATTTGAAAGACCTCCACTTACTTTCCAGGCCTTCGGCTGCATCTGTTCCTGTAAGGCTGACCGGACTGGGACCAGTTTTATTTCCAAAAGGAGAGCCCTGACGTTAAACCCTATTAGCTCAAACACACTTGAAGCGAAAATTCAGTCTGAGTTCAACTTTTTTCTTTCTGTGTAAAGCTATTTAACAGCTTTGATTTAAAACAGAAGGCTTTGCCGGAGGCAATGGCACTAGGTGTCCGAGTATACTTTAAGTAAATAAGTATGTGTAAAATAGGAAAGGGACTGGGGCTTAAGTATTCATAACTAATTTTGGGGGGGGGGGGGGAATCTGTGATAAAAGACAGCACTTGGCTGAGTGCTAGGACGTGAGACCATCCCACGTGTGATAGATGCTGCGACACGTCTCTGCACCACCCATCACTTCGATACCCTCTCCAGGAGCCCCTGCTACCCTGCCTGCTCCTTTATGCAGGATGCTTCCCACATTAAAGTCAGAAAAGGGCTGTCATACCCTGGTGCTGGAGAGGTCTTTGGGATTTTTTCTGGTTTAGGACTCTACGCCTCACAAAATAATTGACAAGTAAAAACATAAACATGATTTCTACGCGCCTGTGTCGAAACCGTAGTAGTTGCCGCTACAAAACTATTCTTCGATGCTGTATTGATTTAATGAGCAAACATCTAGAAATGGGGATTCTGCAACCTGGGTATCCGGGGAAATCCCGCAGCCCGTGGGGATGCAAGCAAGGAGAGGCTGCCTGGGCAGAGCTGCTTGCAAAATTGGGGTTGTAATTAATATACCAACGACATTCATTTTGCAAATAAAGGAATGCTGGCCCAGCTCTGGCTAAGCATGGATGTTTCAGTAATGGCCCAGATTTGGGAAAGTTTGACAAATTAGTGCCAGAAAACAGTGCTGTTTAGGGCTAGCGCTTTCTTATGATTTGTTTCTCTTCTTCTGGTTGCGATCTTTGAGCCTGTGAGTCAGAGAAAGCTACTCTGCAGCTAGGAAAGGAGAATAGTCACAAAGATGAATCCCAGAGACATCCCCCAGATTGAGCAATGCGGGTACAGGCAGCTCTTGCGTTTTTGGCCTCTGGAGCTGTAGCTGCAGTGATGCCCTTGCCCCAGTTCTCTGCCCCATGCATCTGCTGGAGGTTATGACCCTGGTATCTGCCAGAAGCATGAAATGCACACCTGCAGCTCTGCCATGTGCTCTCACAGTCCCAAATATCTGCTTAACCATTAGTAGAAAGGGAACTGAACAAAGACCATGGACGGTGTCCCGGAGCAGGCGATACAGGTATATGTCCCATTAGACTGGCATTGCAACCAAAGTTGTAATTTCAGAGAATGCGGGAACATTACTCTGAAGTTATCAACCACAGCTCCCTGTTTGGTGTATCTGAGTCCCCAAATGATCAGCCACAAGTTAAATCAGCCTACAAACATCAAAGCTACAGGAATTGGATCCTAAAAATCCTGCAGCGTCATTATTTTATTGCCTCTCTCCAACTATTTGATGAAATTGACTCTTTTCAAGGAGGGAGTGATTCGTAGACTTCCTTTAAATAGTGAAAATGGTCTGCAATGATTGTGGTTAAGCACTGGAACAGGTTGCCCAGAGAGACTGTGGAGTCTCCATCCTTGGAGATTTTCAAAACTCAACTGCGCAAGGCCATGACCAACCTTCTCTAACTTCAGAGTTGGAGGGGAAGCTTGCTCCAGAGACCTCTGGAGGTCCCTTCCAACATAAATTATTCTGTCACTCTATGATACAATCCTCCCCAATGTGGGGTTTACAAAATAAATCAGATGTCTCTTGCGTGTTGGCGTATAGTAAAGCCATCTGTGCTTTAAAACGGCTTTAAACTGGCTTAGACTATGAAATTATTACAGTTTCTCCTGCACAGCAGAAGACTGGCACTATCATTCTTTCTAGTAGATATTTCAGTTGCAAATAGTTTTTCAAAAAAGCAAGACTTTCTAAATGGACGTTCAAGTATCATCCCCTCTCAAATACGTGCATTTAAAGAATAGGGTTTCGAATTCACATAAAGGCCAGTGTTTTCCCTGAAGTGGTGGTTATCGTGTCTATGAACTAGGGGTATTCAGAAAGTTTGACTCGACTTGACCCTTTGGCTTTAAAGGGAACAGGTCTTGGCTAATGCTTTCGAGAATCTGACTCACAGGGAAGTTTTCAAGCAGGGATAAGGAAATAACAAGCCTAACAGGAATGTCTGGATGCTAGAAAACATGAAAAGAGATTGAAGCGGCCAACAGTATAGTTTAACTCAAAAATGTTAATATAGACCAAGTAATCCAATTTTCTCACCTTGCTGAAAACACTGTTGTGTGATCTAGTTGTGAGTGGCTCCTAAGCCTGATCCTGGATCGCAGTGATGTTGGGATAAGTTAGAAAGTGGATAAAATCTCATATTGGAGTTCCGAGTTAAGCACCGAGATGACAATAAACTCTGTGTCCAAAGAAAAACAGTGTCCTCCATGACCTACTAGTCTACAGAGCTCATTAATGATGTCATGCTGCATATTTAAGCTTTTTAGGCATCTCTAAGGCATGGAATAAGTTTGTTTTGTGTTCAGCGACATTCTCCTCCAATAAGCAAGACAAGGCATGGAGTGGAGATTATTAATTGTTTAATAGGAGCTGATAGAAGCAATTAACTAAATAAGAGGTAGTTGTACATGGAAGCATGTTTACTGAGCAGGAGAGGGCAGAAACTGCAACACTTGATGAACACGATGAACACAAGCAGGGATGAAACGAGGGAAGTCAAGGCCACCTTGGAATTAAACCTGGCAAGGGATGTGGAGCTCAACAGGAAGGGCTTCTACAAGTATATTGGGGGCAAAAGGAAGACCAGAGAAGTTGTGGGCCCACTGTTGAATGAGACAGGAGCCACAGTGACGGAGGATGCGGAGAAGGCGGAGTTACTGAATGCCTTCTTTGCTTCGGTCTTTACTGCTCGGCCCAGCCCTCAGGAGTCCCAGGGGAAAGTAACGGGGAAAGAAGAAGACTTCCCCTGGGTTGAGGAGGATCGAGTGAGGGATCAGTTAGGTCAATTAGATATTCACAAGTCCATGGGCACCGATGGGATGCACCCAAGAGTGCTGAGGGAGCTGGCGGCTGTCATTGCTGGGCCGCTCTCCATCATCTTTGAAAGGTCCTGGAGAACAGGCGAGGTGCCTGAGGACTGGAGGAAAGCCAGTGTCACTCCAGTCTTCAAAAAAGGCAAGAAGAAGGAGCCAGGGAACTACAGGCTGGTCAGCCTCACCTCCATCCCTGGAAAGATGATGGAACAGCTCATTCTGGGTGTCATCTCAAGGCATGTGGAGGAAAAGAAAGCTATCAGCTTTCTCAGCATGGATTCACGAAGGGGAAATCATGTCTGACTAATCTGATAGCCTTCTATGATGGCATGACTGGACGGATAGATGAGGGGAGGGTAGTAGATGTGGTCTACCTTGACTTAAGCAAGGCGTTCGACATGGTCTCTCACAGCATCCTCATAGGGAAGCTTAGGAAGAGTGGGTTAGATGAATGGACAGTAAGGTGGACAGGTAACTGGTTGAAAGACAGAGCTCAGAGGGT
>VWZL01004866.1:228811-305740 GCA_013396915.1 Stercorarius parasiticus
TCCTGGGGTGCATCAAGAAGAGTGTGGCCAGCAGGTGGAGGGAGGTCATCCTCCTGCTCTGCTCTGCCCTGCTGAGGCTGCATCTGGAGTACTGTGTCCAGTTCTGGGCTCCCCAGTTCAAGAAGGAACAACAAAGGGCTACCAAGATGATGAGGGGACCGGAACATCTCTCTGATGAAGAAAGGCTGAGGGACTTGGGTCTCTTTAGTCTGGAAGAAAGATGACTGAAGGGGGACCTTATCAACGCTTATAAACACTTAAAGGGTGGGTGTCAGGAGGATGGTGCCAGGCTCTTCTCAGTGGTGCCCAGCAACAAGACAAGAGGTAACGGGCACAAACTTGAACATAGGAAGTTCCATCTCAACATGAGGAGGAACTTCTTTCCTGTGAGGGTGGCAGAGCCCTGGCACAGGCTGCCCAGAGAGGTGGTGGAGTCTCCGTCTCTGGAGACATTCCAACCCCACCTGGACGTGTTCCTGTGCCCCCTGCTGTGGGTGACCCTGCTCTGGCAGGGGGTTGGATGGGATGATCTCCAGAGGTTCCTTCCAACCCTGTAATTCTATGATTCTATGATAAGACACTTCTTACTGCATTTTATTTATTCTTGGGTATAAACCACATCAAGAAATGCCAAAAGTGGCAAGATCTCAGAAAGCACTGAGAATCCCGATCCTGAAAATAAAGGGCCCATCAAAATGACGAGAGATGTAGTCTTATGTGGTTGGGATGACGTATGAGGATGTTGGGTTAAAGGAAGGGTTTGTGCGCTGCTTGCTTAGTCCTATGAGAAGATTCGAGTTGCCCCTTCTTGCTTTCGAGATGGCAAGCCATCTTCCCCAGTTTAGCAACAGTCCCCAGCATGGTTTTGGCCTAAGACAACCAGCAGTGGGGTAAATGAGCCTTGCACACCCTTTGAGGATTAGCCCAGGCCAAGAACCATTCCCCTGAGATGGTTTGGATGCAGCACCTTGTTCTGGAGGAGTTTGATGCCATGGATGCAGGCAGACAAAGCTGTGGTATATCGGCACCTGGATGGGGCCCATAGATGCTACTTTGATACTCGAACTAGGAACAATAATTATCCATCTGTGAATCCTTATCGCCAACTTGCAACATTATAGCGAAGAAAAAAGTCGGTAACAAATGTTGATATTGAGCACGTTAATTGTGATGGTAACTGTAAGTTTGATTTTGATTTTTTTAATAGACAGCATTTTACTTTCATGCTCCCCTGTTGCTCGAGCGCTGCATCTTATATTCCTTTTTATATCTGTTAGAATGAAAATAATTCATTAAAATTAAAAAAGCGGGCCAAAGCCGCAGCTGGTGTAAATTGCTAGAGCCCTGTGGATGCCAGCTTGCTCCAGCTGAGATCTGGCCTTACATAACCTCATTTTAAGGGTAAGTTCAGGCAGCCTCTGCTGCAAGCCTTCCAGACGAGCAGTTACACATGTCCTCATTTCCTCCCTTCCAAGGAGTGGGCTTTTAATCTGTAAACACCCTCTAGTGCATAAGGATAATGGTCCCTTGCAAGAGTAGCAGGAGTGCCCGCGGAGGAGACAGCAGGAGGATGAGCTGTCAGATGAATAACTCATCCCATCCCACCCTTCTTCTTCCAGGAGTGAGCACCAGGGAGAAAGTTGGTGCATGGGATGGATGGTGAGAGAGATGGTGTCCATCCATACCGTGTGCGTTGCTACCATAACACCTAGGACATAACCACGCTCCTCTGGTGCCATGGCAAAGTAGGTTTGTCCAGAGAGAAGCAGAGGAGGTTAATGAGATGCTGGGAAGGGTGTTGTACCTGTTGCCCTCCTGGTCTTGATAAATCCTTCCCATCCAAAGGGGCATGTAAGGTGCTGCAGGTGTAAGTTTACACCTACTCAGCAGAGTTAATTTTCTGAGCTCCTCCTTTCCCTAGAGGTCTGTTTCTGCCCTCTCAAGAATGCTTTCCCATTTTTCAAAGCTGGGTTTTCTTCTCTGAAAGCAGTACTAGGCCTGGCTGTGCTTCGTCAAGAAGAGTTTCCCGACCTGGAGTTGCTGGGAGTGGTCTGAGTACCCCAAATCCTACTCCTTTCCATCTTTCCATATACCTATGCTAGCAAACTAGGCAATTTCAAATCCCGCTTATAGGCACTGTAACTTCATCATGCTGCTAAATTTTTAGTATAATCACAAGATTGGTCAAGGCTTACGAGCACTCTCCCAAGTAATCATAACCTGGGCAGGGTCCGGGACTCCACAGGGGCCAGGGATCATCCCAATACTGAGCATGAAGGGAGCTACCTGGTTTTGGAGGATGAGAGATTTCATTTCTGTGGTCAGTCTTGGCCCATTGGCTTCAGGATAAGCGGTCAGACCCCTGTCTTTTGTTGGCTATTGTAGATATAGTCTGAGATTACTGACCTTGGCCAGCTTGTGGTTGTATGGGACAGGCCAATGGCATCCTGGGGTGCATCAAGAAGAGTGTGGCCAGCAGGTGGAGGGAGGTCATCCTCCCCCTCTGCTCTGTCCTGCTGAGGCCACATCTGGAGTGCTGTATCCAGTTCTGGGCTCCCCGGTTCAAGAAAGACAGGGAACTGCTGGAGAGGAGACAGCAAAGGGCCACCAAGATGATGAGGGGACTGGAACATCTCTCTGATGAAGAAAGGCTGAGGGATTTGGGTCTCTTTAGTCTGGAAAAAAGACGGCTGAGGGGGCTTCTCATCAATGCTTATAAACACTTAAAGGGTGGGTGTTAGAAGGATGGGGCCAGGCTCTTCTCAGTGGTGCCCAGTGACAGGACAAGGGGTAACGGGCACATACTTGAACATAGGAAGTTCCATCTCAACATGAGGAGGAACTTCTTTCCTGTGAGGGTGGCAGAGCCCTGGCACAGGCTGCCCAGAGAGGTGGTGGAGTCTCCTTCTCTGGAGACATTCCAACCCCGCCTGGACGCGTTCCTGTGCCCCCTGCTGTGGGTGACCCTGCTCTGGCAGGGGGTTGGACTAGATGATCTCCAGAGGTCCCCTCCAACCCCAGCCAGTCTGTGATTCTGTGTCTTCTTCCCTCGAAAAGTAGCCCAGGGCCTGTGCTGATGTGCCTTTCCATGTTCCTGCAACACTCTTACACATCAACATCCTCTTCATTTCAAGACAGTGTGTTGCCTGAGGCTTCCTCCTACACTTTTTGCTGGTGATATTCAGAGCCACCTCTGTAAATCGAACAGTGCCAAGGCACAGGCAGAATCCTGTAATAGTTCACCCTGTTAAATTGTCAGCGCAGTCTCTGGCAATTTTGGCCAAGACCAACCAGCATGGACTCCACGTGGAGTTGAGTCATGCCAGCTGGCCAAGGACAAAGGCTGGTCTTTGGTCTGCTTTGTTTAATGGTATAGACGGAGCTTCTGACTCCAAAATCCTGTCTCTGGACATTTCTGCTACAGTCCTTGCTGAGACTGCTGAGCAGCCTCTGCCATCCACATGAAGCATCTTTTTCCATAGCCCTTAGGGTAGGGTGGTTTTTTTTACTGTAGAAGCATCTTCTCTTCTCCCTCCCGGTGGCATCCTGGGGCTCTGTCCAGAGGTTATTTGACTACATTTCTGGAGCTGATGGCTTTGGCTCCTTAAAAACATGGTTTGGCGCAGGGACAGCAGTGACTTTGCCCCGCGCAGTTTGTGTGCTACTGCGACATACGTAGTAAATAAGCGTGAGGGTAATTATACCAACAGGAATTCTGGGAACCCGGCCAGAATGGAGGGGACAGCCAATCCTTTGTGCATTTAAAGAAAATCGCCTCAAATCCCCCTCCCAACCCCAAATTAGTTCTATCTCTTGAAGCCATGGTGGGACTTAGAACTAAAAATACATGCATACACACAAATACATGCACTCGTATATAAAAATAGCCAGCATTCAAAAAATAAAAAGCCCAACGTTAGGCTCCTGTATCCAAAATTAAGCTCTTAAATAAATAAATTAGCCTGATTTTCAAAAGCACAGAGCGGTGAATGGTTTTCACTGACATAAGAGGAAGCATCGTGTTGCTCAAGATTGAAGATCAGGCCTCAATATGGATTTGAAAGTCTAATTATAGAATCCTGTTTGCTACCAGCTTGACCGAGAACAACAAATTTCAGGTGAAATGACATTGATTTTTTTCTTCTTCAGCGTTTGTCTACACTTAACCAGTGTTAGTAAAGGTAGGAAAAAGCCCTCAAACAAGTAAATAAAATACCACAAAGAAGAAACAGATATACTGGAATAAAACTGCTTACACCGGTGTTGTACATTCATGTTCAGAAACGGGATTAAGCGTTACCAATATTACAGCTGGGTGAAATTTTATATTGATTAATTAGACAGGTATTTATTAGTTGTTGAAAGCCTACCAGGCAGAAATACTGCTTTTCCCACTTACTCTCGCACATTCTCTGCTGAAAACTCAACAATAGTCTGGCCTCAAGGAGGAATGGGATTTTAGTCCTCCTTTTCCTCTCTTTGTCAGATTTGGGTCTGAAGGATGCTAAAGATAGAGCGCCACATTTTTGCATGGACTGAAAGTACAAAGAGAAGTTAATTTCCCTTCAGCTGCAAATGGTCATTGGAGCCGTTTTGCTCATACACCATTCATTTGGGAGGCTGTGACCTTTTGCTGGCCAAAATTATGCCCAGGGACTCCTGAAGTCACAGTCCCCTGTGGCAATTGGATTGGGACAGGTTTGTCCTTCTTGTGTCTTTCAGCACAGATCAAATTGGGCAGAGCTGGGCTTTACAGTATCAAGGAAGTATGGAGGACCATCAGCAGGCAGAGCAGTACTTTACTGCCTCCAGCTCTGGAGCCCCAGCACAGGAGAGACACGGAGCTGTTGGAGCAGGGCCAGAGGAGGCCCCGGAGCTGCTGGGAGGGCTGGAGCCCCTCTGCTGGGAGGACAGGCTGAGAGAGTTGGAGGGGTTCAGCCTGGAGAAGAGAAGGCTCCGGGGAGACCTTATTGTGGCCCTCCAGTACTTAAAGTGGGCCTACAGGAAAGATGGGGACAAACGTTGTACCAGGGCCTGTTCCGATGGGACAAGGGGTAATGGCTTTAGACTAAAAGAGGGGAGACTTAGAGTAGGTATAAGGAAGAAATTGTTTACACCGAGGGCGGTGAGCCCCTGGCCCAAGTTGCTCAGAGAGGTGGTGGCTGCCCCATCCCTGGTGGTGTTCAAGGCCAGGTTGGACGGGGCTCTGATCAACCTGGTCTAGCTGAAGATGTCCCTGCTCATGGCAGGGAGGTTGGACTAGATGGCCTTTAAAGGTCCCTTCCAACCCAACTATTCTGTGATTTTACGATTGCACTCATATGTTTGTATTGTGGTGGTTAGAGACTGGGGACAGCACTAAACTCTCTAGGTTCTGCTGCCCACCTGTTTGGACGACTTTGGGAGACCCCTTTGGGTGATCCATGACTCAGTTTCCCCATCTATGGAAGGGGCACAATAGGGATGACCTTTGCAAAAGGCTGTGGGCTCAACAGCCAAGAGAATTTGGTGTTACTGTCATTGCTGCTGTTCTGGCCATTGGTGGAGACAGGACCAAGGCATTACTGTGTGGACGGTGACGAATCTCTAGAGATCTAGGAGAAATCACTGCAGGACATGGTGTCCCTTCTGTTAGTTTCTTCTTAATCTTTTTTAGTGACTCAGTGACATTGTTATAGTTTGGTTCTGCCAAGACAGAGTGCTCGGAAAAGTAGACAGTCTTAAAAATAACCTAAAACCAGACACAGCTGGTGGGGACAACAGTGTGGAAGAGTAGCGGTCTAGAAAATGTGAACTGTGAGAAGGGACTGAAAGTAATTGAGGTTTTTTTAATCTGGAGAAAACAAGACTGAAGGTTTACATGGTAACTATGTGCAGAGAGGTAGAAGACTGCTGCAGGGTGAAAACGAATAAATTCTCCTTGTCCATGGCTGGGATGATGATAAATTAGTGGCTTAACCTTCATAAAAGGAGTTTAGGTTTCATGTACCAACAGGAATGGGAGCTCCTGGGAAGGGGAGGCCATGCAAGACTACAAGATGGTTTCAGTGAATGTCTCTGTGGAAAGAGTTTGGCAGAGGTGATGCTGTCTTTGCCCATGGGCAGCACCTTATGGGCAGCACCACCTTGATTTTTGGTGGCCCTGTTTAGCTGTTATTATAAAAACCAGTTGCACGCTCCTGTTCTCTGCTTTCTTCTTGAGCCTCTCTCCCCAACTTTGCCTTTCCAGTGTAATTCTCGCATGCATAAAGAAAAGGCAGGATTCCTGTGTCATCCTGCAGCTTCTGGGACTGGGGGCTTTCAGGGAAATGCCGAGTACCGGCGGTGGCCTTGGGCATGTTGGGGAGTGGGAGGACGCCTGGTGTCCATGAGAGAGCAGGTGGTCTACGGGCATTTCCAGCCCACTCGGGCTCTGCTGGGCATGTCACACCAGTGTCACCAGTGTCGTATGTGACTGGCGTAGCATTTTCTCGAGTGTCGAGCCCCATCTGGTGGCTTTCCTGCGTCATTTTTTGTGTCCTTGCGTCTTCTTTCAGGATTTTTCGTCTTCTGTGCTTGCGAACTGCGAACGGGAAGGAAGGACAAGGTACTTGAGAAAGGGCAGGGCTTGCTGAGCTACCTCTGCTTCTCTCCCAGCTCCCTGTCCCTGGGTGAAACTTGGAGATATAGAGGCTGACGAAGTTTATGTCCTTTCCTCCTGTTCTTCCTTGCTGTGCAATCTCGCACCGAGTGGCAAGGAATGATCTAATTGTTTTGGCGAAACCCCAATTTGTGCTGTGAGCCCCTCCCAGAGCCTCCAGAAGGCACTTCAGTCCACTGTCGTGCTGGCATCTGAGGTGGTACAGATGAACAGTCCCAGGAGGGGACATTTCTCTCCATTGACTAGCTCAGATGACCAACTTCAGGGTCAGCATTAGGTGAAATGATTCCCATCCCAAATTTCAGAGCACAAGGTTACAGCCACCACTCAAGATGAGAATGAAAAACACCCAATATTAGATCATTAGTATCAGCAAGCATTAGAAAGGACCCTGTTAGGAGAAGCTTCCTTTCTTAAATGCCATGAGTCCTGTGACATCCAGGCACCTTGTGCTACCCTGACTTGATCAGCTCCATTTACAAAGGTTGGCCAAATGTTCCATGATGGGAAGTTGTCCCCCCAGAGTGAGGTTTGCAGGTCTCCTTGCACACCTGATATGGAAACAGAGGTGATAGAACAGTACCTGTCCATGCATGAGACTCCTCCTTCTAGTCCAACGTTGCCCAAAGTCTCGATAGCCGACCAGCAGCAAGCTGTGGCCTTTTGCATTTGTGGGTCACACATATGCTGAAGGGGAAGGTGGTGTCTCATTGCTCTACCTGTGATGAAATGGGGTAAAATCTCTGGGGTACATGAGGAAATTTCCTTACTACAGTGCTGAAGGGGCTTAGACGATCTGTCAAGCCAACGCCAAGTGTCATGACCAGCATTTGTCAAGTAGCTTCTTTTCTCTTCATAAGAACAGAGTGAGTGAGCTTTCTTGTGCAAATGTTTCATGAGCATTTCCTGCCCCCATGCTTCACATTTGGGTGGTGCAAGGAAAGGTTTCCCACTCCTGCAATACAAAATGTTGCAGGAGATGGTGTTAGAGCTGTGTAGACACTCCAGGCTCCCTTTTACTCAGACAGCCTCCCTCTACCCATACAGCTGGCCCACAGCCCTGTCCGCCTCGTGTTTTGATGCATGCCAAAGTCTCACGCTCAGCTTTTCCTCCTGTTTCCTGCAGGTATATCCGAACTATGTACCTGGGGATCCAGAGCCAGAGGCGGAAGGAACACCAGCGGCGTTTCTACTGGGCTATGATGTACGAATATGCAGACGTAAATATGTTGCGCCTCCTGGAAACTTTCCTCGAGAGCGCCCCTCAACTGGTGCTACAGCTCTGCATAATGATCCAAAAGAACCGTGCAGAAACATTACCATGTAAGTGGCCTCCCTCGTCCCCCCCTCCCCATCCTCCCGGCCTCTCCCCTCTGATCCCATGCTCAGCTGCCGATGGATGTTTTGCTAACCGTCCGCCCTACGCAACCTGGTGTGTAAGGGGCTGCCACTTGGGACAAATCTCATTCCAGCTCCGCGCTGCGTTCGCAGGGTAAAATTTCTGCTCGTTCCGCTGAGAAAAAATCAGTATCAATGGAAAAACAAGATTCAGCTCTTCCACACCCAGTCCAGTCTAACGAAACGATGGTGTTATCAGGAGAAGGCTGGTAGTCTTGGCTGCTATGGCAAGTGTCGCCATTCATTTACTGCCTGGTCTCTGCCTCAGTTTCCCTCCTTTCTTAAGTAGGATGATAAAACTGGCCAAATTTGAGTTTGTGTTGTGAGGACTAATGCTTCGATGCCTGTGCAATGCTCTGATGGTGTGACATGTAGTATAAGGTGCTTGGTTTTATACATAAAGGTTGCAGGACCTTTTCTGAAGAGTTCCCAGGAATTAAGGCTTGGCCATTGGTACTGTGGTTCTCAACAAGTACAAGAAAAGAGAGGGGAGAAGGCCATGGAGGGGATTGTGCAGAGGCAGAAATGTTGTAGTGCAGGTATCGCTGCAAAGGTAGATAGATGAGCAGAGGCTTGGAAGCAACCACAGAGAAGAGTTTGCCAATTTTTATGTCCTTTGCTGCGGTGATGTCCTGAGCCTGGGGCATCCACCCCAGTCAAGAGGCATATGCCCCTGTCCCAGCCCTGGGGTGAGCAGCTCTACCAGCCCATACCCATGGGAATGCTGGTTGCCTAAGGGTCCCCAGCTTGAGGGAGAATTGTCCTTTCCAAGGATGAACGGTGGTATCAGCTGATGAGCTGCTGGGTTATTCAGCCCTTGCTCAATTCACACACCAGGGATGACACTCAGCTACCCAAAGGCAGCCTGTTTGTGGCATGCCTTTTCTGGCAGACCTGAGATATTTCTTGGAGCTGGGATTGGAACTGGGCAGTTCTTCGGGGTTAAATTTTGCTGATTGAACCAACCAAGGTCACCACTATCTAGAGCATCGGTAAATCGGACTGGTCTCCCCTTCCTCCATACTTTAAGCGTGTCCATCACAGTTGTTTATAGAGGCCTCCCTTCTCCTATTTATGCAGTCTTTTTCTGAAACCTATCATCACAAGCTCTCCAGGCCTCCAAAGTGCTGACATGATGAACATGCTTTTCTATAACTCCTGCTAGAACTGCTCACATTTGCCAGCACCCTTTTCCTGCTGCTTCCAACGTTATTAACCCTACTAAAAATGTATAAATCATAACCTAAGAGGCTTGCCAGGGCGTTATGCAGATTGTTGGACTTGCTACAGAAAGCACGGGGTGAAGTTTGCTGGCCTCTGTTGTGCTGCAAGTCAGACGACACGGCCAAATAATCCCTCTAGGCTTTCAAATCTGCGGCTCTTTCAGTTTGCCACTTCCAGGCATGGCTGCCTAATCCACCGAACAAGCTGCATCATTTTCCAACCCGCCCCCTCCCTCCCTCCCCTTCTTCAGCTATGCAGTTCCTCCGTTCCTCCACCACAGCGACCAAGCTGCGCTCTCTTCCAAGGCAATGCACGTCCCCGCCTGCCTCCCCGAGCCCTGGAGGGCTCTTTGCCTGCCACGCTCCAGCAGCCGAGCTCTCAGGGTCCCCAGTGCATCCTCTCCCTGCCCTCCCTCCCTGCCGGTGCCAGAGATGCGGTCGCGCGTCGTGGGGCTGCGTGCCGAGTGGCGGGTGCTGCTGATGGATACAAGTGGCAGAGCACCCGACTCAGGTGCAAGGTTGCCTAAAGCTCCTCCGTGCCCGTGGCAGTGCTTCTGTCTTCCCCCTCCTCCTGGCCGGCACATAATTATGTAAAAGGAAATTAAATGCTGAGAGGAGCTGTTATGAAAGGGAGCATCGAAGATTTCACTTAAAGCAGGCAGAAACCAAAGGAAGATGGGTATTGTTAGGAAGGCAGTGTGTTTAAAAATCAAATCAAGTCTCCCCTGGCTCATCGTGTCTATGTGAGCGTGGCTCGTCACAGGGAGAGGCCAATTCTGTCTCTAAACAGGAACTGCATCAGCTGTGGCTCTCAGGGACTGGCAAAATGGCCCACAGCAGGGCTTACAAACCCAGGTACAGCCTGTGCTAATGTGTCCAGGCTCCAGCTATTTCCATATGGTTCACACAGCCTCTTACGGATGCACTTAGTGCTAGAACAAGGTCAATTTACCATTTTATATGGCGTACATCCCTCCTCCAAGCCCCAGTGCTCCCTGTCCTTAAGACTGCAATAACAAGCCCAGCGCAGGTAGCCAAACCAGGCTCCGGTCTTCTCCTAATGGGTCAGATGATGTCTCCTTCTCCTATTTAAGGAGCTTTAGAAAGCGAGTTACTGAAATGGCTGTCAGGAAGTTTTGCTTTTTTCTCCTAGTTCCCATGTTAAGATAGCTGTTGAGGTAAGAAGAGTGAATACACTGGAGGTCTTTGCTCAAACCCTCCAGAGATGTTTAGGAACATGGTGACAGAAAGGGCTGATCTTGTCTACTGTGGTTGCAGTGAGCAGGGGAGCGCTGCGAGGACTAGCAGAAGGGCATGCAATCGGGCTAACGCTTAATTTCCTGGTTTCCATATCTATTGGGTGGGCAGAAGAAGGAAAAGCCTCACCATGCCGTGCAAGAACCATTTCACCCTGAGAGGTACCTGTTGGAAAGGGTTGAGTGGAACCTGTGTTTGTTGCTTCTTCAACTCTCAAAGAACAGGGAAGTTTCACTAATGGGCCCCTGCTCACGCAAGAATTAGCATCTCCTGCATGGTCTGACACCACCAGCAGCAGAAGTGCTGGAGCTGGAATTTGAGGTCAAATCCCAACCTCAGTAGAGTTTGGGACAACACCTCTTGGGATTTTATGAAGGTCAGGATTCGTTCCTTCGTCATATCCCTAGCACAGCACAAGGCAGACCAGATCCTGGCTTAGCTGCTGTCGCCCAATGACTGGGGAAGAGCAGAAAATAGCACAGAGAGAAAAGAAGTAAGAACTCGGTGTACTCCGTCAGGTGAGCAGATCTGACCTGGAAGGTGCACACTGAGAGCCTGAGCTGGAGTACTTTGTGCTGTGGCTGCTGGGAGAAATGGGTCGACACCAGCTCCTGAATATGCACATGGAAGGAGCTGGTGTTGGTGTGCAGGCCCTTTGCGAGCGATTCATCTGCTACAGCCGCAGCTGTCTGGGTCCAAAACAGAGTCAAATGAAGGTGAGGGAGGAAGGATGTCTCCAAAACATGGATCAGCCTGTGTCCAAAGTGGCTGAAGGAGGTGAGATGAGATGTTCACCCTCCTTTCTTCAGGGAACCTAGACAGAACCTAGGTGATGCATTTAGGTGTTCAAGGCCAGGCTGGATGAGGCTTTGATCAGCCTGGTCTGGTGGGAGGTGTCCCTGCCCATGGCAGGGGGGTTGGAACTAGATGATCTTTAAGGTCCCTTCCAACCCAAACCATTCTGTGATTCTGTGATTTAGACCTACCCTTAGGGTTAGGCAGAAGGAGGTGGTGGGACTCAGATGACACAACTCTGTCCATCACTCACCTTAACTGTCTCTGAGATTTAGGAGAGGATGGATGAAAGGGTGGCCATCTCTCTCAGATTCCTGGACAGCACTGGCCAGAGGACTTCCCCTAGTTTAGATAACATGGTGCATTTTGTGGGGAGAAACATAATATGAACGACAACAAAAAAAGCCCAGCAACCCAGATCTTCATTTCGTAATCACTCCTAGCAGATAATCCTCCTCATTCTTGCAGAATAAGCCATCCTTAACCCTCTTCACCCTGCAGAGGTGCCTCTTCCTCTGCACTGAAGGGGAAGGAGCACATATAACCGGATTAAGGAGACACCCAACTTGTAGGCAGTTAGTGAGGTGAGAGGGATTCCAGTTTTTCAGCAGAAATCCCCTCTTAAAGAGGTTTCCTTTTACTTAATTTTTCCACGTGGCTAAGACTTAACGAGCGTTAGCCGAACCTCTGACGTCCTTCCACTCATGTCACGAGTACTTTACACAACGCTTTTGCTGGGAATTTGCCTGCACGAGGCTGCAGTTTGCATCACAGGGTTTCCCCCTACAAAAAAAAAAAGAGGGCTGTCTATCCACCGACGCTGTGCCCGTCTCCTCTCTAACCCCGCTGTTGATCTGAAAGAGATTTGCAGCGTAAGCCTTCATTATGCAAAGTCCTGTTGAAACCTCTGGGATTTTGCGAGGTGTCTGCACTCCCTGCAGCCCGCAATAAGTAGTCTGAAGCTCCTCGTATATTCAAGAAAAAGCAACATCAGCTTCAGCCTGTCTAGGGAAGGTCACTTTTTTAAGCAGAGTGATACAAGTTGGGCACTAAAAGGGATTTTGGACATCTCAGCTACAGATGTGTGTTGGCTGCAGAAATAGCCTGGTGGCATTTGCAAATGATGTAGCCAAATCTCGTCCCTCCCAAAGCAAAGTCCTAGCTGTTTCATTGTGTCCTCACTCTTTCTGTACCATGTCTGGAGGCCTTTTATGATCAGGGCTTCTCCTTTTTTTGCAGGGGCACTCTAAGATGCTTTTCCCTCTCAGTTTAGAAAATTTGACTGGTCTTTGCAAGGTATTGGAGGACAAGCAGCAGGGGTGGGTTAGTCATTGTCCTTACTGCCCAGAGAAGGCATTCCCCATCGAGCTGAGTGGATTCATGATGAGCCAACCTCAAGTTAAACACTCCTGCACCTGAGTGAGAGGAATCCTGTGTGGGTGATAATGTGTTAAGTCTAATGTGGAGATAAATTTCTCAGTTAATTTTCCCCCGATGACAGGCTGGTAGTTAACCAATAATACGCTGTGAATAATGGATATGCTGTGAACTACATACTGTCTGAAATGTCCTTTTAGATATATTCATAGGGTAGGAAATATCCCAAGGCACCACGACTTGTTGAGGAATGGTTTGAGATCTAAAACCAAGGCCATATCTAAAGGACAACACATGAATGGATTACTCCTTACTCAGGCCCCAAAGATCAAAGTAACCTTCTTAGATGAGGCAGCCAAGTTAGAAAGGGAGCCTTCAGCCTTTAGTTGCCCAAGGGTGTGATTTTCAAATGTGATCAGCGCTGGCCTGAATGTAACCAAAGAGACTAAAATTCCCATGTCTTCACTGAGAGTGGAGAAGAGACTCATTAGATTTGAAAGTTCATCCTACAAGTAGCACTGCTAACCTTGAAAGAACACTAGAAGTTAGTGCAAGATCCTTCATGCTGGCCTGACCCAAGCAGGTACGTCCATCAGAGAGCCCAGCAGAAATCCAGTTCTGGGGTGTAAGTGGACAGTCACTGGCAACGGGCAGCTATCATCACCGCTGCTGCCCTGTTAGCATAGGCCTGACATGGTTTTGGCTTGGGCCAGCTAACTCTGAGCCAAAAAATCCCCAAGGACTGCTTGGGAGTAAACACAGGCCAGGGACCATTCCCAACAGGCAGTGGGATGTGGCCACCTTTGGATGGCAAGAGATGGGGTAGGGATGGGGCCAGGGTGTGCCTGCTGGCCGCAGGGCTGGAGAACAATCCCTGCAAATATTTAGTTCTTAGTAAAGATGCAGTCACAAAAGACTATGGGTGGGAGATGCCATGCTGCATGGAAAAGCATGTGTAGAGGAAAGTGCTTGCTGTGGGATGTTGCTGCCTGTTTTCCACAAGTGTCTTTCAATTTTGGTCTAACAAAATATATACATTCCAACAGTGCTCAAACATGAATCCAAAACCCCAAATTCAAATCTCTGTGACTTCACTACACAAAATTGTCCCCATTTGTGCAGAGTCCCACAACCAGAGATACCCATCATAAACAAGCCATGGTTCTACCCTTTCTACACAGGCATCAGATTCCATAGGACTCAATACAAAAAAGATCGACATGTCGTCTGCACCCTCTGTTTGGCATGGGTGAGACATCGATGTAGGCCCAAGTGAAGTCCTTTTCCTTCAGAAGGAGAAATCCTCTTGCCTATTCTGACCTGTGTATTTTTCCTATGACCCATCAAGATAATAGCAATGTATGCCTAAAAAATCTTTGCCTCATAGAGTTCTCAGTAACAGGATGGGTTGGGGGGGTGGGGGGTGAAAGGTCTACCAAAGTCACAGTCTGGGCTTTGGCTTGGGCTGGGAGACAGATCATAAGGAAAAAGGATGCTAAAACATTGCCCATGGAGTTGAAGGCATATTCTTTCTCCCTCTCTCTCATGCCATTCCCTGGGGAGTAAAAGAAATGGGAGACATCCATCACTCAGCCATGGTTCCCTGTGGTAGAAGAGGCTTGAACAGAAAAGCAGTTGCTCATTGCCATGTGGGCAAGGGAAAAGGACCTCACCAGTTGTGTGCTTGCTGGAGGGACTTGGCAGGGAGGAACCAGAGTACTCTGCGTTGAAAGTTTGCCCTGATTCAACCAGTTTCCCTTTAAATGTTCATCAGCAGACCAAGGAGGCACCTTACGAAATGCCCAGATAGCTCCACACACATAAGCAGCTCGCCTGGGAGGCCACTCATATGACTCAGTTACTTTGCCAGACTGGGGCATATGGCTCTGTTCTTGCCGTCCCCTCCTTCTCACCAAAGCCGGATGACAGATAACAATTTGGTGCCCTGCTTGAAATGAGTCTCTGGTCCCAGGCCAATTCTCAGCAGCATCAAAAAGCCATCTCCACAGTTGGCAGTGGGCACTGAGGACGTCTTGCTCTGGCATGCTGAGAGCAGGCCAAGCCCGAGGCATGCTGGCAGTGAGCAACATGGGGAAAGCTTGCCCTATCATCAGCTGTATTGTCCCAGCGCAGTGGGGAAGGACTGGGTCCAGGAGCCTTTGAAGCCAGTGACAGCTTTTTTTTTTTCCCAATGGGCTTTGGAACAAGCCCAAAGAGAGACATCATCCCCACCAGTCCATCCCCACCTGCAGCTTCACCATCCACCACCTTGCCATAGCTCTTGCTCTGTTATTTCGGAGTGCTGATGAAAACCCTTCTGTTCCATATCACGTGCCACCATCACGCATATGACATGCCACAGCCAAAAAAGATGAGTCACCATTCACAGGACAGTACTGGCAGGTGGCCAGTGCTGCCAATTTTAGGCTTTGTAAGGCTGTGGTAATCGTTGGGAGAGGGTTACATCATCAGAGCTCTACACAAGCATTAGCCCATGCTGTTCCTTGGAGCTGCAGGCCAGCTGGGAAACTGAGGCACAGATGGAGAGGTTTGAGTAGCCTGAAGTCTTGGGGAGGATCACTATGCTGCAGGGTCCTGGGGAGCAAGTTCATGCCAAGCAGATTCCAGGCAGGAAATTAAAGCTTTTTCAGGTAATTTTATGCTGCAGACTTTCTTGGAGACATACCTCGTGTGGCAGATTCGTGATTAGAGCACAGGAAAAGGTGGCTGCACACTGCTGTGCAATTGACTAGTAAAATGCATGGAAATCCAACTATTTTCATCTTCAGGTGGCTCTAGTGTGCAGGTCTGGGGCTCCCATCAGGCATCCAAGAGAGCATGCTAGCTCAGGATAAACAGGGAGCACATAGCCACTGAGATGTGCAAAACAATGGTGGAAGACGCGGGGCGGGCGCTGAGCAGGGACTTCTCTGTGCTTCTACCCCTGATGTAGATGGAGCAGTTCAGGTTAATGCAACTGGCTCAAAATTGCTGACTATTGGAGGAAGGAACTTTCTTGTTTCAGAAACTATCAGTTGTTTTAGATGACTAGCTCAGGGTGACAGTCTTGAGTCTGGGAGTGCAGTCGATTTACTGAGTCAACAGAAATCTCCTGAAATGACTTTTGTCCTAAGTGGCATTTGACCAACCTCATGCTCTCAGTGCCCTCAGCCCGCTCACGTCTTCGCATGGGTGCTCACGGATGGGGGACGTCCACCAGGCACGGCTGTTTCCCTGTCGCAGAAGCCCATATCTGAAATACCCTAAGGTGCAAACAGAGGTTTGCAGTAGGGGAACGGATGCATGGTTTGATCTCAGCCTGTTCTTGGGGAAGGTGATGTTCATTAACCTGTTGAAGAGGTAGTCTCAACTGCGTCTTGTACACACATGAACTTCCGAGAAGGCAAAAAGACCGAGGAGAGACAAGCCAACCTGAGCACGACTTAACTGGTGGATGCTGGTGTATCATTGAGTTCTGGCTTGCTACACATCACTTAGACCTTTGCAGAGTGTACAAAGCATGG
The DNA here is from genome assembly GCA_013396915.1 of Stercorarius parasiticus. Classification (NCBI taxonomy): domain Eukaryota; kingdom Metazoa; phylum Chordata; class Aves; order Charadriiformes; family Stercorariidae; genus Stercorarius; species Stercorarius parasiticus. Next base: position 245,026 of record VWZL01004866.1, read on the forward strand.
GAAGCAGAGGAAGAAACAGGTTCCTGATGTTATCTTTGGAAATCAGTGTCCCTGGTGCCTTCAGCTACCCCACTGCGAGACAGCACCAGCTGCACCACATCCGTTTTTGTCGCTTTGTCACTCCCCCTCACAGAAATGCTCTGCCAGACTCACTCTAATGATGCCAGCCCTGTGTAGTCTCCACAAGTGTCGAGTTGCTCCGTCTTTTCAGGAGGCCGGTCACCTCACCTGCAATTATGCCGAGACAATTCCACCAATGGCCCCCTACACAATAACAAAGATTTACAAGCCATAAGGTTAGCAAAGTGTGCATTGCTGACACATGTTCTCTATACACACTCAATGAAGACCTCTTACCTTGGCCAGTGAGTGTGAACCAAGTTGGGTTTCCTTTCTCTTTCCCATCAGGTCAAAAACATTCCCAGAACTGGGATGAAGTTATTTCTCTAATGGCCTGCAAACTTTCTGTGCCCAGGCCAAGCCAGAGGTGGTTTGCAGGATTCATGTTTGGTACTGTCACAGACTGTTTGAAACACTGCCTTGATGTTGCCTCGTCTCCAAGGAACTGGCCGTGGGAGCTGTATTTATAGCAGGAAGTTCCTTCACTAAGCCCTGGCAGAAGATGTTGCCTCCTCAGTCTGGTGATGAGTCTGTTGGGTTTCATCTATGCTAATAAGCTGAAACACATCAGAACATGAGCACAGACACCAGATCTTCATCATCCACATGGCTCAGTTTTCATCACAGTCCTTGGCACGTTTGTAGCCCACAGCAGCTAACACCAACCCAAACAATTTCCAAACTTGGCTCAGGTGTTAGCACGGGCCAAGGATGATTCCCAACAAGCAGTCTGGATTGGGCCACCCTGGTTTGGAGGCTGAGACAGAATTATGACATGGATGTATCAATCAACAGAATTAGGCTTTGCTCAGTTACCGATCTCTAGGCACAGGGTTCAAAAGCCAACCCAGACCTGTGCTAGGAAAAAGAGATTCTCATGGTTATGTTCAGAAGCGGACAGCAGAACTCCTAGGGCTTTGCTTCCCAGGGCTGAGATGCTCCCCTATTTTTCAGAGTATTTCAGTCCCACCTGCAAGATTACAACGTCCTTTCAACTTGTGCTAGGCAGATTTAAATTCTTCTGAATTCATCTGCATTAAAAAAGAATGCCAGGATAATAAATATCAAACGTACAGTGTTAAAATGCAAGTATATTGTATGTGTTTGCGGAGCTGTGTTGTTTCATACCAACTACCCCTATTCAGAATGGGTGGGGAAAGATTTATTCTAAATCAAGCCATGTGTGGTTTTCCTTAGCAAAGGGGTTTTTTTCCCCATTTCAGTGCATTCTAGTAGTATCATAAGGTGTGTTTCTCTTCTAAAGGTTCCTAGCAGTAGAGTTCAAATATCATTAGGTCTGAAAAATCTCAATACAGGAAGCTTGTTCTGATCTTTACAGGGTGTAAATTGGGAGTGACTCTGCTGGAGTCTATTAAGATATTCAATATACTCAAGAATCTGAGCAAGGAACTGGCTGCTAAAAGTTGCATCTAAAGTGTCCTTCACAAAGAACCAGCGGTTGAATGTGCAATAGGATTTTTCCTCCAAGAGTAACTCTTCTTGGATTTTGCCATCTTATTTTTCCCATTTAAGGTAATCACACGTTCAGGTTTTTTTCTCCTGTTGCTCTGGGAAAGGCTATTTTAAATAGCAGAGGGAAAAACCCCTAGATCTCAGCAATCAACATCCACGCAGCACTGCACACCTAACCAAGAGGCTACAAGAGCAGCACAGTCATACTTGGGTGTCTTTAGTCCCTAGAGTTCCATGGTAGATCCATGCTAATGGTGGTGCTCAGCTCTCCATCTTAAATATGAAGGCAGCTTAGGTTGACTTTTCTCCCATCTCAGGTGCCTGGTAAGATTTGGATGCCTCTGGGCCACACTGATGGCCATGTAGATACAAGGCTCTGGACAGGCTACTCTGGTTTTTGAACTGAAGTCAGAAGCAACTAAGCACAAGAGGAACCAGAAAGCACACGAAGAAAAAGCAGTGGAAGTCTATAGAGATGACTTGTACTCTTCTCTGCTGGCTGTGTTCCTTTCAGGTTGAAACACGTTTCTGTGATAGATTCTACTGCCCTGTGACATTGCCTACGCAGAGGGATTTTGCTCTGCATGCATAGATTTAAAACCTGTCCTTGCTGGAGGTGTTGTCAGGACATCCTCATGGAGCATTTCAAGTGAAATCTCTTGAGGTCTCTTGAGGAGCTGCAAATCCTCTTGTCTGTGGCTGTTGACTTTTGGGGATTCAGGTGGGCTTCTTTCTCACTGCGATCCCGAGACAGCGGTTAAAGGCATTCAGATTAACAGGATTTAACTGAAGTCTTTGTAATTACAATGATGACTGCGCAGAGGGTATCTCACTCTGAATAGAGTGGCAATTCATACAGCCTTTGACAAAAATAGACACGTATAAGAGTTCTCGTGCTCTATTTCCAAACAACCTAAACTGTGCCCAGAAAATCCTGGCTGCTGCTCCCCCAGCACATTTCCACTGCAGATTTAGCCCAGGTGATTGGTACCTGGATAAATTTAGAGCAGGCTCAGACCAGACCGTCTCTCACTCCTGTATGTGTGGCATCAGGAGACAGAGACGCACATAGTTGCTGGTGCTGAGCGTCTTTATGAACCTTGACGCAGCCCCGTCCACGTGAGATTCAGCATGCCCTTTGGAGGATGCACTGGGGAAGGATGCACTGGGGCATTGTGGGAAGATCCTGAAGAGATATTTGCACTTGTGTAAGACAGCTTGAGTCCTCGCTGCTGGGGGTGTGGGTTACCAGGCTCCGCAAACCCCAATTTAAGTGATAACAGCAGCTATTCCAGTTGGAAACACCATCAAATGTGGCCCCACACCGACATCAAAAAACACCATCAGTAAGATTAATGAGATTCCTGATTTACTGGCCAAAAATCACAAAGGAAAGAACTGTTCTATATTAACACCACCAAAATAGCATCCACTGAAGCGGAACTGTTTGCTTTTGGTCAGAGGGGGACAGTCAATTCTTTTCTTTATATTTTCTTAACATTTATGGGAAGTTTCAAAATGGAGGAGCGATTTCAAAATAAGTAGCTACATGTCATAAATAATGTCACATCAAAAGGGAAAGATTAGTCTTGTTGGGTATCCCCCTTCACCTCTGCTCCGTGGTTGCCTCCAGCTTCTTTAGGACTGAAACTATTCACCAAACACACCCCAAATTCCCGTCTGGTCTTAGATGCCCGCCATGCATTGCTCCCTCTGAAAAGTGTGATTGTGAAGTTAATTTCTTTTAACTCCATTAGACTCTAAGCGGCGACTCTGGTGGCTGGAGGGATTTTCAGAAGAGTGTTTTTCTTCTTAAGGAGGGTTTGCCCATCTAGCTATAGCAATAGAGTCACACTGGCATTTTCCTCACACATAGCTTTGAGAGCATAGCTGAGACCAAATTCCTAGAAGGATTAACCTATACTGCCAAAATAACATTTTGCTGGCACAAAGCTGTCTGCACATCTGTATTACCCCTTACCTACACTCTAGCTGCCACATCTGGGCTCCCCAGATCTATCTGGACACAGCAGCCACCTGGGCTAATTTACTCTGCCAAAAACCCCAGCCTGGAAAATCTGATAATATGAGAGGCTCCATCTCCAGGAGTTGAACCACAGGTCTTCCACATTATTTTTAAAGTGATGGAGGGGATTATATGACCATGTTTGTGATAGGCAGAGGACAGTGCACAGATTATGTCTATACCTGTAATGCAAATGGTGCCAGAGTCCAAGCACTGGCAGTCGAGTATTTCTGTTAACATGATCCCTGGTACAGTTTTGTCCAGCTGGCCCTTTTCCAAAGCTTTCCCAAGCATGGGAAAATGAGTTCACATAGGCCAGGCACCCTTCCAAAAAGGCAGATAGGATACAACTACTCTGTTTTGGAGTCTGAGAGAGTTTAATAGTATGGACATGGCAGACCCTGCCAGCTGGGCCCAAGGTCAACGAATAGCTGTGGCTCTGTTTCTCGTTCGCTGGTTTAGATGTCACCACAGTGACCCAGGTTCTCTCAAGGCTTGAGTTCCCCTGTGCTCTTCTCCTCTCTGCTATTTTGTTATGAGCCGTTATCTGGTGGTAGCCACTGTACAATATCATAGATCGCAGTTAGCTAGGTGCGAAGAGGCTGGTTTGAAGATCTGCGCATATGAAAGGACTGAGATTTTAGCTTCACCTAAGTGCTGCCGGAAATGTTTCAGCTGTGGACTGGATGTCAGCAGCTTTTTTGCCTGCAGAAGTAGGTAAAAACTGAGATACCTGTGGTCAGCATCCTATGAAAGGGTCAAGGCTGTTATGGAAAGCAAATAGTGGCCTTACATGGCCATGAGGACTGTGTACATACATGCAGACTGAGATCAGCCTTCTTCTCATTGATGTAGCAGGGGATATTGTCTTTCTGCTACCACTTCCTTGAGGATGGTAATAATCTGACTGGCTGTTCAGGGAAATGCAACTTGAATATGTCTGACTGATCATGGCACCCTTCTCTCATCAGGTGGGTGTTGGGGGGTTGCTTTGCCTGCTTGGCCTTCAGGGGTATAAAATCATGGTGGTGCGTCACTTGAATTTGCCCACGTTACGTTGGGTCTGTCAACTTCTGCTCTGCAGAAGCCGATGGTAGCTATTCTGCTCATCTTGAAGCCAGGAAACAGTTTCCCCAGCCACAGAATCACAGAATCACAGATCATCCCGTCCAACCCCCTGCCAGAGCAGGGTCACCCAGAGCAGGTGGCACAGGAACGTGTCCAGGCGGGGTTTGAATGTCTCCAGAGACAGAGACTCCACCATCTCTCTGGGCAGCCTGTGCCAGTGCTCTGTTCCAGAGCCCTCCTTTCTTCTCTCCTTTCCTTGCTGGAACTCAGAGATCTCCTCTGAGCTCTCCTCTGAGCTCTTGTGGGGATTTGGTGGATGCCAAACCACTGCTACCTAGGGTACTTTTCATCTTGCTCACTTCTCCTTGTTTGGTCATTTCAGTTCGATCATCCACGCTCCAGGTAGAGTCAATGGAGAGACAGCGAGGCATTTCCAGAGGGCAACTCGTCCCATGTCTCAGACAGTTCTCCTTGAGTCGAATAAACACCGAGGCACAGGATGCATGGAATGTCTTCAATAAGAGCTTTTTAAAATGGGGGGAAGCTTTGCCGGTCCTTATGTGGTTGGTGATTTTTGTTTTGAAGGAAAACAAATTTGACACTTCGCTGAGGGTATTCAAGGACAATCCAAAACAGAGGGCAGATTATCCCATTTCTGCTTGGCCTAGGGTGCTTGTGCCTCCCACAGAAGGATCAGTCGCTGCCTTGCATCCAGGAGAAGATACAAGACTGGATGGCCCAGGGCCTGAGCCAGTTTGGCAGCTCCCGAGTTCACAGAGGAGATGAATAGGAGGAGACATGACAGAAGCAGCCAAGATAATGAGAGCACAGATCAGACGAATGTGGCCGGTCACCTCTTCTAGCAGTAGAGAAAAAGGGGCATTTGGGAGAACTGAAAGGCAGCAGGATGAAAGGGGAGAAAAGCAAGTCCTTTTGAAACACAATCTGTAGTGAACCTGTGGGGACCTCAGTTCCTCAAGGCAGTGCTGAGGCGAAGGCTGGAGAGGAACTAAAAAGAGGTGCAATGTTTCTGGGGTCAGTGAGGACATCTTAATTGAGGAAAAAGAAAAGGTTTTAGGAAGCATTCACATTTCAGGACACAAGCCGTCCTTTAACTAGCAAAGGGCAGGAGGGCATCTCTCCGTGTGAGCAAAGTATTCTGAAGTTGCCTTGCTATGGACTTTCTCACTCTCACAATAAAAGGGCTAGGAACATGGATGTTCCTCTGGTCTACTGTGGAAGAGCCCTCCTTGTGTTAGCTTGGACATGGACTGTCCTGTATAGAAACTCAAAGCAAGCTTCGTGTCAGGAAGTGTCAGTGGGATTCCGTGGTAGAAGACCCTCTTCTTGTTGTCCAGATCTACTTGGAGATTGGTCCCTGAATCCACCGGTGCGACATCTGTTCCTGGTGTCAGGCTCTGGTTTTTCATCCCTGGTCACTCCAGCTCTGAGTAGAGTACAGAGGTGTCACATAGATGTGGGCAAGCCATTCCTGGGTCAGACTTATGAGTGACGTTCACCATAAGTGGAATAGTGCTCATCTGCCATAATGGACTGGTGGCACACTGGACAAACTGGTTAAGGAAGTGTCCTGAAGTCCTTTGAGGCAAAACAGTCTATGCAGCCCATTATTATTCATATACTGATAATGATCCATATTCTTCCGTGTTCAAAGTGGAAAACAAAGAGGGAGAATGAAGGAAGGAAGAAAAAGTCATTCCCTCCTCCTAAAGAAAAAAAAAAAATCAAGCATCGTCAAACTCCAGCAGAAACAAATAAAAATCAGAGCTGGGGTCTGATTGGGATCCTGTTTACTCTGCTGCAAATAAATAAAAACAGATTAAAAAGTAAGGGGGAGCAACTTTCAGGCAATACTATTACAACAGCAGAATCTGTCTCGATCTCTTTTGTATATAAATGCATTTTCACTTTGTGTGCATCAAAATGAAAACCTGTTCCTCGATTCGTGCTGAGCTTCAGGGAGGAATGTGCCACCCAAAGGGGAAAACACAATAACAGGGTTCACCGCACAGAGACCTGAGCAGCCAGCGAGTGACGGGGAGGAACCGAGACGTGGCACTTGGCATTAAGCAAGCGCTGCCTTCGCACAGGGGTTGATGGAAGGTTTTGTGTCGCACTGAATATTTCCTGTCCAGCTCACCCGGGAGAAATGTTGGTATCTTCCCATTTTGTTTTAGTAGAGTCTTCAGGAGAATTAATGTCAAAAAAGAAATAGAGCACCATTTAGGCACTGTTTTCAGCTTTAAAGGGACAGGCACCACAGTAAATACTTAGGGAATATGCTACCCTGAGTGCATTCAAATTACTTACAGCCAATAACCTGCAGCTGGATTTGTGATGAAAACTGTACATACCCCTAGTGAAAAACCTCTCTCCTCAGCCGAACAGCACTGCGAGCAAGGGAAAAATGGATATATTGTTCATTTTAAATATTCATTTTTGTGTGTGTGTGTGATTTGTCTGCAGCTTTTATTAGACTTGTTGTAAAACCGTATGTAATTGCACAGCATGAATGGGTCGCGTAGACCGGGATGGCTTTCCATGCGCTGTTTTTATTCCTGCACATATATGGGCTTTAAAACCAGCAATGGCGATTTAAGGGGAGTCATTGTTTTGAGTCTCTCTCGCGGATGTGGATTTTTCAAAGACCCTCATTATATTTCTGCGATGGTCTTTTCTTTTTCTGATGATGGGCCATCGGTAGGAACTAGAGGATGAAAAGTGAAACAGGCTGAAATTGAGCCTGCCCCTGCGAGCTTCAGCAAGGCTCCAGGAGCTTCCCTTGAACTCAGAGTGGTCCATGCTCCTCTCCTCAGGTATCAAACCGTTACCTGCATTTACTCTAGTCCACTCATGTTTTCATGATCCCAAGCAATGGCTCTTATTTCCCCTTCTCGGAGACTCTATTCCTTGGTCTGACACTCTTCTCAGAAAGTTTAACCTGCCTTATTTCCCACTGCTTTCTCATTTCTCTTCACCATTTACTGTTGCTTAGTCCCCATGCCACGTGTGTTTACCACTGAGGACTGTTCATTAGCTTCCCTGAGAAAGGCAGAATTACTAAGGCAAGAAGTCATCATCAAGGCAATTCAAGATGATGGGCGAGTTCAGCTCCGGATTCAGACACCTAAACAAAGGTGTCTCCAATGGAGGTGTCTCCATGTGATGGGGGTGTCCAAGCTTCCCTTGTATTCAGTGTAGATGCAGGCAATACAACCACAGGGTCTAAACAACAACCTTCGTACTGCGTGGCTGCCCTGGCCGTGATGGCTGAGGAAACAATTTGGTCGACTTTTGCCTAGTGTCATTTGAGATGCCCTGAATACCCTGCCTCACTCCAGCTCCCAGCTTAAAGATGTTCTTGTCTTCTGTATGCAAGCTTGTCACATCTGCCAGTTCCACATGGAGGTGTGGGATATCCTAGAGCATCTCAAATGTTGCTGGATTCCCATCTGTGATGGTTGCACTAAGTCTTAATTCTCCGTTGAGTAAAGTAAGAGACATCACTCACCTGTGGACACCCCCGAGGTGAATCTCTACAGTAGGAGCTGAACCCTGTCTGAAATGCCTTGGCAAGGTGCACTGTGATGTGAAGGAGATCTATTCCCTGCTATAGCATGGATTTTATGTGACACCTTGGATAAATACTTCAAATCTTAGTGCTCCTTCTGCCAAATAGGGACATTATAGAGTTCTGCCTCACCATGCTGAACATAGATTAGGAGATGTCTCACCATAATGACTTCAGGACATATTACTAAAAGGACCTGGGGAACTAATTCTTGTGATGTGTCATTCAAGACACATGGGCTTGACTCCTCAATGGTGCTGACTATGGCCTGTGAGTCACTCATTGCAGGTGACAGGAGGAGTTCAAGGGCTGTTGTAGAGCCCGGTACAGAGAGTTTGAAGATAACCCCATTCAATGCCACTCTGGCTTGTTACAGGCAGGCAGGATACAGATCCCACAGGTGCAGCCGCAGGGCTTCCAGCCCCATGGTAGATGATGTCCTGCTGGCTTGAGAGTGCCCACACAGATGTGTCAGTGCATGGTGGGTGTTTTCCACTCCCAAGACTAAGCACAAAGTGGGAGGAGTGGGAGTGGGTTTGTTGAAGTGACTTCAGTTTTAAACCAACCCCAGCCCTTTGATAAACAAACCTTGGGAGGGAGTTGAAACCCACTCATGCTAGATGAAGGTGCGTCAGTCACCATGTGCAGAAGTCAAAATCAAAATTAAAAAAAAAAAATACTTCCCATGTGATCCAACTTATCAGGACTTTTTGTTCTAGTTATAATTGGAGACATCTCGATAGTAGCTTAGCTATAAGGCCTGGAGAAGTGGAAAAGAAGGGAACAATTTATCCCACGGTCTGTGAGAATTGTGCATTGTATCAAGATTTCACAACAAGAAGTAACAGAGAAAGACAGGAATCGGATAACTCATGGTCTAGATGACAAAAGGTGTACTTTGTCATTTAAGTCTGTATGAAATAGCCAGGGAATAATTTCTGTGGCAACACAGTTTAAGAAGTACTGCAGAAATCTTCATATTGCTCCATGGTTCCTGCTGATGTCCACCTACTGATTGCACCCCCCCGGCACCCCGGTTCAGATCCTGCTCATCGCTAGGATGCCAAAACGTGCATTCACCACGGAGTCCTGAATTTTTAAACAACAGCAGGAGTATGTCAAAATGTCTAGAGATACTTCATCCCCCCACCTCCTCGGATCTCAGTGCAAATGAGGAGACAACAAACTGTTTTGTAAGGGTAGGACTCATCCCGCCTGACTGTTGGTGTTCGCAAGTCCCCGCACTCCCCTGTCAAGGGATGGGGACAGACACTTGGGGAGCATGAGTCAACCCCCCCTTGTCCCACACATGGATCTTAGGACAGGGTGAATCACATTCTGGGGGTGTCTGCCTCTCTGTTGACTCGAGGAGACATTCAGATGACTATCAGCAGGCATGGTACCGTGCAATGGGAGTGACTCAACACACATACCCTCAGCCAGCGCTGTGCAATTTACAGCAAAGACTGTGATTAGTGAAGGCTTCTGCACTGAAAACATTACGGTGGGAAAAGCCTTTATGTGTATACTGGGTTTTTGTTTCTGGAATATTTTATTCCTCTCTGTATTCTACAATAAATGAACCCAGCAGAAACATTTTTTTAGAATCATAGATTCATAGAATGATTTACGTTGGAAAAGACCCTTGGGATCATCGAGTCCAACCATCAACCCCACTCTACAAAGTTCTCCCCTACACCATATCCCCCGACACCACATCTAAGCGACTCTTAAACACATCCAGGGATGGTGACTCCACCACCTCCCCGGGCAGCCTATTCCAGTGTCTGACCACTCTTCCTGTGAAGAATTTTTTCCTAATGTCCAGTCTAAACCTACCCTGTTGCAGCTTGAAGCCATTCCCTCTTGTTCTATCGCTAATTACCTGTGAGAAGAGACCAGCACCAACCTCTCTACAATGTCCTTTCAAGTAGTTGTAGAGAGTGATGAGGTCTCCCCTCAGCCTCCTCTTCCTCAAACTAAACAGTCCCAGCTCCTTCAATCGCTCCTCATAAGATTTACTCTCCAGGCCCTTCGCCAGCTTCGTTGCCCTCCTCTGCACTCGCTCCAGCACCGCGATATCTCTCTCGTATTGAGGTGCCCAAGCCAGTGTGACACACCTGTCTCGTGGGTTGGCGCTGCTTGAGTTTCAGTATACAGGTACTTCTAACGCCGTACAAGTTTCTAGTATAACAGCCCTAACATAAGACAATAGCACCACTAACCTTAAGAATTGTGTGGCATTGCTCAGCCTTCCAAAGCTGTTATGTCTACCAAGAATGTAACACATCCGATAGGTTAAAAATAAATCTAATCTACATCTATTTGGGGCTGAGGCTGTTTACTTTCAGAAGTTTCCATCCGTTAGAGTCCCCAAGTCCTATATGCAAGTGTTTCTTATCGAGGACTTAGAACTTGGGGAAAATTGTGTTTTTCTTAAAGATGGTGGCCTAAAGCTTCCCCCTTTGATAAGGCCATCGGTCTTACTGGTTTGTAGGTTTTAGTTTTTCAAAATTCAGTGTGAAATCCAATGCACGTTTGAGCCCAAAGGCAAGGTATTCAGAGGGAGACTTGAGAGCTGGTGAAAAGGCATATTTTTGGTGGACCTGCAGGCTGGGAGAATGTCAACGAGGGGCAGAGATGGAGGTCTGCCATCCTTCCTGTCCACCTTCTCCAGACATAGCTAGGCTGGAGGGGGGGAATTCTAACCCCACCGCACTGTGGGGTGGGCTCCTCAAAAAGAAGAACATAAAGTCTCTAGAGTGAGGTCTGAAGAGCCACTGGATCTTCCTTTCACCCCGTGGGAGCCAGGTCCTTGTGGGCAGAGGGAAAAGTGGGAAGGAAACAAAAGAAGAAGAAATGTAGGGTTTTCAGACTTTTTAGCTTTTTAACCCTGAGCAGCTGCAGCAAGCTGCTCCTTGGTTTTTCTTAAAGTAGTAAAAGCAAAATAGAGCTGGGCTTGTTTTCCAGTATGTTACACATCACAGATGGAGGGACATTTGTTATTGTTTGTTTTGCTTGAAACCATTAGCATTTTTCCTTTAGATTGTATAGGTGACGCTCCCAGAGAAATCTTTGGCAAAGGCCCAATCAAAGTATAGCTACCAAATTATTTAGCTTCCCAAACATGGATCTTAGTCCATCATCTCTTCCCTCACCTGCAGAGCAGTTGTCCAGTGAGCAGCAGTGGTAGCAAAGGAATGAGATGCCAGTGGCCTTTCCTTTTCCCAGGAATCTGTCAATTAATTTTTAGTATGATGCTTTGCTCAATGTGTTGTTCATTTTACCCTTGAGATAATCAATGGTATTGTATTTTTAAAAGCTCCTGAAGTGTGATGGGGCACTATTTTATCCACTGGAGGAAAGAAATAGTTTAAGTGTTGGTTGTGATGGGGAATAAGATCAGGGCCCTTTGGAATACCATGGGGTACCTGACCCATGCCAGGATGCAGGGGGTTGAGTTGGGAACGGAGAGTGACCCCAGGGCCGGCAGTGCCCTCGCTGATGGGAGCAGTGCCGCAGGGTCTGAGTGCACTCGGTAGAGCTGCATGCTGGTAACGGCCCCCTCAGCAGTCCCAGGCAAGCCAAGGGGATGGACCAGGTCCAAGGTCCCTCCAGGCAGAGCCACCAGGAACAGAAAGAGACAGGGTGGGAGATGGGGCTGGAGACACCACTGCCACTTGGATCTGTAGTCCATCCAGGAGACAAGGCTGGAGATAAGCTACCTGCCATATAGATCTTCAGTCCATCCTGGAACCAGGGTAGGGGAGTTGCTGGAGGGATCAGATTCTTTGTTTTGGGACCATTTGAGGGTACTGATGAGTCTTGATGTTCCCTGTATTTATATATTCATCTGCATGGGACCACAGGGTGACAAAAAATTGACCAACTGCCTATTATTGCCAAAGGCCAACGCAATCGGAGATTCCTGATTATGGCAGAATCAAGTACAAGTCAATGTGAATGTGGCCTGTATGAAAGTATTTTAGAATAAAAAAGATCCATGCAGTTACAAGGAATATAGATGTCCTGCTCTTGCGGTGGTGCACTCCAAGGTAGACCCCTTTCTACAGAAAGTAACCTTCATACTTGGGCTGCAGTGTTTAGATGGGAGCTGGATTTCAAGTTCTCAAACGTGGATCTAATAAGGATGAGGACAGAGGCTGTTCCTTCTAAGAAGAGAAGGGCTGGGGTGGGGTGGCAGGGCCAACGGCTCATGAAGATAAGCATAACGTGCCATGTCAGAGAACTCCTGAATACAGCATCGTTTCCAATTCACACACTGATATTTCTGTATTTCTCTCCTCTAGACTGTAAGGACAACCTGACGTGAGTTGAACCCTTAAGCTACTGAGCCTGCCCCAGATGCAATAATGTAGTGAGCAGATGATGTTTTCAACCAAACCTCCTGTCTAACTCAGTGGATCTGTGTGTCTTCCGGCAGGTGTGTCCTCTGTGGCCTCCCTGATGTCCCTGGCTTGGGTGCTAGCCTCCTATCACAAGCTTCTTCGGGACTCTAGGGACGACAAGAAGAGTATGAGCTACAGAGGGGCCCTCATCCATGTCTTCTGGCGCTTCTTCACCATCTCATCCCGAGTTATTTCTTTTGCTCTCTTTGCTTCCATCTTCCAGCTCTACTTTGGGATCTTTGTAGTGGTCCATTGGTGTGCCATGGCTTTCTGGATCATCCATGGTGGGACAGATTTCTGCATGTCTAAGTGGGAGGAGATCCTCTTCAACATGGTGGTAGGGATTGTGTACATTTTCTGCTGGTTTAATGTCAAGGAAGGGCGGACTCGATACAGAATGTTTGCGTATTACACGGTAGTCCTGACGGAGAACGCTGCCTTGACGCTCCTTTGGTATTTTTACAGAGATCCTGACACTACTGACTCATATGCCGTGCCAGCACTGTGTTGTGTCTTTCTTAGCTTTGCTGCTGGGATAGCTTTGATGCTGTTATATTATGGTGTGCTGCATCCCACGGGGCCAAGAGCTAAGATCTTTGCCAGCTCCTGTTGCGCCGAGCTGCTCTGGGGCATTCCTTTGCCCCCCGATGTTGAGCCCATGGCACCCCAAACCCCTGGGTACCGGGGGGCCCAGGCTACGCCCACCAGAGCGGTCACGGAGCAACAGGAGGAACTCACAGCTGACACTTGCTTGCCCGTTTTCCAGGTGAGAGCAATGGTACCATCTACTCCATCTGGGCGACCCTACCCCCCAGAGGGGCCTCTCATTAAGATTGACATCCCGAGAAAAAGATACCCTGCATGGGATGCTCATTTTGTAGACAGGAGGTTAAGAAGAACTATCAACATCCTCCAGTATATCACCCCCACAGCTGTAGGTATTAGGTATAGAGATGGACCTCTCTTATATGAGTTGCTACAATATGAATCTTCACTTTAAAAGCTCCTTAAAGCAAAAGTAAAAGAGGGGACCTTATTTTTGTTTACGGTAAACACAGATCATGAAACAAACACAAACCTTCAGATAAGCTTTCTTTCTGGTTGCTGTATGTATAAAAAAAAGAAAAAGATATTCTCTATGTTTTGTAAGTAAAAACAAAAAGAAAAACTTTTCTTTTGTTTTTTACACACAAGAAACAGTATTTCAACTTCCACACCTAGGATTCACAGGTGGAGAAGGAGGCATCTCCACATCAGTTTTATACCGTACACCAAGTGTAGAACATTATTTATGGGATTGGTGCTGATTGAAAAATAAAAAAAACAAACAAACAAACCTACAACTGCCTTATGCCCTTAGGTGCTGAGTTTCATTAAGTACTGTCACCTTTCTCATGCAAAACTCTTTGATGATTATATGCCAGGAAAAAAACAACCAACTGAAATACAAACCTTAAAATTAAAAAAAAAAAAAAAAAAAAAAAAAAAAAAAAAAAAAAACAAAAAAAAAAAAAAAAAAAAAAAAAAAAAAAAGAAAAAAATGAACAACAACAACAAAAAGAGAGAAATGTATGAAAAACAATCTTGTTGCTCTTATTGGATTTAGCAGAAAAAACCCAAAACATCTAAAGATAAGAAAGCAAAGCCAAGACACCCCCGATGGAGTTTGATTTTTCCAACAGTTGGAAGACAAAATCAGGTCTGTAACTCAATTTGGCAATGCATTTATAACGCCGTTTGGCCAAGCCTGCGAGCCTTGACCGAGTCGCGTTATAAACGCGCTCCCACCGTGTAACCGCTTCCCTCGTGCAAACGGGCCGTGCAAAAGGGCCGGTTTGCACCAGATTAATATGGTAATACAGTATCTGATCTTGTTTCGAACAATTGCACACGCTAAAGCACCACTGTCCTCAGTGGAGTAAATAACAACCGTCTGAGCCCAGAATAAGGCCTGCCACCTTGATTTCTGGAAAATACGAAATCTGCAAGCATTGAAACTATATACCAAAAACATTATACTAAAGTACATCTACACATATCTAATAACTCTTTCAGTAATAATAAAACTCAGCATAGTAGCAAAAAGCGAGTCAATTTAAAGGCACAATACTTGATCAGTGACTGGCAAAATAATTTGACCTACTGTATCATTTTAAGGCTGTGAAAGGCATACATGTATTATTTGTAATCTCGTGTAAGACCTGTCATGTCTCACTCAGTGCGAGCCTTAAAGTGATTGTAAAGCATCCTTTGTTCCATTTTGGGGTTTTTGGGTTTTGATTTTTGTTTTGTTTTGTTTTGTTTTGAAGGAAAACAAAACATAAAAATCGGGATAAAAACAAACAAACAAACAAACAACAACAAAACAACCAACAAACTTCTTCAAACGGTAATAACCTGTAAACTGACTCACGTCTTGAGATGATTTGGTGCTTTGTATTTTTGTTGATGTTGTTGTTGTGATTTAGCTGAGAATTCTTCAACTCGGTACATGTGGGGAACTGCTGATAAAAACTGTCTCGTGTCACCCTCTACTGTAAGTACATGGCGAGAAACACCACCAGAGGAAATTCAAGAGCGTAGCCAGAGCATCGTGGTTTAGCTTAGCCTTCTCACCGCAAGGAGATGCTGCCACCTCCGATGATGGCAAAGCCTAGACGGTCACCTGCCGAGGGTTGTGTGGTTGTCTTGACATTTCCAAATAACCCGCTCGGTGTCTGAACATTCACATCTCTCGAATTCTGTTTCTGTGCTGGAATCTCTTGTTTCGAGTTAAATCACGGGTTTGCGTCTATCTAACACCCTTTTCCTTTTCGAGAGTATTGCTCCTTTAAAGGAATATTCCTGTTTCAGGGCATCTTTTCAATCCCACCATCCCTCTACTTGGGAGGGGAAAAACCAACAACAACAACATGAGATATTTTTAAGTGAATGCTGTAGTTTTTTCTGTGTGCAATTGCAATTTTTTATTCCAGAAATACTGTAACTGTCTAGGGTGCGAAACTCCCATGCTGACCTATTCTGAAAAGGAGGTCAGCATGAGGGGGGATATTTTTTAATTATGATTATGATTTTTTTTTTTAATTTGAGGAATCAGTTGGTTTTTTTAATTATAATAGTATTTAAAGAAACTAGTACCAATTTTATATAACAGTTTAAAGAAGCTGAATGCTTTCTTCGCCTGAATATACCTGAAGAGAAACATTTTTTTCAATCAGTGATCCTTTGCAGTGTTCTGAGAAAATGTTGGGGTTTCTTCAGTTGTTTCATTTTGTTTTGTAAAGGAAACTTCTAACTAACTGGTGTCTGTCCCTTTTAAGGAGGGCAGGACTCATACACGCCAAACTATAGACACACAGCAAAGTTTATAAGAAGCCAAATTGTCACTGGTACTGTAATTCCCAGTCAAACTCCATTTCAGGCAAATGTTTCTGGGCTCTGATTATAACCAATAAGACGGTCACATTTTCATGCAAAGGGAGGGATTTTGTCTTGTCATTCCCTATCTAAATTCCCAGTCCCTTGTTTACTGTGCACATAAATATATATATTCACACATATATATTTGTGAAAAGCTTTCATTTCCCTCATCCATTGTCTGTGTCCCATAGCCAGTCCCTTCTCAAATGTCCTACTAACATTTCACCCTGTTTCTTCCCTCTGTCTCCATAAAAAGAGGTAATTTGTGAAGTGAACTTGCCGTCCCCACCTATTGAGTCATAAAAACACAGAGGTGCCCATCTTCTAGCAACAAGTCTGCATTTCTCTTCCCAGGACTTTCTTTGACTTACCTTTAATACTAGTGTAGATTTGCTCTGATCCAGTTCCCTGAGACTCACGACCTGTGTAAAGACTCTCATTGGTCCTTCCATGGAGATCTCTCCTCTACGCATCTGCATTTCATTGGCATAAGCATGAGAAAGGAATGGATGACAAACAACCCTTCTGTTCCTCGGGATACTTCCTCCAGGAGATAGCATCCTCATTTCCAAAAAACACCAAGAGAAGGTCCCCCTCTCCGAACTTGTCAACCTTGAGGTCTGATTTGGAGATGTGATCCCGCTCCCTGGCCCCACTGGACAGCTGGACCCTGCCGCTTTGCACCAGGACAGTGAAATCAGTCAACGAGCCGAGGCACACTCACTGGGAGTCAAGGAGGAGGCCCTTCAGTGTTGCCTCTTATGAGCATCTGCAGCCTGCCTTCCCTCAGGAACAGGACCCTTGCTCCAGACCGCCACACCAACAGCCGTCCTCTCCATCCCGTTACGGGAGTGGAGGGGCAAAACACTCTAGAAGTGACCTTACCTCTCAATGCAGTGCTAATTTCTCACAACCAAACCAGCTTGACTAAGGGCTTGACACACCCCTGTTCCAAAGTCCTCCTTCGTGGCTCGTAGTATGGATAACAATGAAGGCAGGTGCCTCCACTGAGTGTTCAGACTTTTTCATTACGCTTAGGTGCATAACCTTTCTGCCTCCACTATTAGTCCTTTCTTTGAATGATATCCACTGGCATCTTGATTTAGCAGAAGATTTCCAGTGAAAGCCTGTGTAAACCCTGAAGAACTATTTCTCTTTGAAGGACTTCATTACAGCCTTAACGGAAAACACGTGCTCTACCACTACACCCAACGAGTTCATGGTGGACAGTTTGGTGTGGTGACCGTTTCCTCTTGGGGTTATCTGTGATTTTGTTGCCAAACAGCGCCTTTTGCCAAGCCAAAAGCTCGGGGAGGAAAATTATCCCCAGCTCTTTATTGGTACTAATCCCAATGCTAAGAGTCTAGTCCTTGCCTCCTGTGGTTTTTTTGTGCAGGATCTCTTTCATTTTTGGTGTGCAATTTGGCAGGATGGTCAGTGACTTGTTTTGGTTTCACTTGGTTTTTAACACCTCAGTTTCCCCCTGGTAGCTTAGGTATACCATGTTCCACCTTCTTGCCAAAAGATACTGCGTGAAGCGTTTTTCAAACTGTCATGGAGAAGGTTGAGTCCATATGTATTCGCATCACAAGATCAGTGGGCAACGTCTCTGGCACATTTGTGCTGCTGGATTCACCGTGGGATCATCTAAACCAGCCAACTATTCCACACCAGGGCAAAGCCAGGGCTCCACCATCCCCGCTGTTATATTGTTCAAATCTTCCCTGGCGTGGTTTTGACCAACTCCAACGATCCCTGGGCTTGGGCACAGCTTGCACAGGCGTTGACGCTGGCCAGAGACCATCTCCAATCAGCAGTTTGGATGCAGCTGCTCCGTATCGGGGGTGAAAGAGGTTAGTAGTGTAGATGTGGCCAGCACTTGTCAGTTGGCTTCATGGCCAGAATGGATGCTGGCAGTGCTTAATTTACTAATAAAGATGTAACTGTATGCCACAGACCAGGACTCAGGACTTGGTGGACGACATCAGCTCCGATCTCCTATTTTTCTATTTTCCACCCAATTGAATGGACGAAGTATTTTTTCAGTTCACTTTGTTCTTTTTGCTGAGGTTATTTTGCAAACAGCGTCACTTTTATCACGCTGATGTCAACCCATCCATCTAGCCCTCCACCCATGTCAGATGGCTGGCATGCTTAGTGTCATAGCGTTATACGTCTGTAGGCAGCTAATTTGGAGACACCAATGATTCAGACCAGGCCAAATCAACAATGGAAATACAGGAATTGCAAGGTCCCTGCCCATGCCCTCGTCATGCTTTGCCACCCACACAAGACATTTTTCATGCGCAGCAGATCCAACCTGAACTGCAGAAGAGGAGCCGATGTTGTATAAATACCAGTGGAAACTGCAAGCGAGCCACCGATTTCAAGTAGAAATACATATAAATTCAGTGTTTGGGATTGGAGCTAATTGTCTGCTTCATCCTTCTCTGCACCTGCCAAAAGTCAGTAGTCATTTGCATGTATTTTTATTTAAAGCTGACTAGATGAAACAGGACAAAATTAATTTCAAGCTTTATTCAGTGGTCTGCTAAAACCTGGCTGATGCTGCTCACGAGGGGAGCCTTGCTATTGACTTTCAGAGAGCAATCATCCCCTGCTCTTCAGATATATTTTTGTACGCTCAAGATTCACTTCACAATTTATCCCTACTCCTCGTCCCTGCACAGAAATGCATGACACACCTGTCACCCACATATACCTGCAGCATGACTAAACCTCCTGAAGAAAATGTGGTCTGAGGTTCGTCCAGCATGATTTCATTGAAGCTCAGAGGTGCTTTGAAAAGGAAAACTTACTACTGTGCATTTGCAAAACCTTTTAGTGCCTGCTAGCTGGGCAGCTTGGGCAAGAGATAATTTGGAAGCTGCCGGAGTCAGCGGAAAATTGTGGAGACAGGCTTTTCTAGGGTCTTTTCTTCTTTTATTGGGTTAGCTTTTCTCTGGATTCTGTTCAGATCGAATGTGGTCATGCAAAAAAAAATAACGCAAAACCCAGAAAACAAAAACCCAAATAAGCACGGCAAAATAAGGTCTATACCGATCCCCATAGAAGCCGAGATAGCTGATGTTAGACGGTAGGGATGACGTGAACTCCGTTGTGTACCCTTTGCTTGCTGAAGCTTGCATGTTGTTATTTTGGCAGTGGTCTAAAGCCCTGGGCCTTTGGGGATGGTAGTTTCCCAGGGTTAAGATTGCTGGTTTTATTTTTCCTTGGAGCTCAGGTGTATTCTGGTGCAGAGGATCTCAGCCTGGTTTGAACGAGAAGATTGGAGGCTATCCCAAATAGACGTGGGCAAACCTTTCACTGTGTGCAGAACGCATTTCCAGACCTTTGGGTACCGCTAGAGATTGTTGCAATCCACTTATTTCTCCATGAGCACGTTCAGAATCGCTTCATTGTTCTGTTGCGTTTGAACTTGGGAATAACGGTGCGGTGACTCTTTTCTGTTGAGGTGTGATGTGAAGAAAGGTAGGAGCCTTCCTGCTGTGCTAGATATTGCCTGTGTTCAACCCTTGTTCCTTACTTGAAGCTCAGACAGTAGGATAATGAGAAAAAGGAGAAAATGAGATGACAGAGAGCTGCGTATGTTCCATTGGCTCTTCGCTGATGAGGAGGGAAGCAATTGGTGACAATTAAAGTAAATCTGCATAAACCATCTGGACCTTAATGCATGTTCAGACGTACACACGACCCAATTGGAAAGTGATGTTGTTGATAAAATAATGTGGACTATCATTTCCTGTTGTTTATTAAAAAACTAAAAAAAAAACCAAAGCCAAAAAACCACAACAAAACAAAGCATCACAAGCAGACAAAAATTAAAAATTATTTGAGAACATAAAGTTTACTTCCCCCCTGCCCCCACCTCTGGGACACGTGCAGCGAGGCAATTCTTTGAAAACCAGGCACCTTGTAATATGCGGAGTTATTGGGATTTGTGCACTGCTGTGTTTGTCAGATGGTCTTTTACAGCGAGCGTAGAAAGTGGCCATGGTCTAAAACTCATTGCAGATTTCTGGGTGACAGTACTCCTGGGTTTCGACCCCCAGCTCTGCCACGAAGTTGCTGTGTAACCTTGGGCAAGTGATTTAACCTTTCTGTGCCTACAGTTTACCCATCTGTACATGGGTATAATAATATTTACCTACCTCACAGGGGTGTTGTGAGGCTTAAGTAAATGCGTGTGAGACGTGCTGGAAGTGCGCCGTAAAAAATTTCATTCTTGCTGGGTTTGTGCTGTTATCGGGAATGAGCAGAAAAGAGGTTTGTTCCAACACGCAGAAGGAAAACCTGCTGCTGCGTGCGCGTGTCGAGAAAGCGATCTTAAGTCTTTTCGCTCCCCAAAAGCAAGGAATGGAGAAAATCGTTGTGCGCCAACTGACTAGCCTTGCTTTCCTGGTCAAATGTAATAGCACGGTTTGCAATATTATTTTCTTACACAACAGGTGACCTTTCCCTTTTCCTTTCTGTTTCTGCAAACTTGAAACTAAAGATCACAAAAGTATTTCTGAACCGAACAGATTACTGATGAATACTTGAATTCCTTTAAAAGTTGCTCTCATCAGCCACGGTTAATGTGCACTAATCTTTCAGTCATCAGCTTCCATCTGAATACAGTGAAAAATTTGCTCACGCTGTTTTGGAATAGCCTGGACCTTATTTGGGAGGCTGGTATACTGTTTGCTGAGGACTCTTTAGGCATGGGAAAACTAGTGTCTCAACTGATAAAACAGGTGGAAAATCTTTTTTCTTTTCGTTTTTGCCTTTTAAGTTTCTTGACTGCCTAAGACAGCACAATAATTGCAGTTTACTTGGTTGTACAGTAGCTTTTTTTTTAACTATTTCCTTATGCGAAGGGCGAAGGTGGGTTGTGAAAGGATAAACTAGACCCAACGCTGCTCACGCGCGACTCTTCTCGGAGTACCCGCTTTCCTGGAGAAAAATTGGTGCCACATCCAGAGAAACTAGACCATCCTCCTGCAGGCAAAACTTCTCTTACCGCCAGTGGGAGTTTTGACTGTTAATTATGTGTCTATCAAGGTGGATTCATCCCTGGTTGAACCCCGACGCTCGGGGGAAACCCAAAATAACTTTCTTTAGAACGAGGGAAGGGATCCAGTTTGTTGCTTCAAATACCGCCACTGGTCAGATAATTCGGAAGGGGAAAAAAAAAATGTGATTGAAAGCCTGGTGTTTTGGGGTTTTTTCGTGGTTTTGAGCCAAGTGTTTTTATTGTCTAAGTGTCCTGACCATCATATAATGTCTCTTTTGGAAATGCAATGCGAGGCAAGACTCCCTGCTCCCTTTTAGAAAAGCTTTTTGAAGTCTACTCATGCACTCCTTACTCAGGCAAAACTCCTGGGTTTTGTTGTTGGGTCTCGTTTTCTCTCCTGAATAAGGACTGTGAAATCTGGCCCATTCTGGATAACCGAGTGGTGTTTCGGGCGGCCGTTGTCTCCTCCAACCCAAGACTTGCCTTGCGTGAAGCAAGAACGAAGCTAGGAAACCCTCCTCTAGCTCCGTCTTGGTCTGCCACGTACCTTCCCTGTCCCTTTTCTTCATCCACCAAGGGGAGGCAGTTCAAAATCTTCTGGCTACATGGGCCAGGCTCTTCCACGTGACTAACCAGGCAGCTGCATATCTTCCCTCTGGGGAAGAGCAAATTCAGAAGCCCAAGTCTTGCAGATGGGCCACTGCTCATCTGCATCGGCTTTGAGTCTTCTCCTTCCCCATTCTTCTCCCCAGACGTTTATTTGCCCTGTTTTAAGCACTCAGCTGAGTGCTTCTGGGTTCTTTTTACTGCTTCTGTTCCAAAAAAAGATTGAAGCTGGGAAAAAAACAGCAATTCAACTCCTTCGGTGCTATGCTAACTGCTTTGTTCAACCCAACCAAATGCTGGCCAACATATAGATTTTCCCTCTTTGTCCTAAGAAGCACCACACATCTGTGTCTTGAACAGGGATGGACTGAGAGGGGTGAGAGAGGGCAAGTGTGGTTTTGAAAGCAATTAAAGTCTCATGTGGATCTAGTAGAGCAAAAAAAAAAGATCTAAATGCAGGATGCTTTCAAAGCTAATTGTCGCCCACCTTGTGGAAGTAAATAGGATATAGCCTATAAGGTATTGAGGGCATTATATATATATATATTTTTTTTAAAAAAAAAAGTTCACCTTATCAATAAATCGCCCTTTGATTTTCCTGAAAATGTACTGTTCAACAGTAAATACACCTGGCTGTGCTTGCACCCGGTTGTTTTGCTTTGACCCACTTCAGCAGCAATGGCTATGTTAACTGCAAGGGTAAAAAAGACGGTGGAGAGAGAGAGAACTCCTCCTACTATATATTAGGCATGAAGTGGGTGGCTATGAATTTTCAGGATTAAAGGGACTAATCAACATGTATGTCTGTGTCTATATACACAGTCCTGTGGAAATATAGAAAAGCATACATGCCGTGTTACTGCAACTGTATATATGTTTTAATATATAGGAACACCTTGGGAATTCCAAAGGGCTTTCTGAGATGAGGAAGGTAGTTTCTGGTGCGAGGTGCTAGCAATTTGGGATTTGCAAGCAGGATTGAAATAAATATTCCTTGTATGATTTATTTTAAAAAGTAAAAAACGGGCATAAAAGACCATCAGAAGCTGAAGGTCCTTCTGGGCAAATGCTGTACCACCTGATCTTCCACTTCTTAAGAAATTCGGAAGCCAAAATCAGGCCACGAATGAGGGCCAAATGCAGTGTCAGTATAAATCGTAAAGCTCCACTGATGTCCAGGTCCACCCTTAGTCTCCCTATGCTAAAAACAGTCATTTCTGCTGGTGCCAGGGGAGCCCAAACTGGGCCCTATTGTTTTTTTTTTCTTAACCTGTGATAATAGATTTCCTGTTTGACCTCATAGATTTTGACAAAACCCAGGCAAAACCAGGACAAAATCAGGAGTTTCTTTCCAAGTGGAGCCATCTGAGTGCAGCATACCCCTGACTGATACGGGGGCTTTGTAGTCTCTGGCTTCAGCTGAGGAAGAGATGGCTTCCCCTTCCACCAGTATGGCCATTGTAATGAGAACAGCCCAGTTAATGCACACAGTGAACTGGGCTCTCCTTTGCAGGGGTTAAACCGCCCCCAAATGTGATTTCAAGCCCTTAGAATTCAAATGCCAAATGCCGCTTAAAGGGAATGATTATTGTTTTCTCTCCAGATGTCATTCCCGTTCATCAGTCACAAGGACAAGCAGCTCATATTTTCCATTCTAGCTGTATTTACCAATAAAACTCGCTGCCAGTGCCAGAGCCTCCTTCCCTCAGACCCAGCTGAACACCACCTGCATGCCACCCCCGTCTTTCCTCCCCTTCTTCCACCTTAAAAGCAAACACTGTTCCTTCCCAAGTAGCAAAGATCCAGGACAAATGCCAGATGATTACACCTGCAATCTGTTCGCTTTAGGATTTTATTTTAGTTTCTGAGGGCATACGAGTACACACAGGGACGCGCGCCCGCAGAAATATCCCTAGCCTGAAGTTGAAGCCACCTGACTTTAACGGACTTGCTCTGAGCTGACACTGCTGAAAGAGAAACTATACACCAAGCGTACCCCAGACGACCCCCTCAAATTACTAGTTTCACACCATTCCCGAATAATCCCTTCTTTTCAACAATTACTGAAGACTGGGGATCAGTCAGCCAATTTACGGCGGATAAGTAGTAGGAGAAGTGGACTGGTTCTCACTTATCCATAGACCTCTTAGTACTACTCGAGCAATTAAACAAGCCTTAAATTGGATGCAATTGCAGCCATTTGGAGGAGAGCTGTGACGCATGTTTTGTAAAAAGTGTCTAAATAGGTATCACAGCCAAATCCCTTGGCCCCATCTTCTCTATGTGGGGAAGGGAGAGGGAAGAGAATTTTACATTGAACGCCAAAGTTTGCCATTAGCTACAAAATGTGTCCCTTCCCAAAATGGATCTAAAACCATTTTTTGGTGGAAAACGTTCTCCTATCAGGAAAAAAACCCAATGGTTTTGGCTAATGTTTCTGCTCTGCAAACTGTTTTACCATTCCAGCCTTTTGTTCCAATGAGGAATGGGAAGTAGTTTCAGAAGTGTTTAAATTACTCAGGGAAGGACTATTTCACATCTAGGTCTGGTGACTTCCACTCACGTCATCGGGCCAAGTTCAGACCATTCCACTAAAAGCAACGTGATTACCCATGGTACGAAACCAGTATGAGAGGACAGCTGGGGTGAAGCCCTTGTGTTGTCTCCTGTGTGCTCCCTGTCACAGACTTAATGGTGATCTGCTTGGGAACCTGACACAGCATGGCCCATCACGGAGCTGTCCCCCTAAAACCAGGATTTTCACAGGAAGGTTATACATTTAGGAGGCTTTGAATGACTTTTTGATTGCAAGGAAATATCATCCCTTTGGTGTGTATATTTTTGGATGCACTGTTGTGTACAGAAGGTAAAATCTTGGTGCCTGAAGATACACTTTCTCTCTCCATCTCTGCCATGGGCTGTCAGTTGGGAAAGACAAGGGGATTTTAGGGTTGTCTCTGCTGGCAGATACAGTATGTTCACTAGTACCATTGGCCTGTTCTCCAGGGCATGTGATATGGGAATGATAAGGCTGTTGCCTGGCTCCCATCACCGATCCCACCTCCAGCCCTGCCACGCTTGCCCAGGTGTCGCAACATGGCTTGAAAGATTTCTGTCTACCACCCAATTAAAGTGCTGGGAGAACAGCCTGGTTACGTACTTCTTGCAAAGCCCTTGAGCACCTTCCGATTGAAAGGAATTCTGAAAGTTCACTGTATCTTCTCAAATTAGCTTTCATCCTAGGAGCATTTTTGATTAGTGAATTTTGATAGTACTGGAAAATTGGCACAGCCATAGAGAATAGCACAATTTAAATACTTCTATTTCAGAAGTGCCACTTTTCCCATAAACATTGAAATTTGACTAATCACTGCTGGAACTCGTTGTTAACATTCAAAACCCGGAAAATACTCTTGCACTTGATTCCTCAGATAAACCTTATTCAAGGAGAACAAATTCCCCAATCACTACAAAACGGTAAAAAGAAGCTATTAATGCAGGACACCTGGGTTCTTCTAATGTTTTTGCGCTGCAACAAACTGTAGCTACTGATTATTGTCCGTTTGCCTTGCAGTAGGCACACTGGGACTGCAGCCAGGCTTAGGACCCCCTCGTGCTAAGTACTTTACCAAAACATGGAGAGATATGGACCTGCCACAAAACAGCTTTCAGTTTCACCGTGGTTGGTTGTGTGACCTTGGGCAAGTCGTGTAACTGCTCCATGCCTCAGTTTCCTCAGCTGTAAAATGGGAGGTGTGAAGTCTGTCACACTATGAGGATTATTTAGGCAACGTTGGTGAACTGCTTCAAGACCTTAACATCAAAAGCCCTTCAGTGGTGTTGGGCAGAGCAGGACAAAGCAATGCATCATGTCACCTTTCCCCTGTCTCCACGTAGCCCAGCAGAGACGAAGAGGCAGGCTGATCTGAATTTGGGTTTCTCAAGGAAGACTAGCACAACCCACACAAGACACCACGCTAAGCTTTTGGGGAGTGCTTTTCTTCTTCCCTGAAATGCTCCGCTCTCTCTTTAGAAAGCAGTTGGAGAAGTCAACCGAGAAGCCAGGGATTTAGCACAGTCCTGTGTAGTCATGGAGTCAGAGAAAGCAGAGATGGAAAGAGCACATGGGTCATCAGGTACATTCCCAAGAGCCCATGCCACAGGCATCCCTGTGTCTCATTGTCCCACTCTAAATCCTGACTGGTTGGAAATGTTCCAAAGAAGGGGTTGGCTCACCCCAGACCCTCTTGATCGGGCACATCAGACAGAAATAATGGTCTATGTTTTCCTAGCAAGCAGTACATTTTTTGTTAACTAAGCTTGAAACTTTGTCATGCCCATGCCTTGAATCTTGCCTTATTAACCAAACAGCCCATTCTGGACCCAGGTCATTCATCTGAAGTTGTCCTTCCAGTGCCATTCTGACCCAGCGTGGCTTGCAGGTGAAGATACCTGTCCACCCAAGTTAGGATCAAAGATCTGGAGAGGTTGGCTCCTTCCTAGGTCACTTCTGCGCTTGAGCCATCCTTACTGGGGGTCTAGAGAGACTGGGATCCAAATTAGACCCCCAAAAGTAGGTCTGAATGAACAAGGAAAACTACTTCAAGTCCTGCCACAAGCAATTCCTTTTCTCCCTCACTTTTCAACTCCATTTCTAGCTTCTGCCAGCAAGCTGCACACGTGGCGCTTGGGAGATTCAAGGATTTCCAACAACCCCTGCTCTGAGCTCGCCAAGAGAAGTGGCCGAGGGCAGACCCGACCCTCCTCTCATGTCCAGCAAGTGCATTTCTGCCAGTCTCAGTGGCATTGCCCTTGATTTGGTGCAATGCCGCCGAGAGCAGGGGCAGGCTGCTTGTCAGCAGCTGTCTGAAGAGCTACGGTGGTTTAGATGGGATGGGCTGACAGGTGTCAACACGATGCAAAACTGGTGCTATTAACTTGGCATAGAGTGCCTGCAAGTCTCTTCTTTTTCTTTTTTGATCACCAAGCAATTACCTTACGCATGGGAAGCCCATTGTTTATAGACAGTGTCTGTAGCGACTTCTCGTTTCACAGGAGGGCTCCAAGTATGTACTCCGTCTTATCCCCCAGCTCTTCCTCTAATTTCTATGTCTTGGAGGGCGAGGTGTGCATGCGTGTGTGTGCTTGAGTGTGAATTTATGAGTGAAAGAAATAGAGCAAGGGCCAACCCAAATATTTAGTGCAGTGGAGGTTTTGACGGAGTAAGGAGTGAATGAGAAGCCCGGGCTAAGACCTCGGAGAACCAGATGTGCAGATTTTGATCTCCGCCTGAGTCTGGTGGGACTTCTGTAAATCCATCAAGATCATTGTCTGTGTCCAGGACAATTTCTTCTCTGGGCTCCCGGGGAGGGACAGATTGAGATATTCAGGGCAGGGCTCCGCAGGGGGATGAGATCAGGCTCGCTGAGCACCTTTGACTTCCCCTGGTTTAGTGGAAGCTGAAGGCATCCAGCACATCCCAGGAGGCAGCCCATGTGAAGTTGCGCCCTGTTTACACTTGTTGCGCCCTTCTTTACACTTGTGCAAGCATGTTGCACATGGCAATATGTGGTCGTTTTGATTTAGGAAGGCTGTTAAAAAGTGCCCAAAGTGCTAGATAAGAGCTCGCAAAATCAACGTACCCCTTAAAAGACCAAATTCTGGTCTCGATTTCACCAAGGCACCGGCCACCCTGCGTGAACCCCACTATCTTTTCTGGGGATGCCCTGGTTTTTCTGCCGTCAGCGAGGCCAGAATTTGGTCTGGCCCCACCTGCCCCTCATTAACTCCAAAAAAGCCCTTTCTGTTCGTTGACGACGGCTATGTGAGGGCAGCGACATTTCAATTCTCAAAACCTTGTGGTGCCTTTTCTTGTGGTGCTTACCCTTCGCAGGACTTCAGTCAAGGCAACCACTTGCATCAAACAGCAACGCCAGTACTTTTCCTCTGTATTACGTGCCAGTGCAGTAACAGACTTTAATGTATACATATATAAATATAGATATATAGATATATTGCTATAGTTATAATAATATACACATAATTGAGGTTCTGATGCCACTGTATGGGGAATGGACCATTCCTCTGCAGGATTATACACTGCTCGAGTGAAACCAACAGCTCAACGTCCTGTAAAGCGTTACAACCTTGGCAAGGAGCTTCTCTTTCCCGCCTTCATTTTTCCGGCTCCCTTTTCTCCTCTCCGCTCCCAGAAACGCACTCTGGCGAAAGCGGCTGTTTCGCACTGTAGCAATTTCTCCAAATAGCTCTCCCCATCGCCAGCACATGCCACAAGGCGACATCTTCCTCTTGCTGTGGTATGGGGAGGTCTCCCCTTGCCGTGAAAGGAGGATGATGGGGCCGGCGGGGCGGCATCCTGGGGCGGCATCCCGGGGCAGCATCCTTGCCTTTTCTTTGCACCGAGGTGATGCAACCCACTGGGTGGCAAGCGGCGTTATTCCCCCGCTAGCGAAACCATCCCGCTGGCGAGCCTCTCCATCTCACCTTCCCCAGCGAGACACCAGCTTGGTGTATTCTTCTTTTTTTTCCTCTTCGGATGCTCGGTTTCCCACGCTGCTCCGAGCGAGCCGAGCGCCGCAGCCCTCGCTGGCGGGGAGGAGGGAAGCTGTTGGCGGTTGGCTTTGCTCACGTGAGTAATTCTGCCTGACTTCAAGGGGGGGGACGACTTCTTTTTGTCAAGGGACTGCTGGGTTGGGTCAATCGTCACCTTATCGTTACCTTTGAAGTATTGCTGAAACTACAGACAGATGATAGAACAGATGTTGAGTGAAGGTATTTTCTACTAAAGGGAACAACACCAATAATACTGTAAAAGGTGCTAGAATCAAACCTCATTTTATATACTTTGGTTCTTAGAGAAAAAAAAAAAACCACAAAAATACACAGAATTCTTCCTGTGCAGCCTTACTGTAGATTGTTATAACCAACTCTTTATCCAAAAAAAAAAAAAAAAAAAGTGAAAAGGTTAAAAAAGGACAAAAATGAAGCGATCCTGTATAAAGTGTAACAAATATGACTTTCCTATATAAATGTAAATGATCAGACATATATTAAAATGCACTTGAGGCAGGCAGCAAGCATGAAAAGCTTTTGAAGCATCCTTTTTAATGCACAACACCTGTCTTTTTTCGTTCGGCTTGTGCAAGAGGGAATGTGCCAAGTCACTTTTATTTCCTTTTAATTCTGCTTGTGATTTTGGGGAAAAGGAAAGAGGGGTGGAAAGAGGGTGGGAGGTTTAGCTGGAATAGTCACGTCAATTTTTTTTTTTTTTTAATTTTGTTTTGTTGTTAGTTTGTGACATTGGTGACAGTGTTTGGATTCACACTTCATTTCTCAAATGCTTTTGAAAGCTTTGTTGCCTGCCCCAGGTGCCGAGCATAACTCTTACCTCAAGAACACTTACAAAAGAAGTCAATTGTTTTTTCCCATCTCTGGAAAATTAAAGCAAACAAATGACAACAACAGAAAAAAAAAAAAAAAAAGGCAAACAACCAGCAGTGAACGAAGGAATGAAAAATAAAATAGAATGAAGTCAAAGCAGAGGTTTGGTGATCAAACCGAGCCATTCTGGTGCTTTTCCCCTTTTTGTGTTGCTAATGATCAAAATTACATGAGATGGGCTTAGACAAGTTTGTGGTCTTAGGATGTAGCAAAAAATGTATTTAAAAAGAATACAAATTCGCATGGAAAAAACTCTGATGGAACATTTAAAGAATGGCTGTTTCAATGTCAGACGTTTAATGTTAGCATGTGTGTGTGCTGTATATACCTTTTCATGTGTGACATGTACAGTTGACTGAGGAAAAAAAAAAAAACATATGGAACCGAACAAAAAATAATAATCAAATGCTATTTTATCAGATGATGCACTTTTTCACCTTGATGAGAAGCCACTGTTCACAACTATGCAATCTTCCAGTTTCTCTCTCTATCTCCTCTCTCCAACCTCAAATTTCCCAACTATTTTCCATAACCTAAACCGTTTTTTCTTTTGTACAAAGAAACACAAAAAGTTCCAAACTCTGGTTCAAGGTGAGAGTGCTACTGTGACTTTTCTCAAACGATAAGAGCTAACAAACAGACAAACAAAAGGGGTTTGGTTTGGTTTTCTTTTTAAGAAAAAGGAGGTTCGGACATGACCCTCTTTATGTTCTCTAAGTGAATTGATGTTTTCTACATGTGCCAGGCTTCTGTTGACTGTTTTTGGGTTTGGCTTTGTTTCTTGGTTCATTTTTCTCTCTCTTGGGTTTTAGGATTTTTTTTTTTTTAATCGTTTCCTTATGTACTTCTTTTCTTTTTTACTTCTGGTTTTGTATTGTAGGTATTGGGGATGTGAAGATGAAGGTGAAATTTGGCTTAACTTCAAGTGTTTTAGTACATGTGTGTGCTATATGTATATAGTTTTCTACATAGAAAATTTTACGCGCTTTTTAACGCACTTTACGACTTGTATGTACAAAGTTGTCTATATAGAAAATGTAGTGAGTGTCACCCAGCCTTCAAAGAAGAGAGTTTTGATTAAGAGGAGTTAAGATGTTTGAGTATCTCACGCGCACACGCGCGTGTGTGTGTATTATATACTATATTATATATTATAGAAATATATAATAGCGTATGTCCATGTTAGGGTGTGTATAATATATACACACATCCAAACACATGATCATGCCCATCTATACCATAACATTAGAGGGTTTGTATTTCTTTGAGGTTTTCAAGATACAGTAAATAGCCTGGCTCTACTGGGTAAACTTCTTCCCTGTCCTTAGACGAAAGGTAGAAAATTGTTCTCCCCTGTTATTCACAGTGCATATTCCTGGGGGAGGGAGGGGGATTTAGCCTTTATAACCTTTCTTTTCCCACCCCAGTTTGCCAGTGGGTGAGAGTGTTGGTGAGGAAACAGGGTCGTCCAGTGATGAGCTCAGGAAACCACGAGACCACGCGATGTGGCTACCACATCCCCTGCCCACCACCCACTCACCATGCAACTTAGAGCGCATCACTCCCACTTCTCTGTGCCTGTCAAACTGGGGTTACTAAAGCTTACCAAGCCTTCAAGCACTTTGCACTCATGGTCCCTCTCTGCAAATTCCGCAGGGTCCCCTTCAATACCAGTGGGAGGTGATTTGGGCCAGTTTACAGTGAGATCTTCACCAACCTACCCCTTGTCATCCATCTCTCTTCTGTTCAGGAAGCCCACTGCTGCCGCGTTGGGCCATGCTTTGACCTTCATTCCCTCACTATCACATTTTAAATGAGCATTGTTGTGCTTCTCCTTCCTTCCACTCAAGGCTTCCCCATCCTTGAGAGCCATGGCCCACCATGCTAACACTCTTCACATCCTTTTATCAGACTCTCCTCCGCCATGGTGCCTCCAGGCACTAAAACAACTTGGCAAAGGGCAAAACCCTGGGCCTCTGCCATTAGCCCACTCTTGGCCTACAAACTACAGACCTGGTGGTCTTGACCCTTACGGGTCCCTTCCAACTTGAGATATTCTGTGATTCTATGACCTCAAGTTTCTTGGGGTAGGGCAGATGAAACTCCATTTCTGACTCATTGGGCACTTGATTTAGTGAAGCTTTTCCATGTGACCAAGGGACAGCTGGGGCTGGGTATCACACACAGCTGTGGATACAGAAAGGGTCCTCCCTGAAGCCAGCAAAAGTGGGAAGGATGAGGGGAATGGATCTGTGGCATCTCTTCCATGTGTCAGTGGGGACACAAGTGTCTACATCAGTCTGTGGCAGCATGGGTGCTTCTTTCAGCCAGTCTTTTGCACTTGAGTCCTTAACAAGAACTTCATGTCAGCCGTCCTACTGAAGTTAAAGCCACATTTATCTGAAAACAACCGTAGTGTAAAAGCTGGGGACAGTCTTCCCTTCTTACATGACCTATGGCTGCAGTTGTTGGCAGACAGTTGGTTGATCTGTAAATCCAGGTGGGCTCAGAAACCTCCTGTGGGTGCTTCATGTAACTCAGTTCTCTAGAAAGCAGCATTCATACCTAAATAACTTATTGCAGGACACCTCCCTCAGCCTTACATGTTACAGATTGTCTGTTTAACGGTATAATATGTAACACAGCTGTATTGCCTCAAGTGTCTACATATCTGCTCTTCCTGCACAAGTGTGGGTGCTTCCATCTACCTGCGCTGACAGGTTTTAGTCTCTGGTTGTGGTTGATGTTTGCAAGGAGCTGTAGTTGTCCCTTGGACTTGCCATTAGGATGCGGGCATCTGTGGGCTGTGTTAATAGTTAATCCCGCACAAGTCAAAGACAGTATTTCTCCCCCCTGACTCCCTTTAAGGCAGAACACCTAATTTCCTTCCCTGAAAATGTAGCGCTGAGAGGTGCCCACCTAAGGAGGCCAAGTGGAGTCATCCTCTGCCCCAATTAGCAGCTTGTACTGAAGCCTTAAGGAAAAAGATGAAGATACTTTTCTAATTGCTAGGTTCAGCAAATAGAGGAACCAAAAGTGCAAGTTTGACTCAATCCATTATCTTGCAGCTAAAATCTTCTAAATTCATACGCCCCAGTTTCTCAAAGGGAGTAACTTGCAAAGTCTTCTTCCTCTCCACCAAGAAAATCTATGTAAGGGAAAGAAATATGTGGAGGATGCTTGGCAATATATTCTTTCTCTCCAGGTTACTCAGACCCTTCAAAGCAAAGCAAAGCACCCATCAGAGTTAAAATAAAAGCAGAGCTGTGTTTCAGTTCGAAATGCCTTTTTGTGATATGAAGAAAGAAATCTTTAAGAGTGAGTTTGGCAAACAGCAGGAGAGGTTCATTTTGTGGGCAAGCATAAAGCCACTTGCAGCTTTCAGACACTAAGAGAGCATATTTCTTGATACCACACGCATACCCTGGTTGGGGATGTTTGTTCAAAGTACTTTGCCTGAGCATGGGATCCAACCCTCTAATTTAGCCAGAAAAGCTGGGTATCCAGCAAGTTATCAAGGTCCCTTCCATACTGAAGAGAGACAGCAAGATATCTCCAGGTAGGGATTCATCCTGCTTGGTTTCCAGTTTAGATCTGTTCTGTGCCCTTTAGCTGGTTACATATAGGTGAGTTGAATCCCACCAAAAGTGGACAGGATTTACCATGCTTCCAAACCATGGCTTACCGTGCGGCTTGTCCTCTTTCCGCTCTGCCAACGAACATTCAAATATCTCCTTCAGCATAGCTCCATGCTTGCTCAGGAGCCTCTAACCAAGTGGCACCTTCACATCAGGCAGTCCCCTCCCAGGACTGAAGGGTATCAGGCTGCAATTCAGAGTGGGAACCGCTCAAGAGAGGGGGGATTTGATTTTCTTTAGTGTTACACACTTCCTGTGACAGTCTTCTGGTCACTCTAGGGGTTCACAAAAACACCTTGAAAATTAATGCACGAGCAAAAACCTGTGTGTTTTCCTAAAGGATAAGGGCATTCTTTGGCTAAGTGAAAAGGAAAAAGTAAAATCTGAGCTACAACAGTGACTTGTTTAGTAGATTCACACAGCGAGCTGGTAACAATCGCATTGGCTTCTTCTCCTGCTCATTAGCAATCTGTTCTTGTCAATTCTCCTCATTTTCTTTAATTCAGCCATGACATTGTAAATGACATGAAAATAAAGCTCAGATTGCCACTGTTTGCAGGCACCCTTTCTACCTTTGCAAGAAGATGAGGAGATGTTCGAGCAGCAGCAAAGGGGCTGCCTAGCCCAGAGCTTCAAACTTCTTTTTGTCTGTGTTTCAAGTAAAGCACCTGAGAGCTCCTGACATTCCTGATAATATGTGACTCCCATATCCTGGGATATGAGGGTGTCATGCCCTTCCTTTGCTGCACATGTCACCTCATGGATGAGGCTGGTCCAATGGCCCAAAGAAGAGCTTTTACCAACCATTCCTATGCTTATTGGAAAGGTTTTCCTGTATCCAACCTGGTTCCCCCTTGCTATAGTTAAACCCACTGCTTTTCATCTTCATGTCTTTTCTTCTGTGGAAGCACCAGGTACATATTGTCCTGCATTGATAGACTAAATTTAAAAGCTGGGAAGCCCAAGGCTATTCCAAATCCCTCCCAAGATGTTGTGATGAGAATTAACTGAAGAGCCCCAGTCATCCAGGTGCCTTAAAAGTCTCCTTTTGAGAATGCAGACCAAGCAGCTAGATCCCACCAGGTACCAACACCGGACACACCAACGCCCGGTCGCTTCAGTGGTACCGTTTTTCTTGCCACGTATCTGCTGTTGCTTGTAAAGAGCAACAGAATCCATCAAGGGGCTGCCCTTCTACCGAAGCCTTGTTTCGTTGGCCATCGTCAACAAGCCCAAGCCGGTATTCACGAGCATACGTTGGTGAATGTAGCCTCAAGCGTTCCCAGGGTGTGCTGCTTCCCCTTGGCCATCAGAAAGGGAGGGGAAATGGTTTGTCTTTCTTTTGCTTATGTTCAACCCCAGTAGATTCCCCTACTGTAGAGTCCATCCTTTTTTTCTGCCCTCGTGCACTACTAGTACCCCTAGAACACAGGCTATTTCTCAGAGCTGTTTTATCAACATTAAAAGTCATGAAAAATCAATGGAAAATTTTCCCTTGGAGATTACTAGTTTGTAGGAAACGCTTCTGATTTACTTTCCCCTTTCCTCCCTCCTTTCCAAATGACATTATTTCTAAATGGGCTCTAATATCAATATCAATATCAATGTTAGTAGGATCCATTGATTAAGCTGTGAATCAAAGCTCACTGCTGTGTTGAATATACATATGTTAACGACAGTTGCGTTAAGCCAAATTTAGCAGCTGGATTCTTCAACATCCCTTTGTTTTGTATCTACCTCACTATGATTTCTTTAATTTCTTGTGATTTAGTGTTGTATACAATGTCAGAGGTGATATGTAGATAAAAATATATATATATATATACAAATATATATTTTTTGCTTTGCAATAAAGCTCAAAGCTATAACACGAATATTCATAAAATGTCATAATCTTTATTGTAATGTTCCCTTCTTAGTTGTAAAATCCTGTCTGGATCCTATTTTCCTGTACACTAGAATTGATATTGTGTTCATGAGTGAATGGCTATTATTTCTGTTACTTTTCCATTTAAGTGATATTTTTGAGATGTGAGATAGACACCAGAATTGTCAAATATGAATTGGTTTACTTTTTCTCCACTGCCCACCCCCACCCCCCACCCCCGCAAATACAGCCTGTTTGTAACTGGAATCAAACAGCAAAATTGAAAGAAAATGATTTGCAGTCCTGATCTTTCAATTTTGGTTTGTCTGGTCTTAACATTAAATTTGGTAGGAGGCAGAGAGGGAGAAAAAAAAAAGAGGGGCTATTAGGATTGATGAAAGAAAAATATGTTCAACTGTTTCCATTTGGGTGAATTAATTCTTTGAAATAATTGAAATGTGGCCCTTTCCTGAGCATGGGGACCACACTCGTCAAAATCAACTCTCGCTGTTGAGAAGTTGTGTGCCTAATGGCAGTCACTGACCCAGAGTTACTAATCCAGGTCCTTACTATGGGAATGGAGAGAGACAAAAATTTCCCTAGGACAGTTCACCCCATGCTAGACACTTGTCTTATGTGGGATGCATCTCCTTCGGGATGGCGGTCTCTCCCCGTCTCTGTGGACGGAGCTGAGAAGATGAGCTCACATTAGATACTTCAACTTTATGGGCTAAAACCAAGTTTAATGACTCCCATTGTCAGCGCACAAATATCATCCTGGCAAATGAAAACTGTCTCAGTTTTCGGTCATGTGCATTATTCTGAGCCACATGGTACCTTGTGCTCTGTCAATGGAAAGAGTGAGGAAGGTGGGAGCTCCTGGTACAGCGAGCAGGACTTTGCTTACTTCTTCTATGCCCATGTGGTGGAAAATGTCCTTGGACTGGGTGACTAAGCAGCAATGCCGTAATGTCCAACACCTGGCACAGAAATGCTGGTTGAGTCCTACAGCATGGGGAGGAGCGTCAGGGAGGACTGTTGAGGTGGACGGGACCTCTCATTTGTTTATTCCCAGTAAAGCCTTTCCAAGAGCCTCACAGCTTGATCCTGCCACCTAAAATATGAGGGGACAAAGCCCACATCTGCCCAGTGCAATGCTTCCTCAACTCCCACACTGCTCCTGTAGGTTGGAATTAGAAAAAAGCATCAAGACCCAAATGCCGAGACTCTTTGTTTGATTAGAAAACATTTCCATGGATCTGAAGCATTGACTTTACTGGGAGCAGAATGAGGGGAATCCTCTGCATTTCCTCTCCATCAGACTGCAGGGAAGCTAATATTTTCCCCCGTTGCTTTGTCAAAGCAAACGAAAACTTAGTGACCAGAAAGAATTGGACACAAATGGAGTATGACATATTTTTTTAAAGCGGGGAGAAAAAAATACCATTGAACTTAAATCCAGCTATTCCATCTGGGGAAAAAAAAAAAACAAAAAAAAAAAGGAAAGATGCAGGAAATGAAACCCAAACATTAATAAATCTCAAATAAATCTCAGTGGAGAAAATGTTAGTGGGTTTTACCTAAAGCACAAGACAGGACTGCAAAACATGTATTTAGACTCGGTTTCACGAGACCCCTTCTGCGTAGTCTTCGCTCTAAAATTGGCACAATTGTTCAGTACAAACAGCATTTTTTTCCTCATTCTGATCTGGTGTCTGTACAAATCTGGCTTGGTTTTTGGTTTGTCTTTATTATTTTTGTTGCCTGTTCCCAGCTATTTCTATTTTTATGGTGTAGTATTTTGTCTATATGGAATGAAATACAGATGTGTTCATGAAATTGTATAGCAGATGGAATTACAGGTTGGAGTCGATATGAAAAAAAAAAAATCTAACAATGAGAAAAATATCTATATGAAAAGTATGCTTCCAAAGTGTGTGTTTGAATTTGAGCATTTTGTCATTCTACTGAGCTTTTTGAAAGGTTTATTTTGAAATAATGAGACTTTATGAAGGTTGAGGGTTTTGAGATACCAAAAAGCACAATTATCGTTAAACTGTTATAATTTCATTGAGGTTCCATTATGTTATTTCATGCTTTGCCTATCTGAACATTCTAAACCCAGAATTTTGACGTGAAATACATTATACTTTATATCTGTTCATTAATCATCTTGCATTAGGCAAAAGGGAGAGATGCAGCAGTTTCATTTCTGCTCAGAAATCACGCAGAATTCCTGGCCTTATTTGTTCTTCATTTGCTTTAAAAATAGGATTGAATTTTGTACTTAGTAGTTATTCTCTTTGAGACCTACTGTAAAGTGAAAAAGGTTTCCTTTTAACTGAGTGGCAAAGAGTCTATGCAGTAAAGGGAAGAGACAGCTTGGTTTTTATCACATCTGCAGTGAAATGTGGTTTTGGAAGGACTAGGTCATTGAAATCACTTGTGG
The DNA here is from genome assembly GCA_013396915.1 of Stercorarius parasiticus. NCBI lineage: Eukaryota > Metazoa > Chordata > Aves > Charadriiformes > Stercorariidae > Stercorarius > Stercorarius parasiticus. Next base: position 282,172 of record VWZL01004866.1, read on the forward strand.
ATCTGATTTGGTCACGTTGAGAAATGTTAGCGAGGGGGCAGGTTTGTCCTTGTTGTACTCCACAGCTACAGGCAAAGGCACTGGATAAAGCAAGTGTCCGAAGTAGTGTTAACGGTGTCCTCAGATGTTCAGCGGGCTGGTGGGTTGTTTGATGAAATTGGAAAGTCTTAAGCATTTATTTTTCTTCACCTCTTTGTCTGAAAGGAGCTCAGATTTTCTTTCCTTACTCTCCCAAGTATTTCCACTGATGCTAATGGGATTTTTTGGCTTTGTTCATGGAAGCATTTTCTTGTCACATCATCCTGTTTCTTTTTACTGTGGTCGTATCACGATGATTTGTTAATGCTGTCTTCAAGGTTTTATGTCCTTCTGTAGCATCAGGTCTGCTTTACTGAGAAGCTCTGTGTGTCTCTTCCATCATGTGCAGTATCTCTGTGGAGGAAAGAGTGTTTCTTCTAGCTTCATGATCACTGCTGCGCTCTCTGCTCTTTTCAAGGTGGTAAGACCGTTGGCATGCATTGGTGAGAAGGGTGTGCTATTTGAGCGGGAGTTGCCTCTCTGTTGATACAATAGCATTGTGAATGTCTTCTGCTGTCTCACTTACTAAAGAGAAGATTTGGGTAAAGGGTTGAGCAGGCTTTGCCAATGGAGCCCTTACAGAAACCAAGACTCATTTGATGTAGATCAAGGGTCTCTCCTGAGACTCCTTAGGCAGCAGAGCACTGACAGACACTTTCAATTCTGGGACTCTGTTTTGTTTTCTCTCAGTTTTCTCCTAAGATTTGGAGGCACAGAGCCCTGCAGAGAGTCAGAGTCGGCTAACTCACGGCTCAGGTCAAGTCAAGATGGTTGGCAGCAGGTGAGGGAGATGTCTGTGCTATTAAGATGCAGACTTGTGTCTGAGGTATGAAGGTGAAATCATGCTTTGAGGACTTCTGGGCCACTAAATGGCTGTATGGTTGGGCATCAGGACATGCCCAGGCTCATATGCTAAAGGGGAGACCAGTGCACCATCAGAAGATCCTTCAAAAAATATCAGAGCTTAAAATAGATATAAAATGTACTGCAATTTGAAATCCTTCTCTGAAATATGGACTTACTTAGCAAAGGGGACTAAGGACATACTGCCTGAGGTGGCAACTGTGTACGTCCATTCCACTGGCAGGAAAAGGTGGTTGTTCAAACAAGTGATGGATCATCTGAAACCTGAAGAGAATTAGCCTGGAATCACCAAAGTGGTCATGCCACCCAGCCCACAGTCCTGCCTGACCATAACTTGACTAGATGTACAAGGAGGAGGTGTAAGGCTGGTAGATGCTGAAATAATAATCTTCCCCCTACTCAGTGGGCCCATCCCATCTCTGAAGCTGGCTTGAATCGCAAACATGTACTTTGAATTACTTTTCTGAAGTGATAATGACATTAGCTGTGAGGACACTCAGCTCTTCTTGGTGCCAGTCCCTCTTTGGATCATTAGCTCAACACCGATGACATCACTTGGCAGTGAATTTCTTACAGATCTGCCTGGGCACCAGATGAGCGTTGTACTCCCCAGCCAATTTCAGTCTTCAAGACGAACAACCAAACTACCTGGCTGGTGGATCTGCTTGGGGTCTCATCTCATGATCTAGGATGCTCTTTATATACCACTGAAATGCAGGGGGGGGGAGTTGAATAACATTTGGATGTGCTCTGAAGATGTAAAAGCTCTAGTCTTGATAAGAGCCACAGATTATTATCCCATTCCTCCTGGGCTCCTTGTCTACATCCACACTAATAAATTAAACAGCATGGGACCTCGGTACAGGCACTGGCACTCAGCTGTCAATATTGTTCAATTGTATGTGAGGTCCTTGGCATGATTTTGGCTTGGGACAGCTAGCATTGACCCAAACAATCTCCTACCTGAGGATTTAGCAGGGGGTCTGGAGGCAACAGGCGCTTTGGTTGTGGGCACCCCATCTTGGAGGCTAAGGGAGACTCTCACAAGGAGAAAGAATGGGCCCTGGCAGTGTTTTCTTTATTAGACGTTCAGGTAACATGAACCTCACCAGCTGCCAGTTAAATGGCATGACAAGCCATGGTGTGATAGTCAAGAGGAGGTAGTATTAGACCAGACCTGCAACCAAGTCCCTGCTTAATAAGAGAGACAAGGTTCGAGGGAGAGATCATATCTTTTACTAGAAATATATATTTTATTATTAAAATACCTCTCCCTTTAAACCATGCCTCTTGTATTACCTTAGACTGTGCCAGCTACCAAAATGTGACTCGGAAGTGTTTAGAAATGTCTAACAATGGATTTTGTCTCAGCATCGTCATTCTAGCGTTAACAAACTTTTGTGGCCCTTTAAATCCTTGTGGCCTGCACCCTGTTCTTATCCCAGGGTACACACCAAAGCCAGAGACTTCAACTCTGCAAGGTGCCAAAGGTTTCTTATTAAATCCAAAAATACCATCCCTGCTTTCCGTGGAGCTGAGGGGATCAGTATGTTCCAGGAAGAGCCCAGAATTTTTTTGCTCCATGCCTTCCCTTTGTTATCCTGCCAACAGAGCCTCAAGGACAGCATATGGCCTTATTACACTTGCTTTTTTTAAAAAAAATAAATTCAGACTCCACAGTGCTGCATGAGTTTTAATGGTGTAAAATGTGCTGTGTTTATGTGCGTTTCCCTCCGACAAGCAAGATATTTCTGCAGAATTCAGCAGCTTCAGAGCTGGCTGCATTTTCTTGCAATAATTCCTTATTTTTTCAGGCTAGGGCAATGATTGCTTCCCCCCAGTCCAAGACTGGTTTAAAATGTAATTGTTTGCCTTCTTCCCAAAATGCTTCCTCAGCTCCAGTGATCACTAGGAACTCGGCCTTGGGCTTTCTCAAAACTCATAGCCAAGAGAGCTGAAAGAATTTGCATCAAGTGAACCTTGGGGAAGCGTTCGGCATGGCAACTTGAGATTGGGTTAAGAGTTCACAGATTTGGTAAAGCAGATGGCTGCACATCTCTCTGGCTCACTTGTATTTGCTTGCTCTGTCAGGTCCTGTATTCGGTGCATCAGATGCTTTCGCATTATTACTTTTTTTTCTATAAATATGAAACTTTTTTATGGGAGACAGCAAAAGCATTTGCTTCTTCTTACATCATGACACAAGCAACCTTGATTGACATCAGCCAAATACAGGTAATTCAAACAGCGGAGATCACCCATAACACTTTATTGGAGCAGTATGTTCCTTTCTCAGGAAAAGAAGAGCCTGGTTTACATGGAGCAAAAAGACAACTGAAATGAATCTAGTATTAAATATTATACCAAATTGTATAATTTTTAAAAATGGAGAATTTCAAGACAACGCAGGAAAGAGCGCTTGGCATCAGTGAGGAATACAGATGAATGTAGATAACGTCAGTGCCGTTATCTCCACATTGCTGATGTACAGCATCGCTACTCTGACACAACCCTTTCAGTCATGCCTTTCCCCGCATCGAACTATTCGGCTGAAATTGCCAATGGAGATGTTCCTTGGAGCCCGCTGTTGCTTCAGCCTTCGTGATGGGATATTGGGACATTGGACAAAAATTCTTTAGCCCTGCTGCTCCATCCATCAGCACTGCAACTTCCAGCCTACTTTCTTTGAGATACATTTGATGTACCAGGTAACTGAAGAAACGATTCTCTGCTCACTTCTCATTTGGTCTAATCTGAAAAACTGTTTAAGCAATGACTAAAGTCTAGTTATTTTCATGTCCCATGGCTACCTCCATAGCTTATTTTGCTACTTGAGGAGTTCCAGAAGATACGTCCCTCAAACTTGCAAGCTTTAGCAGCCCAGTGTGCAGTCAAGAGGTTCTTCCCCTCGCTGTGTCCAGGCTGTGTTATCATGGTAGGATCTTAGGTTGCTTGCTTTTGTAGGCACTAATAAGGACCCTATGAGAATACCCTGCCATTTTAGTTCCTTGAAAATTTGTCTTAGCAGCAATAACGTAAGTTTTTAGTACATGGTTTATTTACTATTCTCTCTTAAGGTATCTTTCGTCTCCATCACCGTAACAATTAGTCACCCCTCTGTACCTTATGTGGATACATGTGAGGCAAGATATTGGTACTCAGTCATTCTCCCAGAGTAATTTTATTTCTTCCCCTTGCTCTCTAGCAAGAACTGAAAAGGTCTCCCACAGAGCTCCAGTAGGAATCTCTGAAGTTCTAAGGTTTTGACTGAGCCTCCACTAGAAATAGGATCTCTTCCATGTAAGTGATTCTTGGTCCTTGAGCTTTCTGTTTGCTCCAAAACATTCGGGCTGCTTTGGGAGGCAAAAAAAGATACAAAACCCGGTAACTTTTGCAATCTAAGGTGATATTCATCTCACCTGATTTTAGACATCTACAGTGTGGATGCCCTGCATGAGTAGATTAATGAATGGAGGCCACTTTTACAGCCTGTAGAAATGAATGTGCGCTTCTGGGATGCAATTCCTGTCACCGTAAAACAGCTGCCCACACTTTGTCAGATGAATCATGTCCTAGAAATGTCTGTGTCTGTCTTGACTTTAGAAGAAGTCCAAGACACTAACTCGAATACAAGCATCAATCTCTGTTCAGATAATGAGGTTCCCAGTGTCTCAAGACCAAAATCAATTTTTAAAGCGTACTCTGCAGCCTGCTTACCTGTCAAGGTGATCTTCTGTTTCTTACACACTTTATGGGTGTGGAAGGAAAAGAACTTCTTGCGTTCAACATTATGAGTCAAGTTGGTGACATTACAATTTCTGTTTCTGCAAAACATCTCATTGGAACCTTTATGGCCAGTTTACACCTTATTTGTATGGTAGCACTTCCAGACAATCTAGTTTTCATCTTCTTCCCCAACTCAGGGTTTCAGTAGAGAAGTGTCACCTGCTGAAACTCTAGTCATTTCAGTCTTGGTCATCTATCTTGGTCATAATCTCACCAGACTTGGTCATAGTCAATTTTGCTTAGCTTGTTAATTCAGATAAGCTTGCAGCATAAGGTAGCACAGCCTTAAACAGCTGAGATTAGCTTGCCAAGCCCCTCCAAAGGGGCACTGTAAGGTCCTTCAGCACCTCTTCCAGATTTTTACTGCACCATATAACAACAATTCAAAGGCGTGAACTGCAATGTCTGCTGCCTTACAGTTGGAGTGGAAATCTTTCCGTTTACCCATCTCTCTTGCACAAAACTGACATCTTTTTCTGGCAGAACAAATGGCATCATTTGTTCTCATCTTCCAGAGGTTTTAGTGGAGTAACATCAAGGATCCAGTACTGAGACAGTCCCTGTGCACAGATCTTGCAGATTTCTTTGTAGGCACCTTGCTGGAATCTCGATGCTGTGAGCTGCTGCAGCAATCGGTGTCCTTGCATGACCCAATGAACAAAATGCATTCGGTTCCCAAAACCACTGGCTAAGACTGCAGTGAAAGGCTGCACACAGGTGACTCAACTGGGAAAAGAAACTACAGGTGCATTTAGATGAGAGGAACTGGTCTGACACCTGTTGTGGAAAAGAAGCTGTGACGCCTTGGCATGAAATGAAGGAGCAAAAAATTAAAATAGCTGTTACTCCAAGATGGAGTTCAAGACGGAATAGAACAGCATTGAAATGTGCTTTAGAAAATCCAAAGCTCCACGCATTTTTAAGAGCTCGGAGAGAATGAGTATTGCTGGTAAGATTCACTTTATCTGACTTAGATAACTAAAAGTTAACTCTCCAAACTCAAGTTAGTGCTGCTCAACTTTCTCTTTGATTCTCGGAGAATAATACTCACCTCTCCTAGCAGAGATATCTAAAGTAGGAGAGATGAATCAGTCTCTGGAAATGCCTATTTCTTGCCACCGACTACAAAAGGAGCCAAGGGTGATTTTTCTAACACAATGTGGAGATCACAAGCTATTTTCACTAGTCACGCAGCAAATTCCTCCGTGTAAGAATGAGGCAACATTTCTGCTGTCCTTCTTCCACCCACGATTCATCAGAGAAGTTCAGACATTATCATCCAAGGGGCAAAACCACTGTAGAGGGTAGAAATCTTTGTTGTATCCTAGAATAACAAAGCCTGCTCCTCTCAACTAGCCTCAGAGTCTCGCATCCCAAAGTTTTACATAGTCTAATTTTAAGCAACTTGGCTTATCAGACTTTGATGACTTTTCTAGCTCAGGAGCTTGTGCTTTAAGTATCTGAGTATTTTCTGGGTAGGCAGTAAGGAAGTCTTCATGGACATTCTGACTTTCCAACCTTTATGGGCTAGGCTTGTGGTTCACTGTCTTGCTGTTGCTTAGGGTTTGGGAGAAGCGGTGCTTTTCCTTTCACAAGGATTTTTGTTGTTGTTGTTGGGCTTCTCTCTGTCTTTTAAATTGATTTTTCTTTAGAATAATGATCACGGCTAAATGAATGCCTCTTGCAGTGAGGCAGCACACCTAGCACATACCTCCGAACTTTGACTGCTTTTCCACTGTCTCATCAAGCTTCGAGACGAATGCCTTATTTAATGAAAGCCCAGGGTACAGGAGCACTGTGATGAGAATGTGTCTAATCCTTGCCCCTTTCCTCTTTAAAGGGATAAGCATTCCTCCTGACTAGGGATTTTGTCAAGTATTTTACTTTTCTATGAGCCAGATTGACACGAGCTCCCACGATGTTAGGTAGACAGCACCAGCAAAGGTAGGCTCTCCTCAAAAAGAAGGAAGTTTTTAAAAATAAGGTAATCAAGGTGCAGTGGCAGGTTTGCCATGTGGAGGAGCTTCTCAGGCCAAGATCAAGGTGTGCTGTGAGAGGTGTGGGTTCCTCCATGGAGGGGCTTTGCAATGAGGAGCTGAGGAGCAACGGTGGAGCTGACTGTAGGAGCCAAGCCTGATGGGATGGTGTAGTGTCTGACAGAACAAATGCGTGGCTGCCGATACAACCAAGAGCATCCCACTCTTGTGGTGGACTTGTGCTTTTTCTTACAGTCTCACAAGTGTTCAGCATAAAATCTAAAGGGAGGCAGGGATGGAAGACCTTGGAAAAAACATTTGTCTTTATCTCCATTGAGCTCATAATGTTCATCCAACCTCCTCCAGCCTCTGTCTGGGGCTTCATTTAGCTGAAGATTGAGGATGAAACTTTCAAAATATGAGGTTTTTTTCTTTTAATATAAAACATCCCTTCTAAGTAAATCTGCAGCCTTTCCCACCTGAGTGTCATATATTTACTTACCTAGACATTTGGAGTGGGGAGAGAAGTTGAAAGAGGGATTAATCCCATTTAACTTTTACTTGCTAAAAGTTAAAATGCGTGGTCTAAACTCTTTGTATCCCCTTCCTCTACCAGCAGTGGAAGGAGGCAGGCACCTTTGGAGAGGAATTCATCCCACATATCTCACGCCACTTTTTTGGGTCTGAGTTTCTGGTGAGTAACTCGAACTCAGATGAAACTCATCCTATTTATCTGAGTAAAGGCCACTTGAGGAGGGAGAAATTTCAGAATCAAGCACTAAATAAATTCCTGAAATACTCTTCAAGGGACAGGGACATTTCTGCTGTAAGCCTGTGTTTGAGGTGGTTATGAAGTCAGCTGGATACCTCTTCTTGGAGCTGTGATTTAACCTGCAGCCTCGCGTCTTTCTGACTACTTTTAGATTACTGTGTTGTCTTGCTTAGATAAAAGTCTAGTTGCTTATAAAGTCAAATCAATGTGTTTGACGAAATTAGCAAGTTACCATCATGCTTCTACTATTTCAAAGCTTGTTTAACTCCAAAAAGTGAAAGCTGGTTGCAGTAAGCCATTAAGGTGCGTGTCTAGGGCATGTGATAGGCTGGGCAGAGAGATGTACAAAGACCAGGGAGATTAGCAGTGTGCCACCAGTGACAGACAAGCAGCAAAGTGGTCGTTCCTCTCTGAGCACTGCGATGTTTTGCTGTAGTTTCAGAGTAGACACGAGTATAAAGTCGAGGTACCTCAGCTGCTCTCATCCAGCCCACGGAGACAGGGCAGTCGGGTGCACTAAGGCAACTCTGGATTAACTCCCTTGAATCAAGGGGCTGAATTCGGTTTCGCCCCAGCAGTTTCCTGAATTGCCCCCTTTGCGGTATATTCCACGTGCCTACTTGCTGAGCTGTGAAGTCGTTTTTTTGGGGTAGGAGCTGAGCATCTTCCTTGAGTTAGTTCCACGCGGTGGGTTATTGCCAGGGCTGCAGTCATTTGCATCTCACTTTGATAACTTCAAAAAGGAGCGAGCCCCTTCTGAATCCATCTGTGGCTTGGAGTCACGGGGCCGGTACGGAGGATCCTTCTTTAGGGAACTCACCCGTGCAAAAAGTCCGTCATTTATAAGGTTAAATGCACAAACTCAAATCCCAGCTGTGGGAAGCCGAAGACCAGTTTGCCCGGCCAGCAACTGGTGGGTGAGGGAGGGAAGCAGCAGTTTGACGACACAAAATCACCTGTGAACTCCAGGAGCTCAGTGGGGTGGCAGAATGCCGTGACTCAAACACACAGTCACGTCCCTCATTGAACGGTTTCTACATTTCTTTAAATGTCGGGGTTTCGACAAAGTTTTCATGCTTTTTCTTAAGGCAAAAGTACGTGCTTGTGAAATTGTGAAATTGATGTGTTATTTTGTATCTGTTTAAAAAAAAAAAAATGTATTTAAAGCTAAAGAGCCGTTATTGTGCGGGGTTTTCTCTCAAACTGGTGCATACACTTTACATCAGGGACCTACTATACATAACAAAAATCAGTGATACAGTTACTGTAAAACCAGATACACACCTTTTACTGTAATAATAACTTTAAAAACCTTGCACTGTAATGGTTACTATTAAAAAAAAAAAAAACAACAAAAAAAAAAACCTCTTGTCAGAACTGATTTTGTATCTTTGATTATATCTGAAATTTTAGCATTTTTGTATACTTACCATGTCAACGATCGCATCCTCCATGGTTAATTTCCAGGTTCTGTTTCCTTTCCGTCTAATCAAACACGTGCATTGCTACATGTGGATGGGCAGGGTATGGGCAGGGGAACCGAGTAGGTCACCCCCCGCTCTTGTTCAGAGAGGTGCGCCTGAACAAGCCGAGCAGAAGGAAAATCAAAGACCCCTAAAACCATTTGGATGGTTTCAGATCCCGTTCAGAGTTCCAGCTGCCCCCACCATGCGATGTTTCTTTATTCGGGCGTTGTTCTGGCCACGTTGGCCGTGCAGCTCCATCACACAGCAATGCATTGCGAGTAGGTAGGAAATCCAAACCAACGAGATAACTTTGCAATCACTAAGTTTCTTGACTTTTTCTTTTTCTTCCCCTTTTTAAACGTTTTTTTTAAATAAGATGTATTTGGAATCAGACAGCATGGTGTTGCAATTCTTTCTATTTTTAAATACTGATACATTCTGTGTGTAAAGTCTTGTTTCTTAGCTAAGAGAATCTTAAATGTGGAGCTGAGTTCGAACCATTTTTTTCCTTGTTGTACTGTGATTTGGGAATTATTTTGATATAATCCTTTAATTTGGTAGAAGATTTCCCACACCTTCTCCCCTCCTTCCTATCATCATTTCATATTTTTTACAAAACTGAAAAAAAACAAACAAACAAAGGAACAAATAATCTTTTTTTCTCTCTTTAGGCTGTGTAATGTTGTGTTGTCCAGATTCTGTATAAAAATATGTATATGATGTATCTGATATTTGGCAGTGAACGGCTGCAACTTTAACCAATATAATTAACAAAGAAATGCATAATGTTGGTGTTTTAAAAAGTAAAAAAAAAAAAAACCTAGTTAAGATGTTTGTGTAAACTTGCATGGTTTAAAATGTACTTAGTGCATTGAGAAATGTTGTTAGGGTCCTAAGTGAAAGGCTGGTTTACTTTTTGATTCTAATGGTGATTGGTTTGTTGATCAGAATATCCCCTATACTGTATGTCTTAGTTTATTTAGCATATTTATTTATTTTTTTCTCAAGATCTAGCATAGTGTATCTATCTATATGTAATACTGTTCCTTAAAACCAGGTTGTGGAAACTGCGTTTCGTCCGGCAAAATGATGTTTTGCATCACAGTTGTGATTCCGTTGCGTTCCATTTAATTTGCTGTGAAGTCCAGGTTTTGACTTTCCTTTGGGATCTCACTTGCCGGCGGGGAGATGCTATAGAGCCCAGGCTGCGAGTGCCGCTGGGACAAGGAGGACACGAGTGGCTTCCTCCAATCAGACACCAGGACATCAGCGTCAGGCCTGGTGGTCTCTGACAGCGGAGGGCAGGATTTGGTCCCTCCTTCATGAACGAAGGCTGGGTTTTTCCTCTGGGCAGCATGTGTTTTATCAGGATCACAGCAGGCATCCCCTGGGGTTTCTCCCAGCTCTCTAATGGATGAATTTGGCTTTTAGTGGCAGCCATCCAACACTGCTGAAATAACAGGGTACTGGCAGCAGAGTGTGGATGACGAGCCCTTGCCACCATGAGAAACACAATGAACCTCCAGCATTCGCAATAAGCTCCATGCTCCCTCCCAGAAGCACAAACCCACCGCATTCGAAAGGAGTTGAGTCTAGCCGATGGATGTGATGAGAGCCAGGACCAAACATCGATGCGGGAAGCACATGGGCAATGGTCACACTTCATTTTCACGTCTCCTGCCTCCACCACACCTCTTACCAGTTTTCTCCAAGCTTTGTGTCTGCTGATCCACCAGAATGGGGACGTTTCCAAGCCTCCAGCAGGAACCGCACCAACACCATCAAAAGTCGCTGGCTTTAGTGACCATTATTGGCTCCTGGAATTATCTCCTTGCACTGGTCAATGAGGACATGTTCTTGTCTCTTAATGCCTGAAAAAATCTCCAGGGGCCCTTAAAAATAAGACAGAGATAGACTTAGACACATAGAGCTATCCAATTTCTTCGTGTTCTTCATCCCCGAGGGTCTCAAAGGGCTTTTCCTGCGTAACACGATCGTATTCGTGCAGCCTGTAAGTGGCAGAGCACTGTTACTAACCTGCAGCCACCTCTGGGGTGAACCTGCCCGACATCTGCCAGCTCATGGCAACTCTATGCAACAGTCTAGTGGAAGAGGTGTGGATCGCGCCTTCGGGGCAACTTTGCAAAAGTATAACATGCACAAATCCCAGCAAAGTCCACACTAAGACCAGAGAGGGCAGGTTGACTCATTTAATTTCATTTTCTGGGCAGCTCCCCTCTTTTTTTTCCGTCCTCACACAATGTTGGGCATTGAACTCTCAAATAACCTAAACTTTTCCAGTTTGCTTTCATCAGCTTTTTCTTTCCTAAAAGCTTTTAAAATATTCTTTTCACACAGGAGAACAGGGAACAAATCTGCCCCTCCTCTGCTCCACAAATGAAACAGCTCCATCACTCCCTCTTTCCTTGCCTCCCTTCTTTATACAAAGCTATTGGCCAATTAACTTTCAGTCTTCTCTGATCTCCACTACTTCTTCTAAACCACAGTTACATTCTGATTTTGCTGCTTGATGTTTTAACTGGTTTTAATCCGGACAGAAATAAACAGCCTGACATTAGGCACTGGCAGGAATCCTTGCTTGGCATGCAGATATATGCACCGTCCCGTGGCCAAATCATACAGCTTGACGGATGCCAGCTTGTGGCCTTGATGCTGACTACAAATCCTGTGATTTGTTGCAGGATTGGCTGCATCTCTGAAAAGCTGCTCGTGGTGGTCATCTCCCCAGCTTGGTAAGCTTTATTCTTACTTTGTTCCAGATCCAGAGTTTCTCCAGTAAAATGGTGGAATTGCCCAAACACTGGCTCTCTGGCAAGAGGAGGAGATCACCTGGTTGATGTTTCATGGCATGATGCTCGGTGGATCTTTCTCTTTAAGAGGGATTCAGTCAGTCCTGAGTCCTAAGTCTTTATATAGAAAAGCTCCTGCTGAAATCAAGTTTTGCTTTCAAAGGCTGTGAGATCAGTTACTTCAGACCCATCAAGGTTGTCTGTGGAGCATCCTCAGATGGAGGACATCAGTATTCAGTCTCTTGCAAGAGCCTTTCCTATTAGTCAAGATTTGCTTCTGCAAAGCTGGCCTTTCGTACCTCCAATGTGTCTGGGAGAAGGAGATGTGCCCTATTAGAAAACAGCTTATTCCTTGACAGATGCAATCTGGAAGTATGCTCAGGTAGTGTCACTTTGCCCCTTGGTCTACCTGCCTCTTTGCAGCCCCACATACATCGAGGGGAAGCTGGCTTTTAGAGCAGCATCCTGCAGAGAGTCAGCCTCCGATGGTCGGGCCTCCTCCCCTGTCTCAAGGCCAGCATGAAAATGTTTTCATTTGAGCAATTAACCATACATCTGATGTAAATTACCAGAGTCCCACAGAAATAACTGGAGCTATTCTGACATGCATCAGCCAAGGGCATGGCACAGCTGTCTACCAGCTGCCAGAAAAATCTTCATCTTCTAGTTGCCTACCAAGCTTTGATTTGCTCAATGGGAGCAGATATTTGCTCTATCTGAGGCTAGATAAAAACCCTCTTAAAAAGTGTTACACTGGTTTACAAGCTGGGCACGCTGCTTACCTCACCCTCTAACCTCACCCTCACTGTCAACCCATCGGAAGAATCTCTCCGTATAGACAGACTTTCCCCTTCCTGCCCTTAAGAAGAACAAATCTTAAGACCAGCTTTAATTTCCATCCTTGAAACCATATAAGCCCTAAACCCTGAAAATATTCGGCAAAGTCATTGTGAGGCTGAGATTTTGCAGGCCAGAGCTGTGCATTTATGCAGGACTTTACATGACTGTTTTATTTCCAACGCAATAAAGAATAACCAACTTATTGTAGCAAACCTTGTGCCAGGTGCTATCTTCCAAAACCTTCTGCATGGGACAGTCTGCCCTGTATTTTCTCTGCCTAGCAGCACTTTGCAGAATGTTGGAAGGGAAAGTACCCTCTTTGCCTCTGTCCCAGCAGGGCCAGATTGCAAATGGGGAAAACTATGTGGCTTTACATGTGTTTTTTCTCTTTCTTCTTCTTTCTCTCTTCCTTTTTAGTTCATTTTCCCTCCCTTCCTTCCTCTCCACCTTCCTCTCTTCCTCTTTCTCTTTCTCTCTTTCTCTTTTTCTATTTCTCTTTCTCTCTTTTCTTTCCTTCTTTCTTTCTTTTATTTTTCTTTCTCTTTATTTCTTTTTATCTCTTTCCCTCTCTCAGTCTCTCTCTCTCCATTCTCTTTCTTTGACTTTCTCTCTTTCCTTCTTTCCTTACCTCTTTCTTTCTTGTGAGATGAAGAGGTAGAAGCTTCACTGGGAGCCACCAGATCTGTGAAAGCAAATCCCTTTGGTCTTTCCATCATAGTTTCGAAGTTCGGTTGAGGGCGTTCTTGTGGAGAGCCCATAGATGTCCCTTTGGAGATACCTATTGGTTGTGCTTTTTTCATGTCATAGAATCATAGAATCATAGAATCATAGAATGTGTTGGGTTGGAAGGGACCATTAAAGGTCATCTAGTCCAACCCCCCTGCAGTAAGCAGGGACATCTTCAACTAGATCATGTCACCCCCTCTCAACTTGGTTTCTTACCTCTTCTGGATTATCTCTTTCATTGCTGTTATGCCCAGCGTCCTTTTTTGACCTTTAACAAGATCAACTCTGGACTTCACCCGGGAAAATCAATGTTGATACCATGTCCCAGGAGCTCTTTTGTCTGTCTCTCCCACCTTCCAGCAGCCAGCCACGTGTCGTCTTCTTCAGAGAGGAAATGCTACTCAGAGCAACAGACTGGCATCAAGAATCCCTGGATCCTCGTCTTAGCTTTTCCTCTCTCTTGCTCTCTACTTTGTCTTTGTGTGCCTCAGTTTACCCACCCAGGTATAATAGTATCTACCTCACAGGGGTGTTGTGAGGCTCTGTTACTGAGATCCTTCTCTGGAAGGTGGGGTAGAAATGCCCCCCATTCATAGATTAGCACGTCAGCCTTCCCTGTACAAACTCTTTCTTGAGACATCGGTGTTGGGAGAAGTCAACATTGTTATGAGTTTTATTCATTGCTTTGATCCGGTGCCAAGGTTTGGGGCATTTACAGACTCCCCGCAGGCAAGGCTGGATATGACACGTGGAGGAGATCCAATACGGGGAGCTCTGCTCTTGTTCCTGAGATAGCTGAAATTACCAACACAATCATGGACAAAGGGTTTTTTACCCTGTCCCAAGCCTCCAACAACCACCTAATCAACTCTTTGCCACCACATTCTGTCTTTGGATTGCCAAATCTTACTGGAGAATCATGCAAGTGCACATTTTGGCTGTATGTGAGATGCCAGCGCTTTCTGTGACACAGTCCAGGCTGTCCTACAGCCCCGCAGGAACACCCAGGGAAATGTTTCCTTGTTGCTATTTGAAAGGATGTGCAGAGAAAAGTCATTTTTAAATTGTTTCTCTGCTTTGCTAGGAATTTAGCACCTTGATGCACACTCTCCTTGACCGTACACACTTCAGTCAATGGATTCGGGCTCTAGCAGACAGGATTTATGACACAAATCCCAGCAACTGGCACTGGAGGAGAGGAAAAACTTGTCACCTTCCTAGCCTGCCCCATAGTCAGCGAAGGATGCTGTTTCATCCCAAGGTTCATCTTAACCAGAATGAGCGGTTAACAGAATGAGAACCGTTCTGTCCAAGTGCAGGAATTTCTGCTACTTCCTTTAAGAAAGCCGGTAATCCAAGGACCTCCATTGAATGCTGCAAAAAGATTGGATTAGGACACAAAATGGCTAAAAAAAACCAAAAAAAAACAAAGAAAAAAAGTGCAAATTACCCTCCCAGAGGTGGAAAATGAGCCCACAAAAGACCCTTCTTGTGCACCATGTGAATTTGGTTAAAGGAAAACAAGAGGATGAATTATCTCCTTTCACCCACACTGGCACATGGAAATTCCTGGAGCAGCTTCGGGTGGGTCCCTCTCACTGGAAAGCAGCACTCGGAGATCTTCTGCTTCATTCGCCTTTGAAAACTGAGTCACAAACTCAAAAATACAGAAGGGGAGAGCTTTAGCTAAGGTGAACCAAGTTTTCTGCACAGGGGAGTTGGATAGGAAAGAACTGTTCCATCCCTTAAGAATTTTTGTGAATTTGTTTTTCCAGCCCACATGGAAGCCTCAAGGCTAACAGCAAACATGAAACAAAAATATGCAAAACAAGGCACATGCCAACAAAAACAGTTTTGGTATCTTGGAGGGAGATTGTTTTGATCTTTCCCTGTTTGCATCCTCCTTTACATTACCATGCATTTTGAAATGGAAAGCTGTTCTGAAATAATTTAAAAAAAAAAAAAAAAAAGAATAAAAATGTCAAAGAAGACATCCAAGAGGCTCAAATCACGTCCTTCATTCCCCCACGGCTCTGGTATTTTTCAACAGGAAACAGCTTGAAGCTGGCATTTTCCAAGAAGTTTTAACTGTGACGCACTGGCTTTTTGTGTGGGGGAGAGAAAACAATTTTTCCAAACAATACCCTTCACATCCCTTGACCCTTTAGCCCACACATCCCAAACCCTTACAAGGCTCTCTTTGGAATGGGATTGGCTTTGATATGGGAGCCCTGCAGCAACATTCCGAGCATTGCAAACAGCTTGTGATAGCAGATGCTGCCCTCGCAGGGTGGGAACAGCCAGGTACCCAAGAGGAGTTGGTCCCCATCAGCCTGCAGAGCACCAAGGAGAACCACCTCAAGTCCTGCCTGCCCTTCAACCAAGCCAGGACGGGGCTGTACATCCTTTCCATGGTGATAAAGTCTTCTACTGCCTTGAAAACAACCAAACAAAGAAAATCCACTCTTCGGTTTATGCAGCTTAACTCGCCGGCAGCAATACAACCCGCAGAACCAGTACCAGGCACCGAGAAGTTTTACCTAGAAGTTGGCAGGAAGATTCTTTTTAATATCACTTCTAATGTTAAGCATGTTTCTTTTCCCCTTTTGGGTGAAACTTGGAAATTTCCTGGAAATTTGGAAAAAGGCACCATTACCCAAGAGGGAAGTCCATGTTCTCATGACTTGCCCCAACAAGCACCCCGTCCATTGCCCCACAACGATAAGCACATGGCAGAGGTTAGAGGGACCAGAACAGCCCATGGCTGCGGTGACAAAGAAATAAGCACACTGTTGAGACTAAAGCACACGAACAAGCCTGCTCCACGATCCTGATAAAACCCGCTGCCTAGGAGTGAATTCCCCGCCGCCTCTTCTCAAAGGTCCCGAACCCACATTCACACTCCCCCTCCTCCCGTCCCGCTCTGCGATTTCTCCTCTAGACATCACCCCTCCTCGCCCAGGCCGGGCTCACACCAGTATATTCTGCTTAGCGCAGCTCTCGCCTTCACCACCACCGAGAAACGGGTCTCTGCAGAAGGTCTGCAGAAGGTGATTTTCCCGGGAGCACCGATCGGGAATACCCCTGTGAGCCTGAAATGACCCCGTTTCAGCAAACAGGTCTACGTTCAGTGCGTGCTGGTAGATCTTCGCAGAGGCAGCTGACCAGCTGGCTGATCCTGGCACAAAAAAAAAAAAAGCTGTTTTTTATTAGACCTGGCTGAAACGCCTGGGGCTTTGCATCAGATCTGGGCTTGTGCACTTGCCTCTTCCCTGTCCCATTTGTACGCTTTGATTTCCGAGCTGGTTTTTTTTGGTTTGGTTTGGTTTTTTGTTTTTTTTTTTTTGTTTTTTTTTTGCACTGTCAGGAATTTTTTAAACCGTGTTAATTGTAGTCAGCTGCATAATGTTTGTTAGGCCTCTCCACCAAGCTCTTTAAATGAACGTCAGTGGCTGTCTTCCCTTGGACAATAATGAATGTATATATCGTAAGTGCAGACTATACAGAAAAGTGGCTAAGTCAAGGATCAGAGGGTTTTGTAAAGCCTGTTTATTTTTTTAAATAAGTTTGAGCATTTATATTTTACCACCATTTACGTGGTTTTGGGGAACCCAGATTGTGTCAAGATCTCATGCCAAAACAAGCCAAAAGTTGTTTGATTTCAACCTTTTCTTCCATGAACCATATTTTAAACGATACTTTTGTCATTTTAAATGTTTTATTGAAACATGTACTGATGAAAAAAAATAAACAAAATGTCATCTTGACAAAAGATTTATACATGAATCAGAAAGTATTTATTTCAATTTTGTACCTTTCCATTTTAATACATTATAATGTATTGACTCAACTGAGATAATATAAACAGTTCATTTTAATAACATGTTTGAAGTGTGCTGTGTCTTTTTATTCTTTTTATTCTTTTTTTTTCTTTCCTTTCTACTCTGCACTGGACACACAGCCTACGAAACCAAAAGCAGACCTGTGACATTTCAGCTTACGGCAATCCTGAGTTTCTTTTAAACCAGAGCGAGAGTTTGTCTTTAGCAGGATGCTCCAGGAAAACCCCATGGGCACTGGGTCAAACCACAGGACGAGGTAGCCTGAGAGTAGAAGACCTGGTGGGTAAAGAGGATAAACTACCATGCAGCTGGAAATATAATTATCTGCTGCTGGCTCTAGGTGGCAGGACCTCCCTGTGGAGTCCCCAGGTAGGGGATGGCACCGCCACACATCTGCCATGTGCACCGCTGCAAGGGAAGTAGTTTGCGTCCTCTGGCAGTGATGCGGTCCCCACATTGAGCCTACTCACACAAGGACTGAGTGCCTGACACCTGTCCTGTCCCTCCTCATCCCCACTCACACAATCCATAAGTAAGGATTGACTGTCTCCTCCACCAAACCCCCAAATTCAACTCCTATTCCTGATTTGCTTCAGTCACCTCCCTTGTCACCTCCTGCTCCTCCACAGCCCTGCCCAGGATGGTGCATAAACCCACCATGCACATGGAGGGAGACGTCTCTGTTGCTGCCAATGAGCTGTGCTTTGGCTTCTCTGCTCCAGTTTTCCAGCTTCAGTTTGTCCCTCTCCCAACCCCCTGCCGAACCTAGACACGTGTTGAGCCCAGTTAATGACAACTGACCCCTTGATCCATCACTTCATGGAGAAAGCCCAAGTACAAAGCGGGCTGTGCAAGCTGTCCTCCTTCAGATGCAGGTCTATCATGCAATGGATACCTCTTGCCTATGGGCACCGAGGATGTGCCAGTTGTGAGGAGAGAAACTTGCTCGTGAGGCCTCTGCGTTGGTGCTGGAGGTTGGCCTTGCATGGAGAGCAAATCTGCTTGTCACCACGAGGTAAATGCTGACTACATGCTTGGTTCTAAGGCACCATCTGGCCAGGTCCATGCTACCAAACTCCCTCAGCCTCCAGAGCAGGGTGGTAACATCCAAACCACCTACTGGGAATGGTCTATTTTAGTTCTTGAGCCAAGTCCAAGGATTATTTGGGACATTTCCAGCTGACCTGGTCCAAAACTGTACTAAGGAGTGTGCTCATAAACTTGTCCAGGAGTTGTTTAATTTACTGCTATAGACATAACCAGTGAGGAACATCATGATAACTTGTTGGAGTGCACGAACAACGAGGGAGGGTGGACACTCATTGCAGAGGCCCAGTGGGGTGCTGATCTCTGGTGACAGCTTCTGGTTATTATCAGGAAAAGCAGATAATATTCTCCATGACTGAAATACATGACTGTTCCCCTCAAGAAACCACTGCTCTCTTCATCCTGGAGAGGGGTTTTGTAGCAGTGGGAATACGAACTTGCAATTGCTCCACCCCATATTTCAAAGTAGAGTGAACCTCAGTACAGACAGACTCCAGGAAAGCTCCTCATCAAACTTGCCCAGACCATTCAAAATAAAAACGCTTTGTGGTATCGGTTCTGTGGTCAAACACCTGCCCCCTGGGAAGTGATGGGTAAAGTGGGCTTCTTGTACAGCGATGTCGCAAAATCTTGGTGATTTTCTCCAGAAGGTATCACCTTCATTTCAAGAAGTCCATATGATACAAAGAGAGCAACTCATTCTGACACATCTGTCATAGTTTGCAGCAGAGAGGACTCCAGAGCTAGCCCTACACAGCTGTGAAGGTCCAACATTTCATCGCTTATTAAAGAATACATTGTAGGAAGAGAGGTATCTTATAAACAATGATAGCTCAAACCAAACTTCCTTCTGCTTCCTGGATGCTCTGGGAAGGATCTGAATTTCAGGACACTGCCAAACTTTCCTTGGAAGGCAGGTCTGGGAGATATTGAATGGAGAAGGGCAAAGGGGGTGGAGGAGTGTGCAACCTCAATATTACACCTAAGGGACAGCAGAGAAGAGAGCGCATGGGTTGTTGAGAAGCATCTGGAAGAAAACCAGGTGAGGGTGGGCACTCACTGCAGATAGTTTCATTTATTCTGACTCAAATTATCCTCTTTGAGCTGAGTAATTCCTACATCTCTGCAAACCAGTCAAGGACAGGCACTTTCTACATTGCATCCACTCCTCCCCAGAGGATGGGGCAGCTGCCATCTGGAAAGATGGCATGAGTTGAGGGGAGCCCTGAAGTCCACCCTTGTCATGACTCCCTTTAAGAAAGAAGAATGAATCTTACAGATTGCTCTCCCCAAAGGGGGTTGGCTGGGTGTGCTGGAGTCATTTAGAGTCAGAATAGGTTACCACCAGAAAAGCCACATTCCAGGAAAAGCTGACTTATTTTAAGGAAGAAGGAAATCATGTCTTCTGGGGTGGATGAGCAGCATATGCTGGCTGTTGTGGGGCATCTTCCTCTGCTTCCCACCAGGAGGGAGATGGGATTTTCAGCACAGGAGGACTTGTGTTGGGGATTGGCATCCATGACAAACTTCCACACCGTTGCCCTAAGTTTGCATGAAGGCAACCCTTTCCAACCACTGTACCCTGTATCTCACTCACTGTGGCCCCACCTGTCCGTTCAGGGGAAGAAAGACACTTCTAGCTGAAGGGAGATGGACCACTTCTTTCCTAACCTCTGCTATAGCCAAACACATGCCACTGACCACAGGACCGGAGGCATGATGACCTGTGTGCTGCAGCACAGGTTGTGGTTTGGGTTGGTAGCTACCAAACCACTCTTCTGGGCTTGGTTAATCAACCCAGAGATGCAAAGAGGATCTCTTCTTACCCCTCCATGCTCTCAGCTCCCAAGTCGTGTCAGGAACAAGGAAATTCCTGCACTTCTCCATGTACAATGACAAGTGTGGCTCACGAGCACTGGGCAAACATTTTAGCAATGGGATCTTTGAGGCTGGGATGGGGAGGAAAGGGGAGAGAAGAGTGGGAGGATATAGGGATGAGATCCCAGGACAGTGGGAGAAGCTGTGAAGGGACCCTAGGGGAAGAGATGCTGAAAAAAAACAGCGAGGATACCTTTGAGGGTGGGAAGGGAGGCAGAAATAAATGCCAAGGGATTTTAACCCACACCAGGGCCAGAGCAGAGCAGCAACCCTGGACAGACCATCTTTCCCCTAGCAGCATAGGGAACAAACAAGTGAAGAAATCGCTTTACACAGCTTTATTTCCTCCTAAACCCCATCCCAGGATATCCTTCTCACAAAATAGGCTCCCTGTTCCTTTCCATCAACCTGCCATGTTCCCTTTTAACACTTTCCTTAGTACTTTTCCCTGGCTTGCTACTGACAAACAACTTCTGGAGAGCACAACTTCAGCTCAGTCTCTAACCTGACCATTTTCTGTGCTGTTCCTCATCTGCCTGCAGAGCGGACTCCTGCCATGTTCTAGTACCAGGTAGGTAGCTGTTGCCTCCACCTAGACCAGGTTTTCAATGTGAATTTTCTGTAGATTTGCCCAGTCTTTGGTTCTATAAGGAAGTTTTGGAAGTAGCTTCTTTCACAGGAGTTGAGGCACAGACCCATGGAAAAGGTCAACATGGCTATGCCCAAACTGCATGTTGGGACTGACCCATGACATGTGCTAACTCCTTAGTAGCACCTGGGGATGGTTTGGCTCAGTGCTAGTTGGCCTGGGTTGAAACCATGCCTAGAAACCAAGGTTAGTTGGCTTGGGTTGAAACCATGCAAATAAGAGTAGAGTTACAGGGACCAGACATCAGCATCTTCATCTTCACAGAGAAGAGGGCCAGGCCATGAAATCATTGTTTAATTGAAGATCAGTATCTTTATACAACGCTTGGGCACAAGGGTGGCTTCGAGATCTTGCTGTGAGAAGATAAACAGTCTAGAAAACAAACCAGTAAGGAAAAAGCGAACAAATGGACTTCAGGCTGAAAAGGACCATGAGGTGAGACACCAGGAAAAACTTTCTCCTGGTAGGATAGATCAACACTGGGTAGGTTATCTGGGTGGGAGCTGAGCATTCACAAGTGGAGATGATCAGAGGGCTGATCAGAGGGTTGGAACACCTCTGCTATAAGGACAGGCTGAGAGAGTTGGGGGGGCTCAGCCTGGAGAAGAGAAGGCTCCAGGGAGACCTTCCAGCCCCTGCCAGTCCCTAAAGGGGACCTACAGGAAAGCTGGGGAGAGACTCTGGATCAGGGAGGGGAGCCATGGGATGAGGGGGAACAGTTTTACACTGAAAGAGGGGAGATTTAGATGAGATATCAGGAAGAAATTCTTTGCTGTGAGGGTGGTGAGCCCCTGGCCCAGGTTGCCCAGAGAAGCTGTGGCTGCCCCATGCCTGGAGGTGTCCAAGGCCAGGTTGGACGGGGCTTGGAGCAGCCTGGTCTGGTGGGAGGGGTCCCTGCCCAGGGCGGGAGGTTGGAACTGGATGATCTTTAAGGTGCCTTCCAACCCAAGCCATTCTATGATTCTATGAAGAAGGGGTTAGACACCCTTCAGTGAGGACTGGCTTAGACAGCACTGGTCCTGTCCTGACCTCTGGCAGTGCCCGCCTTCTAAGTACCACTGGGAAGGTAGACACTATTCCAGGGTTTTAGAGGTACACCTCGCTAGATTAAACTGGGATGTTTCCAACTCCATGCCTAAAACTTCACAAAACATCTGATCGTGTGTGCATGTGCATTTTACCTGTTTGTAAATCTCTCTTTCTCTGTAGAACAAGCTGGGAAGCGAGTGCTGAGTTAAAGCGGAGATTTTCCTTTCAGGCAGAGCACTTTCCCAAGTGCTTCAGAGAACACTAAGCAAACAATGGTATTTACACACACTGTTAGTGCTGCCGTTTGCGCTAGTTGTGGATTTGAATACATCTGTGGGATAAGTGTGCCACCATACATTCTCTGGCTCATTGACCCTACAATGAGTGAACAAACGAACGCTCCAGCACAGGTCCTGTTTTACAAGGAGCACGTGGAAATTAAAAAAGTTTGCAGTGTTTGAAAATGGAAATGTCCTGAACAACGCGGTCTTTCCTGGCTGCTTGGGAAGCTGCAAGAACGTGAGATCACTCAGTCATTCGTTTTATTGTTCCTGTCGTAGCTCAGAGAAGCTGCTGTATCCCAGTTTGTAACGCTACTGAGGTACGTAGCAGGGGCAGACACGTGCTGGTGGAGCAAGCAGAGGCATGGATTCAAGCAGCCAAATATGCTGTGAAAACCAAATGGTTTGTTGTTCTGGGGCTCCACAAAAAGCACCATTAACCTGAATTCAGTAACATCTGAAAAGAAGAATGACCATGTTAAATCAAATTGAAGGTCTACCTAACCTAGCACGTGGCCTGAGACAGCGGCCAAAAGCTGATGTGCAGGAAAAAGTGTAAGACGCGTGGCAAGCCTGGCGTGAACTTTCTGTTTTGCGTATCTCTTTGTCTGCTATAATCATGTCTTTAATGACTTCCTGAGCTGGGAGTAGCAGCTGGACCATTGTGTTTAATGGTACCTTCTGTGTCAGACCCCTTTTCAGCCCCTGAATCGTTCCACGACATCATGCAGCAATGAGCACCACGATGGAGCAGTTGTGATACGGGAGGGAATGGTGGCAACCAGGAGGCTCCTGTGTTGGCACTGCTAACAGAGCAGCTGGTAGGTTGACAGGGATCTTGATTCAGGCAACTCCAGCGAGTCCCCAGCACAGGAACGACGAGGCTGGGTCTGACCTCCCCGTGCAGGGAAGCACTGACTTTATTCAGGCTCCCTTTGCCATGTGTCCCTGGGCAGCTGAGTGTGGAGGTGTGTTCCCTCTGCAGAAAAGGCACTGCCAGTTTGCTTTGCTTGATGGGCACACTCACACTTCTCCTCTTCCCTCTGACCTGCCCAACCCAGGATGTAAACCTTGGGGACAATCCTTGTGACATTGGCAAATGGTGGCATGGAGATGCCTGTCCCTCTTGCTGCTCCAGAGGCAGCTCATGAGCCCTGTGTTTGCCACAGTGCCCAGCTTGCTCATGATACAGCCCTCTAGTAGCAGATGCAAAGCCTGTAGCAAGTTCAGCAGATCTCAGTGTGTCACCAACCCTATCGTACACCAGTCCAAAACAAGACAGCTGAATCCACATTGCTCTTGGGAATAATGGAGGATGGATGGAGAGCAGCCCTGAGGAGAAGGACTTGGGGGTGCTGGTGGATGAGAAGCTCAACATGAGCCGGCAACGGGCGCTGGCAGCCCTGAAAGCCAACCACACCCTGGGCTGCCTCAAAAGAAGCATGGCCAGCAGGGCGAGGGAGGGGATTCTACCCCTCTGCTCTGCTCTGGTGAGACCCAACCTGGAGTACTGCGTCCAGCTTTG